>CM053769.1:217172767-217191896 GCA_028658325.1 Potorous gilbertii
TTCAAACACAAGAATGAAGAGAAGCATGAAAAAGTAAACAGCAAAGAGAAGTCATAAGTCTTAGCAAAATTGAACTGTTTACATTCCTACATGGAAAGACAATTATTTGTAACTCTTGAAACTTTTCAGTATCTGGGTAGTTGGTAGGATCACACACACACACGCATGCATGCATGCATGCACATATAGAGACAGAGAGCACAGAGTGAATTGAGTAGGTCAGTGAGAGAGGTTTCTGGGCTGGCCAAGAGGGCCATATCTTAAAAAAAAATAAATGAAGTTAAGTGGAATTTTCTTTACATATTTCTTCTTGCTTAGCTCTAAAATATAAATAGTTGATATTATGGAGGAATAATAAGCTCATATTGTGACAAATTCAATACTACCACTTCTTCAGCGGTTTTCAGAACATAGATAATTACCTCAGTAAAGTAAATGGCTTAATATGCCCTATTTAGGGCTTCTTAATTAAGAAAAGCTTCTTTCTTAAAAGATTACATATGTTAAGTGTTATTTAATTTGAAATTATAACCTCTATTCTGCAAAGACATCTCAGCTTTAAGTATAGAGAACAATAATATACTCTCATTAATCACTTACTGTTGAATTAATTTAACTTAAATGTATCCTTACAGAATGTAAATTTTTAGAATTCACTCAAAAATATCACTTATATTTGTTAAATTGAATTTTAAAGCGTTGATTTTAATATTTTTTTTAAAAAGTTAGTACTCATCTAGCCATCTACCCTGAAACAAAAATAACCTTGTGGGAGGTTTTGCCACTGAAATAATTATTTCAAGAGATTATCTAAGAAATTTAATGCAATTAAATACAACATATCTACTAAAAATAAGTATGGGGGCATAAAGCTAAAATATGACACTGCTATTCGATGTGACAATTAAGTGGTCATTGGAAATCTGAGTATAGATTTTTTGGTGAATACAGGTAGGAGACTCCTAGGACAAAATACTGTATTCATAATTAAACACTGCCTCTGTCACAAAATAGGGGTCAGTCTAAACACATTGGTTCCTAAAGTGGGAGATATCGCCCCCTGGGGGGCACTGGAACAGAGGTGGCAGTAGTTTGAAATGATGCAAATTTTTTTTTTAATGTTAAAGGGTTAAAGTATGTAGAGGGAGGGAGAGAGAATCAAGTAATTTTTTTTAAAGGGGCAGTACACCAAATAAGTTTGGGAACCTCTAGTAGAGCATTCCAGACAGAAAGAGAAATATGAATTAGAAGTCAAATTTGGAGAAAGGGGGATGTAGTTATTATTTTCATAAAGAAATGTATGCAAAACTTTGGGAAACAGTATAAAGAACTGGATTTGGAGTGAAGAGGATTCAAGCTCAAGTTCTATTATTTTTTTGCTATGTGACCTTAGGAAATAAACCTCTTTGTGCCCCTATTTCTTCACTTGTAAAATCAGAGGGTTGGAGTAGATGATCTCTTAGACCTCTTCTAATTCCTATTGCTTTCTTCCCCCGCACCCACCCAAGAATAAAGGGGATGTAAAATTGAATACTTTTGAAGATAGGGAGACTAAACGCTTTCCAAGGTCATAAAAATTCTGGTTACTCAATACTTTAGAGTGTATCTGGGTGGTGCAGTGTACCGAGCTCTGGACTTGGATCAGGAAGACCTGACTGACTTCAATCCTGCTTCATATTCCTATTTGCAGTATTACCTTAGGCAATTCACTTTTCCTACCTGCAAAATGAGGATATAACAATAACATCTATCTCACAGAACTGTCACACCATGTGATCCTTTTTTCATTATCTTACATCTGGACAATTATAACAGCCTTCTGTTTGGCATGAAAACGCCAGTGCTCTTAAACCCAGTCACCCCTTCTTAGAGTTACTCTCCCGAGCTCCTCCCCTACCCCACTCCTCCACACCCATGAACACTGGTCTTGCTATCCCCTGCACATAACACCCTGCTTTTCCACTAGCCATCCCCCCATGCCTACAAAGTTTTCTCTCCTCACCATCATCACCTGGCTTCCTTTAAGCCTCAGCTCATACCTGACCATCTACAGTAGGCTTTTTTCTCAACCAGTTGTTAAAACAATTTTACTGAGCACTAACACAAACTTAGTTTAAAAGAGGTAACTACAGATTCACCTAAGATGCTATCAAAAAATATTCTGCCCAAATCCAAACAAAAGAACCCCTACTCTCCAAATGTTCAAATTTGCAACTGATAGCCATCTCTTTCCCTGCATCAAGCCCTAGAATATTATTAACCCTTCTAAGTGAAATGCATGGAAATTCCAAAAACATTTAGCCAACCAAATGGGGACTTTAAAAATTTAGGCTACCAAGATTATTATAGCAATCAAATCAATAAGATGATCAATAAGCATACAGTGAGAATCGGCCAAAATAGTCTAAAAGGGACCATGCTAGATCCTACTTGGGCAACTTTTCAGTAATATCAAACTAATGACTAACTAATATAATGATAGTAATTAGCATTTACATCGTGCTTTAAGGTTTGCAAAGCCCTTTACAAATACCTGTATTGTTAATGTATTTTTGCTTAATTTCCATCCATTAATAGGCCCAAATGACCTGTTTCAATCACATGGAAACCTAAGTCACACCTGGTGAGAGGAATCTGCTGAATGAGTGGAACAGAAGGGGTGCAGCAGAGCTGGGAGGAAGTTGGTGAGAACCATGAGGGTGGAGAGCACAGGACACAGGCAAGCACAGCTAGTCTTCTGAATATTTATTTATGGGAAGGCCCAGGCAGGAAGAGGAAGGCTTGGGAATGGCATTGTCCCCTACAGTGCTATGGTATACTGACTTTTTGGTTACTGTGATGGATTTGCCTTTCAGGTGTTGGGATTTGGCTTTCTGGTATCTGAATAAATATTTTTCTTCTGCCTTCTATATGGAGACTCTGGCATATTCATAGTTACCATCAGTGCTGTGAATTTTGCCTTGGCAATACTATGAAGTCTCTATTTGGAGGCAGAAAGGTTTTAGAGGAAGAAACTATCCCTGGATTATTCCTCTCTAGTAAGGGAATGGGCTAAAAAGCACTGGACACTGTGAAAACTGGGAATTGAGGTTACAGGAGGAAGAACCTAGAGATTTGGAAAGATGTTTGCAAGAAACACCAATAAAACCACGGAAAGAACTAGCTGGAAAGAACCAGTAGGAAAAGCTGGATTTCATTAACAGGTGGTTGTGTTATATGTAAAAGCAGAGACAAGTTACTGAAGGAAAAGAATTCAGATGGAAAAAGAGTTAGCTAGTTTGCATGGGAACTCTCAGCATTCAGGCTGAAGAGCAAGCAACCTTTGTACAGATCAGGCTAGTTGCTATGGCACCGACTGCCAGGAAAGTGCTAGAGAGAAAAATGCAACAAAGTTGGGGGAGGAGGGAATGAAACAAGGTTAAAGGGAAAGGCTTCTCAGGCAGAAACATGCCCAATACTAAGTAGAAAACAGTATTCAGGGAGGTAACTGAGGATTTTACTCAGTAGGAGGTCACAGATATTTTGAGTTGGTTCAGTCAAAGGATGGGAGAATCTATATTATCTGAGCATCAGTGATGAAGGGGCTGGAGGAGTATCAATAGATGGAATGGACTGCTTGAAATTTAAGGTAGTAGAATCCTTTTCACAGTAAACTTTTAGAGATTACAACATGCAAGGAGGTAGCAATATGACTAATCCATCAGCTTTAGATATTGCAGAAGGATGCAATAAGCATTATCCTACTGACTCCATGTGGCCTAGTGGAGACAGACCCTGGTATTCACTTAGGGACTGTCAAAGGAAAAGTTAAAGGAGGAGGAAATAAAGACTGCCATAATGATCAAAATGCAAATGCAAACTATGATGACTCCTTTGCAGTTTCCCATAGAATATAACAGTGAAGACAGCTCCTCCTGCTTACAAGCACCTAGTTCTGACTCTAATAATTGGAGAAATAGGGCATTCTCTTTCTGAAGTGCTGGACAAGATTTCACAGTTAAAGGACATGGGGGACAGAGGAAAAGATAAATTTCCTAGAGAGAGAGAGAAAATAGCCAGAAATAGACAGAAGTCAGAATAGACTGACAAGGAAACAATTGTTTACTGCTCTATTTTTGGAAGCATAGATGTTATTCCAACTAATGAACTATAGTACTGAGGAAAGGGGCTTGATATTAGATGGAATAGAGATGTAAGAACTGCTCCTATAGATCCCCCGAAGCCTTGTATCCAAATTTATCACAATGTCAGGGAGAATAGGAAATTGGTCAAGTCCCTGCTAAGACTGAAGAAATACAAAGATAGGATTACAGAACCCATATCAATCTGACCATATATTGGAAAAATGGAATATATAATATAATAAATACTGTAAACAAGGGCATTAATAGATACTGGGGCAGAGGCCTCCCTTCTATATGGAAATCCTGGTAAGTTTAAAAGTGGAAGTCCTATCACCATCACAGGACTGGGAGAGGGCTGAAAGTTAAATTAATGATGAAAAATGAACAATTACCTAAGAAAGAATATACCATGGTAATTATACCCATTCCTGAATACATCATAGAAATAGACATATTGAGAGGTATGACTTTAAATTTACCTAGGGGGAGATATCAATTTGCAGTAAGATAAGAATTAATACAACTTTAGAGGATAAAATAAAAATGGACCCAATCACTTTACCTAAACCTTCTGAAATAATTACTTTAAAGCAGTATTGTGTGTGAGGTGGGGAAGATGAAATTACCAATTACTATAGAGGAATATGTTGAGGCAAGAGTGTTAGTCCCTGCAATCACTCAATGGAATAATCCTGTCTAGCCAGTAGGAGGGACATGCAGGATGGCAGTGGATTATAGATAATTCCATAAAGTGACTCTTCCTTTGTATGCAGCTGTTCCAGATACCATTATATTAACAGGATCTAAAAATACTGATGGGATTTGGTATGCAGTTATTGATTTAGATAACGCTTTCTTTACTATCCCAAAAGATTCTAAACAATGGAACCAATTTGCTTTCACTTGGCAGGGCCAAAAATATACTTTTACATGCTTGCCACAAGGATATCTGCATAGCCCCTTTTTTTGTCACAGGATCATGGCTGAATATTTGGATCAATTAGAACTACCTAGTGTACAGCTCACTCACTACACAGATGACATTACGATGAAGGGGTAAAAATGTAAAAGAAGTAGAGAAGAGTTGGACATTTTTAATTGAGCATAGAAAAAGCAAAGTGTGATAAATTAACCCAATAAAGATTCAAGGACCAGCTCAAATCATAAAATTTTGGGGTATACAATGGAATCAGAGGCTGCGAGAGATTCTCCCAAAAGCCTAAGAATTTTTCTATCCCCACCAATAAGAAAGAGGCCCAAAACTTTGTAGGATTATTTGGATACTGGCAACATCACATGGTGCATCTAGGACAAATTTTGAAACCCTTATATAAAATTGCTAGGAAAAAATATGAATTTGATGGGGTACTTGAGCAAAGTAAAGCTTTTGAAGAAGCAAAGGGTACTATACAATTGGTCCTAGATTTACAGCCTATGCAAAGGCTAGGTGGAATTACAAGTGACTGTACAGGGAAAATATGCAAACTGGAGTGTATGGCAAAAACAACAAAGCCAAAATGTACCATTAGGATTTTGGTCTAGGAAACTCCCTTCATCTGGAGTTCAATATATCCCTTCTGAAAAGCAGCTGTTAAATACATATTGGATTTTAGTAGAGACTGAACAACAAACTCTGGGCCATGAAGTAATATGAAGGCCTGGAATCCTGATTATGACCTGGTTGATGAGTACAATATACATGCTGATTGGCTAAAAAAGATTGATACTCAACATTTTATCCCTACTCTGACACCAATTGATGATCTGGTACCAGCAAAATGGGTCCATCAAATGGCCGGCCATTTAGGGGTCCAGGCCACATACCAGTAGGCACAAAACCAAGGTATTGGTTTCATTCATTGTATATATCAACTGGAAAAGGAATGATGCCCTGGCCCTGGCCCCAGCCCCAGGGTGATGGCAGTCATTGGTGAAGCAGAGGCTGTTTCTGGAGCCCTACACTTAACAGAGCTCAAAACTCAAGTAATTGGCTGGGAAAATGAGTAAATGGAGGAAAGAAACAAGACTATAGATGTGTCAGTGAACTGGTATTTTCTTATGTCACTGATGAGAAGATCAATACATACAACGAGAAGAAGACAACAAAGCCAAAGCTCCACCATCCAAAGCCTCTAAGAAAAATATGAATTGGTCTCACACCATGGAAGAGCTCAAAAAAGATTTGAAAACCAAGTAAGAGGAATAGAGGAAAATTGGTAGGAGAAATGGAAGTGAAGCAAGAAAATCATAAAAAATGACTCAACAGCCTGCTAAAGGAAACATCCCAAAAAGGATTTAGAAAATAACAGCTTTAAAATTAGACTACCCCAAATGGCAAAAGAAGTCCAAAAGTCAATGAGGAGAAGAGTGTCTTAAAAAGCAGAATACGCCAAATAGAAAAAGAGGTCCAAAAAGATCACAGAAGAAAATAATTCCTTCAAAATTAGAATAGAGTAAATGGAAGCTAATGACTTTATGAGAAATCAAGAAATCATGAAACAAAACCAAAAGAATATAAAAATGGAAGACAATGTAAAGTACCTCATTGGAAAAACAACTAACCTAGAAAATACATATAGGAGAATTCAAAAATTATTGAACCACTTGAAAGTCATGATCAAAAAAAGCCTAGACATCATTTTTCAAGAACTTATCAAGGAAAACTGCGCTGATATTCTAGAACCAAAGGGTTAAATAGAAATGGAAAGAATCCACTGATCACCTCCTGAAAGAGATCCCAAAAGGAAAACTCCAAGGAATATTATAACCAAATTCCAGAGTTCCTAGGACAAGGAGAAACTATTACAAGCATTCAGAAAGAAACAATTCGAGTATTGTGGAAACATGATAAGGATAACACAACATTTAACATTTAACAGCATCTAAACTGAGGGATCAGAGAGCTTGGAATATGATATTCCAGAGGTCAAAGGAAATAGAATTAAAACCAAGAATCACCTACTCAGCAAAACCGAGTATCATACTTCAGGGCAAAAAAAACAAACTTCAGTGAAATAGAGGACTTCATGCATTCTTGTTGAAAAGACCATAGCTGAACAGAAAATTTGACTTTCAAACACAATAATCATTAAAGTTGAATTATTTACATTCCTATGTGGAAAGATGATATTTGTAACTCATGAGACCTTTCTCAGTATTAAGATAGTTATAGGGGAGAAGGGAGCCAAGATGGTGGAGTGAGAGCAACACCTAAGCTCTTAAACTCCTTTAGATACCTCTAAAGAGAGAATCCAAACAAACTTTGGAGCTGCAGAATCCAATAGGAGATAGACTGTGGCAGATTCACAGCCCAGGACAGACTGGAAGGTTGACAGGAAGGATCTGTTCCGCAGAGGTGAGCCCACAGCACAGCACATCCAGCACAGCAGAGTGAGCAGGAGGGCTGCAAGAAGGTCTAAAGCAGCAGCAGGCTGAATGGCGGAGGCGCAGCCCAGGGCAAGAGACCAGTGGAGCTGAGCTACAACCGCTGAGCCCCGGATATCAGCCATAGTAGCTCCTGAGACCTTCAGCCCTAAGATTAAACGTCTATAAGTCACCTTACTTGAACTTCCAGGAGCCAGCATGGCAGAGTGATAAGTAAATGCTCTCTCCTCCCCCCTTGTTGACCTCAAAAAAAAACCATAAAATATTTCCCCAGAAAAATCCTGGATTAGTGGGAACAGTTTAGGGGGCAAACACTCTCATAACACCTGAGGCTAGGAAAATAGCTAAGAGGGATTTCTCCTACTGTGTGCAGAGGCAAACAAGAAGAGGGGCCCCAGAGTGGTGGAAACTCACACTAGGACCTCGGTGTGCCTCAGCACTAGGAGAGGAGCTCCAAGAGGGTGGCAGCTCACACTAGGATCCCAGTGTGCCTCAGTGCTAGGAGAGGAGCCCCAGGAAGGGTGGAAACTCACACTAGGATCCAGGTGTACCTCAGTGCTCCAGGGGAAACGGGAAGACAATAGGGCAGATGGGATCACCAACCCCTGACCATGCCTTTGCCTCAGCTCAGCTGAGGAGATCTCTTGTGACCAGACCACCCCTCCCCCGCGCTTAACAAGCTAGCCCCAGAGCTGACTGGAGAAACACACAAAAAAAGATAAAAAGACAACCTGCCCTTAGCTTTTCCACCCCAGTCAACTCAACACCAAGTTCTGCAGCTTTTAATTGAAAGAACCAAAAGTCGCAACACACAATCACCATCATGAGCAAGAAAAGGCAAAACAAAGGTAAAGAAATCATAGAATCTATGGGGTCAAAGACCAAAACACAAATACCAAAGAGGTCAGTAGTGAGACTATACTCCCATCTGAAACTTCAGAAGGGACTAAGATCTGCTCACATGCACAAAAAGCTCTCAAGTAAAAACCAATGACTGTGAGACAGCAAGAATCAGTCAAATAAAATCTAAAGAATGAAAAGATAGAATAAAATGTAAAATATTTAATTGAAAAAACAACTGACCTGGAAAATACATCAAGGAGAGAAAATTTAAGAATTATTGGCCTGCCAGAAAGCTACAATGAAAAGAAGAGTCTGGACAATATCTTCCATTCACCTCCCAGTAGATATCCCAAACTCAAAACCCCAAGAAATATTTTTGCCAAATTCCAGAATTATCAAGTGAAGGAGAAAATACTACAGGTAGTCAGAAAGAAATCGTTCAAATATCGAGGAGCTACAGTTAAGATCACACAGGACCTTGCAGCTTCTACGTTAAAAGACTGAAGGAATTGGAATCCAATATTCCATAAGGCAAAGGAGCTGGGACTATAACCAAGGATCAATTACCCAGCAAAGTTCAGCAAAACATTTCAGACAAGGAGACGGTCATTAAATGAAGTAAGGGATTTCCAGACTTTCCTGACAAAAAGGCCAGAACTTAATAGAAAATTCGATCTTTTAACACAGGTCTCAAGAGAGGCATAAAATTGTTACTCAATTTGGGCAAACTGTTTACCTCCCTATAAGGGAAGATGATACCTGTTAATCTTGAGAATTGTACATCTATTATGAAATATAAAAGGGATATACATAGATGGAACAGGTATAAATGATGTGATGATAAAAATATGATTTAAGCATGTGAAGGACAGGATATGTGAAAAGGAGGAAGCAGAAAATGGTAAATTACATCACAAGAAGAAGTACAAAATTATAGTAGAGTGCACTGCAGAAAGGCAGAGACAGTCAATGTATCCTCAGATAAAAATGCAATAAAAATTATATGTAATAAAAGACCATAGAAAGATAAACCAAAAATGAATTGGAAACTAAATCTAATCCTAAAGAAGGAATGGGTTAAACAATAAATTACAGAAACAATCAACAACCTCATTCAAGAGAATGACAATAATAAGACAACCTACCAAATCTTATGGGATACTGCAAAAGCAGTTCTTAGGGGAAGTTCTATGTCTTTGAATAACTACATAAATAAAATAGAGAAAGAGGAGATCAGTGACTTGGGCACACAGCTAAAAAAGCTAGAAAAAGAACTAATTGAAAATCCTCAAGTAAATACCAAATTAGAAATACTGAAAACCAAAGGAGAGATTAATAAAATTGATATTAAGAAAACTGTTGAATTAATAAATAAAACCAATAGTTGGTTTTATGAAAAAATTAATACAACTGATAAACCTTTGGTCAATTTGATTAAAAAAAGAAGGAAATCAAATTACTAATATCAAAAATGAAAGGGGTGAACTCACCTCCAATGAGGAAATTAACACAATAATTAGAAATTGCTTTACCCAACTTTATGCCCAGAAATTCGACAATCTAAATGAGATGAATGAGTATTTTAAAAAATACAAATTGCCCAGATTGACAGAAGAGAAATTTGAATATTTAAACAACCTCACCTCAGAAAAAGAAATTAAACAAGCCATCAATGAACTCCCTAGGAAAAAAATCTCCAGGGCCAGATGGATTTACAAGTGAATTCTAGCAAACATTTAAAGAACAGTTAATTCTAATACTATACAAACTATTTTTGAAAATTGGGGAAGGAGTCCTCCCAAATTCATTTCATGATACAAATATGGTTGTGATACCTAAACCAGGAAGAGACAAAAAGAAAAAGAAAATTATAGATCAATTTCTCTAATGAATAGATGCAAAAATTTTAAATAAGATTTTAGCAAAACGAATACAGCATCTTATCAAGAGAATAATATATTATGATCAGATAGGATTCATACCAGGAATGCAGGGCTGGTTCAATATTAGGAAAACTATTAGCATTATCGACCATATCAACAACAAAACTAAGAGAAACCACATGAGTATCTCAATAGATGCAGAAAAAGCTTTTGACAAAATACAACACCTATTCCTATTAAAAACACTGGAGAGCACAGGAATAAAGGGAAGTTTCCACAAAATAATAAGCAGTATCTACCTAAAAACTTCAGCAAGCATTATATGCAATGGGGATAAGCTAGGTGCATTTCCAATAAGATCAAGGGTGAAACAAGGATGTCCATTATTACCAATATTATTCAATATGGTACTAGAAATGTTAGGTGTAGCAATTAGACAAGACAAAGAAATTGAAGGAATAAGAAAAAGCAAAGAAGAAACTAAGTTATCACTGTTTGCAGATGATATGATGATATACTTAGAGAATCCTAGCGATTCAAGTAAAAAACTACTTGAAATAATAAAAAATTTTGGCAAAGTTGCAGGTTACAAAATAAACCCACACAAATCTTCTGCATTCCTATATGTTAGTAACAAGTCCAACGGCAAGAGATAAAAAGAGAAATCCTATTTAAAGCTAGGGTAGACACTATAAAATATTTGGGAGTCTACCTGCCAAAACAAACCCAGTGACTATATGAACACAATTAACAAGATACTTTTCACACAAATAAAGTCAGATCTAAATAAGTGGAAAAACATCAGTTGCTCATGGGTAGGCCAAGCTAATATAATAAAAATGACAATTCTACCTAATTAATTTACTTATTTAGTGCCATATCAATTAAACTATAAGATAAATATTTTCTAAAAGTGGATAAAATAGTAACAAGATTCATCTGGAAGAACAAAAGGTCCAGAATATCAAAGGGACTAATGAAAACAAAGGGAAGGTGGTCTATCTCTACCACATCTCAAATTGTATTACAAAGCAACAATTATCAAAACGACTTGTTACTGGCTAAGAAACAGAAGGGTAGACAAGTGGAATAGGCTAGGTACTGAAGACACAGAAGGCAATGAATATAGCAATCTCCTGTTTGATAAACCCAAGGACCCCAGCTTCTGGTATAAGAACATACACTGTTCGACAAAAATTGCTGGGAAAACTGGATAACAATGTGGCGGAAACTAGACATAGACCAATGCCTGACACCATAACACAAGAATAAAGTCCAAATGGGTACATGATTTAGGTATAAAGACTGATACCATGAATAAAGTGGAGGAGCAAGGAATAGTGTGTTTATCAGATATATGGAGAAGGGAAGAATTTTTGACTAAAGAAGAGACAGAAAGCATTATGAAGTCCAAGATGTATAATTTTGATTACATTACACTGAAAAGGTTTTGCACAACCAAACTCAATGCAACCAAAATTCAGAGCGAAGTAGCATCCTGGGAAAGAATTTTTACAGCTAATCTCAGGGATACAGGCCTCATTTCTAGAATATATAGAGAACTGCATCAAATGTACAACAATACAAGTCATTTCCCAATTGATATATGGTCAAAGGATGTGAAGAGGCAATTTTCAGAGAAAGAAATTAAAGATATCTATGATCATAAAAATACTCTAAGCCACTTTTGATTAGAGAGATACAAATCAAAACAACTCTGAGGTACCACATCACACCTATCAGATTGGCAAACATGACAGAACAGGAAAATGATAAATGCTGGAGAGGATGTGGGAGAGCTGGAACACTAATTCATTGTTGGTGGAGCTGTGAGCTGATCTAACCATTCTGAAGAGCAATTTGGTACTATGCCCAAAGGGCTACAAAAATGTGCATACCCTTTGACCCAGCAATATTTCTTCTAGGATTGCATCCCCAAGAGATCATAAAAGTGGGAAAGGGTCCCACATGTACAAAAATATTTATAGCAGCACTCTTCCAGTGGCCAAAAACTAGAAATCAAAGGGATGCCCATCAATTGGGGAATGGCTGAATAAATTATGGTATATGAATGTAATGGAATAGTATTGCTCTATAAGAAATGATGAACAAGAAGACTTCAGAGAGGCTTGGAAAGACTTAATATGATCTGATGCTGAGCAAAAGGGGCAGAACCAGGAGAACTCTGAGCACAGCAACGACCATAGTGAGCAAGAGCTTTTTCTGGTAGACATGGAACTTCATAGCAATGCAAGGACTTACAAAAAAAAAAAAATTCCCAGTGGTCATCTAAGGTAAAATGCCTTCCACATCCAAAGAAAGAACTATGGAATTCAATCACAGAATGCAGCAGATCATTTTTTTGTGTGCATATTATGTTTTGGTTTGCTATATGATTTCTCCCATTCATTTTAGTTCTTCTAGACAGCATGACTATAGTGAAAATGTATTTAATAGAAATGTATGTGTAGATCCTATATGGAATTGTATGCAGTCTCAGGGAGGGAGGGGGAAGGGGGGGGAGTAGGTAGGGGGAAAAAAGTCTAAGTTATATGGTAGTGATTGTAGAACCCTAAAAATAAATAAAATTGATATAAAAAAGGATAGCTGGAGGGAATATACATACGTATGTGCGCATAGGGCGAGCTGAATATGAAGGGATATTGAAAAAAGAAAATTAAGCATTGAGAGGAATGTACTAGGAGAAAGAAAAAGGGAGAGGTAGAATGTAGTAAATCACCTCACAAAAGCAGCAAAAAAGAGCTTTTACAATGTAGGAGGAAAAGGGAAAGAGGAGAGAGAATTTGTGAGCCTTCCTGTCATCAAAATTTGGCTTCAGGAGGGAACAACACACACACACACACACACACACTCACTCACTCACTCACTCACTTTCTCTCTCTCAATTGGGTACTGAAGTTTATTTTACCCAACAGGAAAGCAGGGGGGAAGGGGATAAGAGAGGGGGATAATAGAAGGGGTGGCAGATTGGGAGGAAGGGGTAATCAGAAGCAAACACTTTGGTAGAAGGGTCAAAGGGCCTGTCCTATTGAAAATACGAATGGATTATTAAAAGAACAGTTAAGGAAGTTAAGTTCTAATAATTCTTATCAACATTGGAAAGATAATTTGTTCAATGTTTTATGTAATTTGAATAGACCACTGGAAGTACACCTCTAGCCAGAATGATGACCCCAAATCTGAAAATTAGAAAACAACACACAAGATCCCAAATACTGAGTAATGGACAGCCCAGCACTGTATCCAGGGACAACTGGTTCAGCAGGATATGATTTACATTGTTTAGAGGACTTTAGGTTGAATAGAAAAGAAATAAGAAAAACCTCTACTTGAGTATGTATGAGAATCCCTAAAAATCACTTTGGACAGGTATTACCTAACTCAAGATTAGCAGCAGCTAGAGGAATACATGTATTGGCTAGAGTGATAGATTCTAATTATCAAGGAGAAATTACTGTGACATTCAAAAATTTTACAAAACTCATACAGTTTTGTAAAAATGATAGAGTAATTCAAGTGATTATTATTTCTTTTCAAACAATTACCCCTTGTGGAAACTGACCCCCCTTCTGAAACAACTGGCAGAGGAACTGAAGAGTTAGGTTTTACCTTCAGTAATAAAATTCCTTCAGAATAAAATTGGGAGGTAAAGTATAGCCAGATGATGTTCTAAAGGCCGTGGAAATTATAGCACATGGGAAAAATGACACCGTAACTGTTGTTTATTCAGAAGATGATTACTAAATTGTACCCTTAACATACATTCTACCACGAATGAAGCTATGATAGTGGGGTTCATGGACTCTAGAAGCACAGTTGACTCCTGTATCTACTTTGTTTCTGGTTATTGTCTTTTTGTTTCTTTTTAGCTTTTTGTCTGTTCAACTTGTTTGCTAGATTTCATTCCTGCAGGCTTAGTACCCTCCCCTTTCAGATGCCTAATTGGTTAAGCTGGATGTCATCCCTGTCCACAACTGTGATGTGTCATCCCTGGACCTGGAGTTGACCAAGCTCCGGATGCCAACTAAAGAACTGACCTCTTCGGGCAAGGACAGCTCTATATCCAATTTCAGCTGGAAGTAGCTATCAAAGAAGAGACCTTCCGCCTTACCACAAGACTTTTAAGCCCCATTCATTCAAGGGGGGAATGATGGGGTGCTTGTGCTCAAGCCCCACCCTAAGACATTGTTTTATATGCTTATCTTGTGTGATCTTTGTTATACTGTTGTAAAGTTCTACTAGCACCAGTTGCCTGAGATATTGTTTTATGTGCTTATTTTGTGTGATCCCTGTTATATTGTTGTAAAGTTTTGTGGACACCAGTTGCCCCACTGACATATGTAATGGATAAGAAGAAACTTGGGGCTGAATGTATTGTTAATGTATTTTTGCTGAATTTGAAGATCTTTTCTACCTATTAATAGGCACATGTGACCTGCTTAAATCTCATCATCACATGTGGTGGGAGGAGCTTGATGAACAAGGGGAACAGGAACGGTAGAGGCACAAGTGGAATGAAGTTGGTGAGAGCAGCTGGGGTGGAGAATAGAGAATACAGGCAGCCACAGCTAGTCTTGTGAGTGTTTATTTATGGGAAGGCCCACACAGGAAAGGGAAAGCTTGGGAATGGCACTGTCCCCTGCAGTGCTAATGTGTACAGACTTCTTGGTTACTATGATGGATCTGCCTTTCTGGTGTTGGGACTTGGTTTCCTGTATCTGAATAAATGTTTTTCTTTTGCCTTCTACATGGAGAGCCTGTTATACTTTGAGATTCAGAACTACACCAGCACATTCAAAGTCACTGCTGATGCTGTAAATGAATATTGCCTTGTGGATATATAGCTCTTCTCTTCCAAAAGCTAATCCCTCTACATATACGTATAATCCCATTCTATTTCATCTTTTCTATCACATTGCCCCTCTCTCATATTCAATCTCTTATTTATCTTCTACTTCTACCAGTCTACTAGTATCCCTATTGCCAATCAACATGTACATACTTCCCATGGTCAGAAAAACTCACTTGGTCCATTGTTCCCCTCTGGCTAGATATCATCCCTTTTCTGACTTTTATGGCCAACCTTTGTTTATAATTGGTATTCACTTTCTTTCCTCTTACTCCATTTTTAACTATGCCCTCATAATTTAACTGAAATTGCTAACTCCAAAGTTATTAATGATCCTTTAATTGACATCTTTTCTCGTTTATCTTTTCTTGACCTCTCTGCAGTCTGACACTATTCATCTCCCTTTTCTTGACACTCTCTTCTCTCTAGGTTTTCACAACTCTGCTCTTTCAGTTTTCCTCCTAGCTGTCTAATCACTCCTCAGACTTCTTTGCTAGATATCCATTCAGGTCATGCCTGGTAACAAGTGTCCCCATGGCTCAATCCTGAGTCCTTTTCTCACCCTATATATGTCACTTGGTGATGTCATCAGCTCCCATATATTCAATCATCACCTCTATAACTAAGGATTCCCAAATCTACTTTTCTAGCCCTAACCTTTCTGCTGATCTCTCGTCTCAAATCTCCAACTGCTTATAGGACAACTTGAACTGGAATTTCTTGTAGACATCTTATTCATTACCTTTGCCCCCTAACTCTTCCCTCTTCCAAATTTCCCTATTATTGAGGGTACTATCATCCTTTAAGTTGCCTAGACACAAAACCAAGGTTATCACTGACTACTTATTCTTTCTCACTCCTCATAGCTAATATACTGCAAAGATTAGTTCATTTTACCTTCTATCATGTCATGTATACACATCTTTCTCTCCTCTGAAAATGTGTCACTCTGGTCCAGTCTTCATGCAAGGACCATTGAAATAATCTACTCTACTGACTGATCTTTCTGACACAAGTCTCACCCCACTTCAATCCAACCTCTGCTCAAACTGTCAAAGCACAATTCCAACCATGTCACCCACCTGCTAACTCTTCTTGTCACTTAGAGGACCAAATATAAAATCCTGCTTGGCATTCAAAAGCCCTTCATAATCTGGTTTCCCCTCTTCTATTCCAGTATTCTTACACCTTACAGACTGTGATGTACTCTGAGATCTAGTGATATTCCTCCTTGCTATTCCTCAAACAAGGAGCTCCATCTCTCAACTCTTAGGTATATTCACTGGCTGTCCCGGGTTTCCCTTCTCATCTCACTTTCTGGCTTCCTTGATTTCACTCAAAGCTCTAAGGAAAATCTCATCTTCCATGAGAAGCTTTACCTATCTTGTTTATTGCTAGTGCCTCCCCTCTATTGATTTCTCTCCATTTTTCCCTTTTTGTATGTTTTGTCTATCCTTTTTTCCATGTTGTCTCTTCCCACAAATTAACTCTGAGTTCCTTAAGAACAATGACAATCTTTTGCCTTATTTGCATCCACGGTGTTTATTACCTCGGTGCTTGGTTTTATTTATTTTATTGCCCAACTGACTCCCCTAAAGCTAGTTTAAATTTATACCTGATCACACTAGGCCACAAACTATGGACCTTGAAAAAGTGAACCCTCCTCTTTTCCCATCTCTTCCTTTCAAAATAATAACTAGCATTTACGTATTATTTAGGGGTTGCAAAGCACTTATTTAATTTGATTCTGGAAACATAGGTAAAGAAAGGGTAAAAGACCAGGATCATAGCTAGTAAGTAACTGAACTCCTAATATATTACATCACCTACCTGCAGTATCATCTCCCACTTTACCTTCCTTTATTCCAGTACATCCCTCTATAGACTTGCTCCCATGCTCTCCCATCTTCTCTAGCAGATCTCATCCTCAATCATGCTCCTCCCCTCAAATCTTCAACTCTCTCCCTTTTAACTAACTCCTTCTCCATTGCCTTCAAAGAGACAAGTCCCATTCCTTCATGGAAGGAGAAGACAGGGGAACTTTAAACACCTTTTATGTATACACTCCTTTCTCTCCTCTGACAATGTTACCACTCTGCTCCAGTCTTCATACAAAGACTATCGAAATCTAATCTACCATCTAATATCTCTCCTCTTACTCCTAGCCAAACTCTCTTAAAAAGTTCTTGAGATTCCGACTCTACTTCCTCTACTCTCTCACTCTCACTCAATCCTTTGCAATTCAGTTTCAAGCACCACTCAGTTGAAGGTCCAAAGTTAATAGTGATCTCTTTAATTGACAAATTTAATAACTTTTTCTCAGACCAAAATATTCTTGACTTGAAGGAGAAAACGGAGAAAAAAGGAAGAGAAAAGGGGAAAGAAAAGGCAGTGTAGAAGGGTTTTTATAGCACCAACTATGTGCCAGGTACTGAGCTAAGTACTTTACAAATATTATCTCATTTGATCCTTACAACAACCCTGTAAGAGAGGTGCACTTGTTATCTCCATTTTACAGTTCTGGAAACAGAGAAAAACAAAGGGTAATTAACTTGCCCAGGGACACACAGCTAGTACGTGCAGCTGGATTTGACTTCAGGCCCAGTGCTCTATTCACTGTGCCACCTAAGTGAATGTAATACTGCTAACCATCCCCTACTCCTAGATACTCTCTCCTCTCTGAGTTTTTATGATACTCCTGTCTCTTACTTTACCTCCTATCCATCTGTCTGATCACTCTTACTATTCTCTTTTGCTGGTTCATCAACAATATTAAGCCCCCTAACCATTCATTTAACCCAAGGTTCTGTCCTGGATCTTCTCTTTTCCAGTTATGCTCTCTCAGCCATTAACCTCTGGAGTTACTCAATCCAATCTCAGCCCTCTTCTGAGCCCTCTTGCTTTTCTTTCTATACAATTTCACTTGGTGCTCTCATGGATTCAATCATCATCTAAATGCTGAATAATGTGCCTGATCTGTGGTTGAGCCTTGAGAGACTGTATTGATCTTATCTTCACAGTTAGGACATACTATACCTTGACTCTCCTGAAAAAGTGATGGCATATTGGTCCTCTTAGAGCACAAACGACAACAACCAACTACGCTGATAATTCTTATACTTATTACTCCAGTCCGAATCTCTCTCTAGACCCGCAGTGTCTCATCTCCAACTCTAAGACATCTTGAACAGTATATCTTAATCTCATCATGTCTAAAACTAATCTAATAAGCTTTCCCTCTCCTCCCTCACCCCAAACTTGCCTCTTCCTAATTTTGTTATTATCGCTGAAGGTCTCACCATCCTCACAAGTTACATGCTCCCCTTTCTCTCTTCTGACACTGTTACCACAGGACCTCATCACCTCATACGTGGCAGTAATCAGCTGCTTAGTTTCCCAGACTCAAGTCTCTCAATCGAACCTCCCCACAGCTGTCAGTGATTTTCCCAAAGCTCAGGTCAAAAGGTCCGGTCACCTCTCCTCCCACTTCCACTCAAACTTAAAATGGCTCTCTATCACTTATAGAATCAAAAAAACTGTTTGGCCTCTAAAAGCCTTCAAAACTTGTCCCTTCTGACCTTACCTGCCTCCCTGTAGTTCTTCATACATAAACATTCCATCTCCCAACTCCAGGCATTTTCACTTGTCTCTCTATGCTCGGAATACTCTTCCTCATCCCCACCTCCTGACTTCCCTAGCTTCCTTCTAATCTCAGTTAAAGTCTCACCCTCTAATGGAATGGGATAAATTATCTCTCATAGAAGAGGCAGACAGGAGTCTCCTTAATGGAGGGAAAAAGAGAGCTGGGAGAAAAAAAAAACAACATGAAGTTTCCTCTCATCACATTTGACTAAAGGAAGGAATAAAATCCACAATCATTTTGGTATGAAAACCTATCTTACAACACAGGAAATTGGGGGAGAAGGAGATAAGCAGTGGGGGGATGATGGAAGGGAGGGCAATGGAAGGAGGGAGCAATTTGAAGTCAACACTCGGGGAGGGACAGGATCAAAAGAGAGAATAGA
>CM053769.1:217192396-217211841 GCA_028658325.1 Potorous gilbertii
CAAATGGGGAGAAAATTTTGGAACCCAAAATCTTGTGAAAATGAATGCAAAAAGTTAAATAAATTTATTTAAAAAAAAAAGTCTCACCCTCTGTAATAAGCCTTTGCCAATTCTTCTTAACCTAACTACCTTCTCTGTGAGACTATCTTCACTTTGTTTTGTACATATCTTATTTGTACAGTTGTTTGCGTAGTTTCCCATATTCAACTCTGAGCTCCTTGAGAGGAGGAGCGATTTTTTGCCTTTCTTTATATTCTCAGCAATTAGCACAAGGCCTGGCTCTCAGTAGGTGCTTTATAAATGCCTGATTATTAATCGCACCAAAATGGCCTACCTCTTAGACACTCCATCTCCCAACTCCATAAAAAGGTACAGACCTTCTCCCAAGCCTGAGATGGATACTTCCTCCTTACCTTTGCACAGAGATTCCTTCTTTTCCGTTAAGATGCAGTTCAAAGCAACATCTTTTTATTTATGGAGTGTTCAGAAAGAAGTTTTTCATTTGTTCCCACTCACCACCCCATTCTACATGACTGTAATTAAACTACTCAGCATATTTTGAGATTTACTAATGTTACATTTATGCCGTTTTTATACATACTTCTTGTAAGGTAATTTCAAGTAGGAATTCTTTTATTCTTATTCCTTGCATCACAGTTCCTGACATAGTGTTTTGCATATGACAGATACTTCCTAAATATTTGCTCATTTACACATATTGAGCTTATAAGTCACTAATATACCTACATCTTTTCCACATAAACTTTTGGTCATATTTTCCTCTGTACTACCAAAACTGATTTTTGAAACTAAGTGTAAAATTTTGCATTTATCCCTTTTATATTTCTTCAAATTAAATTCAGTCAATGATTATTTGTCAAAAACGATACAAAAGAAATTCCTACACTGAAGCTTTACTATAAAAACTCTAAATTTTCTTCCAACACCAATATAGATTCATAACAATCTAAAGGATACTGATATGATTATGCAAGTAATCATGATGTCTTGAAATCCACTGCGTCAGAAGACCTGAGTTAGAACTGTGTGGGGTACAGAGACTCTTATCAATGAATCAGAGACTCAGAGATATTAGCAAAAAGAATAGTTCATTTATTGACTTTCTCGAGAGAGGGGCTCCCTCAGAGTACCTGAAAGATGGCACCAACTGAAGAGAGGGGAGATATGTTCAGCTCAGGAGATTATATAGGCCCTAACCACAACAACCCCCTCCCCTAACCCCCTTCCTCAGGGCTCACTGGTGCAGGCCCTGAGGGTACAATCTATTCAAGGCAATCTACCCCAGCAACAGAGGACAAAGATAGTTTTCACACATTAGTCCTAAAAACAGGAAGTGGGGAGGTATGATTACTCCCTGCTAGGTGTCTAAAAACAATGAGGGGAAAGGCTGGGCAAATACAGAGGGCAGTCTGGGAAAGTAAAGGTAGTAGTCTTGGGAAAATATAAGGAGTAGTCTGAGAAAGTACAGAATATGCTGAAACATTTCTTCTACCAGGTCAACCTGCTGCAAATGTTTCAACAAGACAAGAAACAATTAACCCTTGAGAAGGTTTTACTCCTGAGTCATCATCAGAGATCATCTCTCACAATCCCTCTTCTTATCTTTTACCCTTTGAAGACTACTCATACCATTCTTTATATGCTTCTTCCATCAAATTATCTTCTCTGCCCTCAGGCTCATTTCCATCTCTCGGGTCGCGGGTGTCCACCCCCGACTTTTTAAAATCATCAGCTGCACAATCCTTCTGCCTTTCCTTCTAATCTGATCATTTTAGACAGGGCATCTTAAACAGTTCGGTTAATTAGCTGCATCAGGAAGGGGAGGTATGCAGGGAATAACATTATGCCACTAACAGCAATTAGCACGAACCATGGAATTTCTTTCCATCAACTTCCTCCAAACCAGGACCACAAAGAAGTGTTAAATGGTGATGTCCAAGTTTGAATCAGAATGTGAGCCAATTTTCTAATATTCCAAGTGATTTCTTTTACTGTCTTTCCATCGTCATCTATTTTCACACAGCAGCAGAGAGATTTACCTTCCCACAAACTCCCCCTTTTCTTTTTTCTTTATTAAAATTCCTGTTTCCACACCTAAATCCAACAAATACCTCCTTACATTCTTTCCTCTATGAATTCTTCTCTTCATCTGTCTCTTCTTTATATGAATATTTGAAGTGAGCAAAGTTGACCAAAGCATTGACAAATTACAAGGGGGCAGTCCCCTTTCATAAGTACAAATACAGAGAATCAAAATACAAAGGTAGATCAATGAACTGTCCATTCACAAGTTTCATCTAATACAACCAACTAGGGAGGAACATCATCTGATACAATCTTCTGGTCTGGATGCTTGTTCAAGTTATCTTCAGTACAGCATCTCTGCATCTTCTTACCTTTATCTTCTAGTAGAAATCCAGATGTTCATTCTCCTACAAAACGGACCTTGATATAATTTTAGATTACTATTCCTAAGTTTTATACTCTTACCATTCTTAAAAAATCAAAATTGGAACTCTGGCCAATTGTCATGCTTAAGAAATTCACATTAGAACCCAGTTTTTACATTTTACATTAATTCACTATTCACTTCCCCCATCAGAAAGATGAGATTTCGCTAAGGAGTCAATATCAGGTTCCAGTACTTATATAAATACAATAAATAATCATTTTTTAAAAATATATTTAACTTTTCAACATTCATTTCCACAAAATTTTGGGTTCCAAATTTTCTCCCCATTTCTCCCCTCCCTCCACCCCAAAATGCCAAGCATTCTAATTGCCCTTATCACCAATCTGCCCTCTCTTCTAACATCCCTTCCTTCCCTTATCCCCATCTTCTCTTTTGTCTTGCAGGGCAAGATAACTTTCTATACCTCAATACCTGTATTTCTATTTCCTAGCAGCAGGAATAATACTCAATGATTGTTCCTAAAACTTTGAGTTCCAACTTCTCCCCATCCCTCCCTCCCCACCCATTCATTTTGGGAAGGCAGGCAATTCAATATAGGCCATATCTGTATAGTTTTGCAAATGACTTCCATAATACTCGTGTTGTGTAAGACTATAATTCCCTCCATCCTATCCTGCCCCCCATTGCTTCTATTCTCTTTTGATCCTGTCCCCAAGAGTGCTGACTTCTAATTGCTCCCTCCTCCCATTGCCCTCTCTTCCATCATCCCCCTCCACCCCCCACCCCCCTCCCACTTATCCCTTTCTCCCCTACTTTCCTGTATTGTATGGTAGGTTTTCATACCAAAATGAGTGTGCATTTTCTTCCTTTAGTCGAATGTGATGCAAGCAAGCTTCATGTTTTCTTCTCTCACCTTCCCTCTTTTTCTCTTCACTGAAAAGTCTTTTACTTGCCTCTTTTCTGAGAGATAATCTGTCCCACTCCATTTCTCCCTTTCTCCTCCCAATATATTTCTCTCATCCCTTAATTTCATTTTTTTAAGATATGATCCCATCCTATTCAATTCACCCTGTGCAGTGTGTGTGTGTAATCCCACCAACTACCCAGATACTCAAAAAATTTCAAGAGTTACAAATATTGTCCTTCCCTGTAGGAATGTAAATAGTTCAACTTTAGTAAGTCCATTATGACTTCTCTTTGCTGTTTACCTTCTCATGCTTCTCTTGATTCTTGCGTTTGAAGGTTGAATTTTCTTTTCAGCTCTGGTCTTTTCATCAAGAATGCTTGAAAGTCCTCCATTTCATTGAATTACCAGTTTTTCCCCTGAAGTATTATACTCAGTTTTGCTGGGTAGGTGATTCATGGTTTTAGTCCTAGGTCCTTTGACCTCTGGAATATTATATTTCATGCCCTTCAGTCCCTTGATGAAGAAGCTGCTAGACCTTGTGTTATCCTGATTGTATTTCTACAATACTCGAATTGTTTCTTTCTAGCTGCTTGCAATATTTTCTCCTTGACCTGGGAACTCTGGAACTTGGCCACAATGTTCCTAGGAGTTTCTCTTTTTGAATCTCTTTCAGGAGGTGATTGGTGGATTCCTTCAATATTTATTTTGCCCCCTGGTTCTAGAATATCAGGGCAGTTTTCCTTGATAATTTCATGAAAGATGATGTCTAGGCTCTTTTTTTGATCATGGCTTTCAGCTAGTCCCATAATTTTTAAGCTGTGTCTCCTGGATCTATTTTCCAGGTTAGTTGTTTTTCCAATGAGATATTTCACATTCTCTTCCATTTTTTTATTCTTTTAAGTTTTGTTTTGTGATTTCTTGGTTTCTCAGAAAGTCATTAGCCTCCATCTGTTCCATTCTAATTGTGAGAGAACTATTTTCTTCAGTGAGCTTTTGAACCTCCTTTTTCATTTGGCTAATGTTGCTTTTGAAAGCATTCTTCTCCTCATTGGCTTTTTGAACCTCTTTTGCCAACTGAGTTAGTCTATTTTTCAAGGTGTCATTTTCTTCAGCATTTTTTGGGGTCTCCTTTAGCAAGGTGTAGACCTGGCTTTTCATGCTTTTCTTGCACCTCTCATTTCTCTTCCAAGTGTTTCCTCCTCCTCTCTTACTTGATTTTCAAAATCTTTTTTGAATTCTTCCATGGCCTGAGCCCACTGAATATTTATTTTGGATGTTTGAGATATAGAAGCCTTCATTTTTTATGTCTTTCCCTGATGGTAAGCATTGTTCTTCCTCATCCAAAAGGATGGGAAGAGCTATCTGTTCACCAAGAAAGTAACCTTCTATGGTCTTATTTTTTTTCCCTTTTTTGGGCATTTTCCCAACTATTTACTTGACTTTTGGGGCCTTTGTCAAGAGTAGGGTATACCTTGGGGATCTATAAGATCTCAGTTCCTCCAAAGTGGCACAATCAAGCAGGATTTTTGTGCCCAAAAATCTTAGCAGAATTTCCTCTCCACAGGCACCTGACCTCCAGTTCCACCAAGCTAGTACTGGTGAGTGGAATTCAGTCAAGCTGTGCGGGCAGGGCCACCACTCAGTGCAAGACAAAGACCAGCTCCCTCAGTGCCCCCAAGGCTTTTTACGATCCAGCTCAGGCTGCTGTAGGGGCTGCCTTGAGAACTTCTCCTGCTTGCCTGATGTGAAGGCCCTTCTCCCTTCTCAGTCAACTGAAAAACTCCTGTCACTGATCTCTGGCACCTGTGGGTTGAAGGATTTGAGGACCCACTGCTGCAACTCTAGATTCCATCCCCAAGGTGTCCTCTTCCCAGAGTTTGGGCCAAGACTGTGCTGGGCTCTGAGGCCTGTGCAACTGATGTTTCCGGTGGGCGTTTCAGGTCACCCTGGGTCAGAAATCTCCTCCACTCTGTTGTTCTCCACTTCTGCTGCTCCAAAATTTGTTGAGAGTCCCTCTCCTATAGGTTTTTTATGGGCTGTGTGGGGAGATCCTGCATTTTTTTGTCTTTCTACTCTGCCATCTTGGCTTGCCCCTAAATAATCATTTTTAACACAGTACATATCACATCATAAAATAATTCCAACTTCTGGTCACGTGATGCTTCTTTTAAAACATTTACAACATAGACCACAAACCATTCTTCTTTTAACATTAACCAACTGAAACGAAAATAATAAAGACTATGTATGCTAACCTCACAAGCCCTTGACCTGATTGTCTCCATACTAATCCTAAGAATTAAAGGATTCTAACTTATCATTGTTGGTCTAAAAACCTAGGCCCAGGTGTTCCCCTACCAATAATCTACTATTTAACAGATCTGGTATTATGCTTACAAAACTTTTCATTATAGGAAATTACCATTAAGAGTAGTGATATTACAGCGGAATACCTTTCTAACTTCATGTCAATCCCAGGCAGGAGTAGATTGTCAACTGGCATCCAGCCAGGTTTAAAGTCTGCCAGGTGTCAGTGGGGAAATTGAGTCAGGAAAATCCTACCTCAGCCCAGGCTGAACAGTTGTTTCCCCAACCTTCCCATGAGATCACCTTTGCAGTTCATGCCAGCATTTCACAGGCTCACTGGCATCATGGATCAATGGTTCAGATGGTCCACACAATCACAGTTGACCTTAAATCCCAGTCTTGCCCCATGGAACAATGATACATCACATCCTCTATCCACAGCTGTGGCTATGTACTGAACCTAGATACTTCCAGGCTAATTTTTTTCACTAGAAGCAGGCACTTCCCTCAGAGGAAAAAACCCTGAGGGCCCTGTGGGGATAGGAAGTACCACTCTTGTGAAGGAGAGGCTGGAGAATGCTTAGTGGACCAGATTAGGCTGCAAGTTCAAGGGATCAGTGGCCAGGAGAAAGATCTGCTGAGGAAGAGTAGGGTCAAAGGGGAGATTGCCCAGAGAGTGCCCTGAGGCCTAAATGGGTCTTGCCTCAAGAGGAGGGGCGGCAGAGGGTCACACCTAAGCAAGACTGGGCCAGGGGAGGGGGAGAGAGCCAATTGCTCTTTTGGTGGGCAAGTTCTAAGGATGAGCATCTCACAATCTTTTCTGAGAGCTCAACAAGGGCCATTATGTAGGAAACTTCTACCCATTTTCCTTCTAGGCTCACAGTACAATTCTAACTATAAGGGAGTATTTAAAGTCCCCAAAACAGGCCATGCTTCGTGGCCCTCTAGGCTATACTGAGGCCAAACAGTATTGCAAAAGAACATGAACTTTTTCTTAAGTTCTTTAGAGAAACTAAACTTTTCCCAGTTTTATAAAAGATGAACTTTGGGAAGTGAACAAATCAACTCTCAAATACAAACTGGATAGGCCTTTCAAAAATCATACAAAAGATTTTACAAAGCATTTCTTCATACAAAAAAAAATCTTCCTCTTTTAAAAACAGTTTACAATTTATCACAAGACCCTCATGAACTTAATTGGCAAAAATTACAAAGGATTTAAAAAGCAAGGTCTTTTCACATTTGCCCATAAGCTTCCTTTTAACAGACATACTTACATAAATGCCTGATTCATAGCAAAAACAATTTTAGTTAAAATTTCCTTCTTAATAGTGGAAATAAACTTTTTAACATATTTAATACATTCTTGGATGGAACAGCTTGAAAAATCACATATAAAATGTATATTTTTTTCAAGGATTCTCATTTTCTCAATAGGAATTCTACAACACAGAAACTTTTACACAGAATTCATAACAGCTTTTTAACAATACCATTATTAATATAACAACTTTTAGATTTAGTTAAAGATTTAAAACTATTTAAGTTTACTTAAACCTTTTAAAAAAAAAACCATTAACCCATTCAGGTGAATGCATTTCCACATCAACTTGCACAGTAATTCATCTCTTTACCATCATGTGGGCACATTCTATCACCTGATCAGATAGAGTCATCTCCAATTTGATGGAGTTATTAATTTTCAAATCAAGTTACATGATTTTTCTGTCTCCTTAAAATACTTCCTCACACCCTCACCAGTTACTAATACCATCTGAAACTGACACATAGATCCAGAATAACTATGGAAGGACAAGAGGGGTTGGAGTAAAACCCATTTATTCCCAAACCTTATCTACCTTCCATATTATCAATCAAAATGTATTCATCTTTCCAAATCTCTCAATTCCATTCCTCAGACTATCCAGCTTTCCTTTAAATTTTAATCATAAGACAAGATAGCTCATAAGTTATTACTGAAAGATGGCACCAACTGAAGAGAGGGGAGATGTGTTCAGCTCAGTACATTATACAGGACCTAACCACAATCCCCCCCCCTCCCTAGCCCTCTTCCTCAGGGCTCACTGGTGCAAGCCCTGAGGGTACAATCTATTCAAGGCAATCTATCCCAGCAATAATTTTCACACGAGTCCTAAAAAAGGGGGGGAGGTGTTATATTCTTCCCTGCTATGTGGCTAAAAACAATGGGGAGAAAGGCTGGGAAAATACAGAGGGCAGTCTGAAAAATTAAAAGGAGGTAGTCTTGGGAAAATACAGGGAGTAGTCTGGGAAAGTACAGAATATGCTGAAACATTTCTTCTATAAGGTCAACCTGCTGCAAATGTTTCAACAAGACAAGAAACAATTAAGCCCTTGAGGAGGCTTCACTCCTGAGAGATCCTCAGAGATCATCTCTCACAGAACCTTAGATTTACTTCTTACTATCTGTATGATTTCTGGCAAGTCTATAATTTTATCTGTATTTCAATTTCTTCATATATAAAATAGGAATTGATACTTACACTACTTATTTACCTCACTATAAGGAAATGTTTACTAGCTACTTCATTTTATAGAATATCGTGTACTCTACTCTTGCATCTGCCACAGAAGCAAAGGATAAATGCTTATAATTCTGAGCAAGACTATCTTGATGAAAATACAATTTAAAACAGAAAACAAAGGGACTTTGAAAGTTACATGCTTTTACAAGTCAATTCTAGCAAACACTCAAAAATTAATTCTAATTTTACAGAAAATGTTTGCAAATATAGAAAAAGAAATGACTCTCCCTAATCCTTTCTAGGATAGAAACATGGTCTTGATACCTAAATCAAAGAGAGAAAGAAAACTACAGATCAGCATCTCAAATAAATATTGATGCAAAAATTGCAAATAAAATATTAGTAAAGAGACTACGACAACACATTACAAAGATTTCAAACAACAACCAAGTTGAATTTCTACCACGAATGCCAAACTGGCTCAACATTACAGAAATTATAAACATAACTGGCCATATTAATGAAAAGAACAACAAAAATTTTGCTATCTTTATATAAATGCATAAAAAGTTTTTGATGAAATACAACCCTCTCTTCTGTGAAAAACACTGGAAACCCTAAGAATAAATGAACTTTTCCTTAACACAGTAAGCAGAATATCTCTAAAATCAAGTGAGTAACAGAAATAAACTAGAATCCTTTCCAATAAGATCAAGGCAAAGCAAAGGTGTCCACTGGCACTCTAGAAATACTACCTATAGCTATAAGACAACAAAATGAAATTGAGGGAACAAATACAGGCAGAAAATAAAAAATTATCATTTCTACAGATGAGATGGGTATTTACAGAACATTAGGGTCAACTAAAAAATTAATCAAAACAACTTCAGCAAAGTTGCAGCATAGTAAATCCACACAAATAATCAAAATTTCTGTATATACAACAAAATCTAGCAGGAATAAAAACTGCATCCAAAATAACTACAGAATGCATAAAATACTTCGAAGTCAACTTCCCAAGATACACACAGGAATTCTACGAATACAACTACAAAACATTTTTTATGGAAACACAGACCTAAGTAGGTGAAGAAATATTAATTATTCATGAGTAGTCAGTGTTAACATAATAAAATGACAATACAAACTAAATTAATTTCCTAACTCAACCACCAAAAGATTGCTTTACAGAGAAACGAAAAAAAATTCCTCTAGAGGAATAAAAGATCAGGAATCTCAAGGAAAATAATGAAAAAAAAAAGTTGGAGAGAAGGGACCTTCCTTGAAATACCAGATCTCAAACCATATACTAGACAAAGCAGTAACCATCAAAATAATTTTATACAAGTTTGAGAGAGAAGTAAAAACATAAAAAGTTGGTTTTTCTTTTTTATTTCCCCAGTGGGAGAGGGCATGGAAAGAGAAAATAAATACTTGTTAACTGAGAATAAAATGTAATTTTAATCAGTTAAATGTTGAACTTATATATTTTAAGAAAAAAAGACATTAGAGAAGTTTTTCTGTTCTACTTTGTATAGAAATGTTCATAATATTTGGTGCTTGTTAAGTTCAGAATAAAAATTTTAACATTAAAACAAAAATAGTATTTAAAAGATCATCTGACTGAAATTCCAGCAGAAAGTGTAAGATTGGTGAGGTAAGGTGGCATAATCTATCAGAAAAAAAAAACAACAACACAGTGGAGTAAGAGCTTAGAAGCCCTCGGATTCTAGTTTGCCATCAGCAAAGAGTAACAAAACCACCCTAAATGTTTCACAGGTATTATTATAAGGATCACATTAAATGACAGGTAAAAGTATTCTGGACACTGTAAAGTTTTAATTACATAAAAGTAATACTGAAGAAGAAAGAGGATAGCTGGATTGAGGCTAGTAAAATGAGAGTGTCTAACCTAAGTGGGCAACATCAACCTCTTATATTACTAAAGCACTTTAAAGTTTTAAGATCTTCCTTTCCCCACAAAAATCTTATGAGGCAGATAAGGCAAGTATTACCTCCATTTACCTAGTGAGGAAACTGAGGCTCTAAAAGTCAAAGGGAAAGTGAAAGACATTGTAGAGGAATCAGTAAGATCTGACATCCAATAGAAAAGAGAGGAAAGAAGGTTAACTTAAGTTGAGAGGGTAGAAAGGCAGGACAGTTGTACCCCCAGCAGTCCCAGGAGCAAACAGGGAGGTGTTTCATCTTATAGAACGTTAGATCCTTGGGGGTAGGGATTTTCCATTTCCCAGTCTTCCGAATCTCCCCTACTGGTAACAAAAAGCCTTCGGGGCAAAATTTGGGTAAGGGAAGGAAAGTAAGGATCCCAATATCAGCCATTCTCCCTCAACAGTTCAGCACAATCCCCACTTCCTTCTGGAAAACAACCCCAATGATTTTAGGGATCATCTTTCCTTTTTCTAAGTTCCTATCATTAGAGTGGAGCAGCAGTGTGATAGAAGGGAAAGAGGCAAAGAATTTAAGAGGCAAGATCTCAGTTAATTCTGCCTAAGGCACTTAACTAGCATGGTAACTACATCCAAGTCACTTAATCAAGTTCAAACAGTAACATCATCAGTAAAATGAGGACTTGGCATCATCCTCAAACAATTTTATCAAACAAAAAAAAATGAGCTATTAATATTGTTCTTGTAAAATGAAAAGTAGAGTGGCATAGTACATAGAGAGCAGACCACTAAAACTGGAAGACATGGATTCAAGTCTCTGTCATATTCTGGCTGCTTGTCCCTGGGCAAATTATTTAACCCTGGTGCTGCAGGCAACTAACTCTCAGTAAGATTTTTAAGTTGCAAAGAAAGTACCAACTTATCCTAAAAGAGTTTCTTCATCCAGACAATGAAATCACAACTCTAGTTCCTGTCCCTAATGTACAGTGTAGGCCATATAATTTAACATAAGAGTAAACTGTCTTGTATTATTCTAAATGTATTCATCTTGCAAATGCCTAATCAGATGGTAAATTCGTTGAGAAAGAATTGTCAGACCCTTTTTTTAATCTCCCAAAGTATTTAGCACAGTGCTGAGCAAATTTAATGGGAAAAAAATTTGCTGACAATGGTTAAATATTTCCATTCCTATATCATATCAAACAATATAGTGCTATATACACTGACTAATCTGGAATAAAAAAAACATTTTTCAGAAGTCCTCCATCTTTCCCCTATGCCAATCCAAATCCTCAATCTCAAGTTTCATCTCCTTCATGAAGCCTTCTGATTTACATTCCAGAGCCCACTGCTTTTTCTGATGTACACCAACCAACTCCCCCCAATCTACCTTCCTTCAGTTACTACTATTAACCTAGTAATGCAATCAATAATCTTTTTTAAATGAATGTCATTAACACAGGCAAAGGCAGGGTTTGGAAAAGAATCACAAAGAGAGAAAAAGTGAAGTAGGGGAACTGAAGAAGAAACACAAAAGAAATGTACGTGGTGAAAAGTGCAGAAGTACTAACCAGTTACCTATCTGAACGTAATAGAAAGGGCTGACAGCTGAGAGGGGTACTTTTTTACTAATGGTTCTGACATAACAATACGGGTTAACAGCTGCAATACAGCATTGTTTTAAAAAGTTACTTAATCTGCTCGCCAAAAATGTGTTCAATAGGTTCTTATTACTGAAATCTGAATGAGTTGAACCTTTTGAGGGGAAAATGGAGGGTCCCTGCTCTAAATTCTAATTCTATTGTAAGGTTTGAAGCCAACACTCATTCAACATCAATCCCAATTTACACAAACCTGAATTCAATGAAGTGTACTTTGACGTATAAATCAACGTAGATATAATAAACATGACAAATTCAGTGAATTATTGCAATTGTCTGAATACCTTGATTTTCTAGGACACATGAATATGCATCTGAAAAAACTCAAATAAAGGACTTTCCTTTTTTAGAAACAATATAAAATATAATCTGAGGTCTGTCCTGGAGGTGAAAAAATTAAAATTAAGGTCCTATTAAAATTCAAAATGCAAAAAGAACCATTTATTATGCCAATTTTATTCAAGGAGAAAGGTACTGCAATTTTTTTCCTGCCTTTAATTCAAATAGATAAAAATGAGGTCTAACAATATCATGGGCAAGCAAAAAATATTATATATAATTCAAAATTACCTAAATCCGAAACATGAAAATGGGAGTAGCAAAAAGAGGCTGTTTAGCTCCCTCTACCCAAAAAGTTTGATTCCAACCATGCAACTAGGAAATTGCTAAATCACAGGGAAAACATACTTATACTTTTCCCTCTTATTTTTCTTTAGGATGGGGGGGGCACTTGGGGATTAAATCAATTTGCGTGAAAACATCAAAGAACAAGTTGCAGGCACCTTTGGGACTCTTAATTGGTACAGCCATTCTCGAAAGCAACTTGGAATCATGCCCCCAAAGTTACCAGACTGCGCATATCCTTTGACCAAGCGATACCTCAAACCAAAAAAGTCAAAGAAAGAAAGAAAAGGACCCTTCGTTTAAAAAATAATTACGGGCGAACTTGGAGAGGCGCCCATCTTGTGGGAAAAGGCCCAACACATTATGGCATGTGAACATCGCTGTAATTCACTAATAAATGAGGAACGCGTAGGTTTCAAAGAAACCTGGAAGACCTGTAGGAACTGATGCACAACAGTCTGGGCAGAACCCAGAAAACCTTTTCTACGGTAACTACCACTCAAAGATAAACAACTCAAACAGTTAAAACTCTGATCGATGCAACGACCAATAGCGATTTGAGATGATAAAAACTGTTACCTACCTCCTGAAAGAGGCTCAGAGTGCGGAAAAATAAATTTACCTCCTAGGCATAGTCTTGTTTTAATTTTGCGTATTTCTTACAAGGCTTTTTTCCCCCTTCGGAAGATGGGGCTACAGTTTTGGTCATTAAAAAGAAATTTAACTCAAGACTAAGACAAAGCTGATTACCACAAATAAAATGACAGCCCCCTCCCCTCCCCCCCCATTCGGAGGCGCGCTATTCAGGAACCGATTATTTACATCACGAGTCCGCAACAAGAAGATAAAAGCGCGGCAGGCTCGGGGAGCGCGCCCGGAGGAAGCAGAAGGCTCCCGGCTCCCACACGCAAGACTCCCCCACCAAGTCACAACCGCACACCGGAGAGGCCGGGGTCGACCCAAAAGATGCAGCGCGGAGACCACGCACGCTGCCTCCCCCGCTCTCCCGCCCTGGCGCAGGCCCGCTCCTCCACCCACGACAAGCCACCCGCCCGTGGAACTTGGAAGTGACGACCGCGTGTCTCCGCGCGGGGAATCCCCAGGGGGGTGGGGACTCTTTAGCGGGCTCCACCAAGGGTGGGAGGGGGGTCTCCCGCACGCGGGCAGGTCAGGGCTCCCGATGCGGGCTGGCCCGCACTCGGGCTCGACCACAGGCGGACAGGGGCGGCGGGAGACGCTGGGCCTAGTCACGCCCGGAGACCCCCGCCTCTCCGCCGACGCCTCGGACGACGCCCCCCCCCCCCCGGTCCTCCCTCTTTACCTTTTCCTCCACGCAGTTCACGATGATGGACGGATACTTGCGGCTCAGCCAGCGAAAGAAAGCCGGGACTCCCATCGTGTCGGTCGGGCGCTTTTTGAGTAGGCAAGCCCGGTCCCGGGGTAGAAAGCGTAACCAGAGAGACAGGCAGCGGCGGCGGCAGAGGGCAGGCACTTCCGCCCACCTTCGGGCCGAGCGGGGGGAAGTGACGCCACGCGGCCTCCGCGGCAGAGCACGGCGGGAAAAGAGCGCCGCGGGGAGGGAGGGGGGCGGTGACCGCCTGGGGCGGCCCCGGAGAGGGTGCGCGCGCCGCGCTACCCCACGCCCGCCGCTGTCGGGGGGCTGGGGGCCCCCGGTCACCCCTCGTGGGCCCGGCCGAGGCCTCGCCCCGGCGGCCCCAGCTCTCGTAGATGAGGCGGGGCCTATCTGGAGCGCTTCCCGAGCGCCTGGCGCGCCACGGCTCCCCTCCCCCGCCGTGATGGAGCGGCGCAGGTGGGAGGGAGGCCCGGCGGTGGCCGCGGCCTTCCCTGGCGCCCCGCACCGAGGAGCGGCTCCAGCCTAGGAAGCTTGTTTGTGGGGCCAAAGGAATTCGGCCACTGGGGAGCGGCCAAGAAAGGACGTCTTTTGTCTGCCTTTCCGCTCCTTGCGAGTCTCCCTGCCCGCGCTAGCGTTGAAGCCTGGGGATCCTTTCTGGGGCTCGAACCCGCTTTGTGTGACGTTGTTCCCCCTACGTACACCCGCTGGAGCCTTTGAACAATAACTTCTGGGGATCTGGGATCTCGCTCGCATAATGAACTCGTTTAACATGGGAAGTTAAACTTCCCGATTTTTGTTTCGTTTTGAGCGGTGCCCAGTAGATAGATAGACCCTTTGGGTGCCACTGAGGGAAATTCCCCGCTTAAGTTATAGCCGGGGTTCTTAAATGGAGTCACGGGAACTCTGGGTCCCTCCAGGCTCTCTCGGGGGTCGACGGGGTCAAAATTATTTCCATAATAGTACCAAAGGTTTTGAAGCTATAACCCACGTAAACAAAAAGCTCTTTAGAGTCCCGATTTTTAAGAATGTAAAGTGTCCTGAGACCAAAAAGTTTGAGAACCACTGAGTTACAGGATTTAGCGCCAGAAAGAAAGCATCTTAGAGAATAACTAGTTCTGCTTCCTTATTTAAAAAAAACGAGTCCATATGCCCACAGAACTTAAGCGATTTGCCTAAAGTATTGTGGCGTTAGTAGCGAGGTGGGATTTAAATGCATGTCTAACGACTCCCAAGTCTAGCGTTTTAGAAGTTTCTGCACTCTAAGAAAACTGCTATACCATTAATTTTCATCTTAAAGGGACAGAATCCCTTTCTAGGTTTCTAGATATTTGTTTTCATATGGTATGTATGTTTGAGCCAACGAAGTTGAAGGTTTTAAAATTTCTTTAGGCTTTTTTAAATAACCGGAAACTTTTGCAGTTACTTTTATGGTAAGGAAGATGTATTTTTAACCCATCGCAAATGTCAACAATCAACTACTAGTTAGTTCACCAATAACCGTCTAATAAAACCCTACTCTGCAGGACACTATGCTAAGTGCTACGGATACGAAAAAGGCAGGAACCCAGTCTAATGGGAGAGAAATAAATATGTTCAAACAAACTATATACAAGATAAATAGTAACTAATTTTAATAACAAATAGGGAATAAATAAAAAGAAAGCTCTAGATTAAGAAAGATTGGGAAAGGCTTCTTATAGGACTTAGGATTTTAGTTGGGACTTGAAGGAAGCTAGGAAAGCCAGGAGTTGGAGATGAAGAAGACTATTCTACTTACAAAACTCAGTGTAGGCACTAGTGATCCAAAGATGGAAAACTCGTTCAAATTTAGTCTATTGTTGTCAAACAAGTATTTTATTAAGTTCCTACTATGTGCCAGCCACTGGACTAAGCTTTGAGGATACAAAGAATGGCAAAAGGTAGTCCTTCCTCTCATAGTCAAATAGGACAGGCAATGCAAAATTATATAAGATATGTACAATATTATTTGATGATAATCAGCAGAGGAAAGGCGCTGAGAGCATTCCAGGAATGAGGGACAGTCAGTAAAAATGTCCATAGTTGGGAGATGGGAATGTCATGTGTGTAGACCAGCAAGTGTCACTAGATCACAGACTTCATGGGGGAGCATAAAGAAGTCTGAAAATGGAGGGATAAAATGGTAGGTTTGAAGGGCTTTGAGTACCAAAGAGAATTTTTATTCTATCCTTGAAGTGATAGGGAGCTCCAGTTTATTGATTAGGTAAAGGTAGGTGACAGTCACTTTTGTGCTTTAGGAAGATCAGGGAGACCAACCAGCGGGCTATTGCAATAGTTTGTGCATGAAGTAATGAGTTCCTACACCAGGGCGGTGGCAATGTCAAAGGAGAGAAGGAAGCATATATGAGAGATGCTACAGAGGTAAAACTGACAAGCCTTTGCAACTGATTAAATATCAGGGTAATAGAGTTGAGAGTCAAGAATAACACCTAGGTTGAGGGCCTGGGTGACTAGTAGGATGGTGGTGACTTTGATAGTAAAAGGGAAATTAGGAAAAGGGGAGAATTTAAGAGAAAAGGTAATTAATTGAATTTTGGACATGTTAAGTTTAAAATGTCTATAGTATACTCAGTTTGAAATGCCTCATAGGTAGTTGAAGATGAAAATGTGGAAGGTTGGATAAGTAGATCTGAGAAGCATCAGCACAGATAATTGAATCCATGTGAATTGATGAGATTACCGATGGAATATAATAAAGAGAACTCAGAACAGACCCTTGAGGGACACCTGGGGTTAACAGATTGATATAGATGAAGATGCAGCCAAGAAGACAGAAAAAGAGTAATCAGACAAGTAAGAGGAGAACCAGGATAGAATATTGTCATGGAAACCTACTGATAGGAGAGTACCAAGAAAAGGAAGGTGATCTGTAGGTTGGCTGCAAAGAGGTCAAGAATGAGGATTAAGAAAAGGAGAATACACAGCTAAGTATGATACAAAATAGAAAGTAGTAGGCCAAGGACACATCCAGACTCAGTATTCCAGGAGAATTTACAGAGAAATAAAGAACATTTAGGGAGGTTAAGAGACAATATTACGGTAGAAGTACAACCTGAACTTAACCTTGGAGAAGAAGAAACTTTCACCATTCCAAGATGCAGTCTAGTGGTGGTGGATGCCCAGTAAAATTAAGAGGTATAACAAGATTGAAACACACAAGTCCAATTTGATGGGAAAGTAGAAATATGGGAAGGAGGAGTAAAGTGAAACCAGCCAAGAAAGATAAGTTACCAAGAATTCAGTACTCACAGTGACTACAACAATGTACATAGAAAGAGCAATAAACTGAAATGAACCTGTGAAATTAAAAGATCTTAGCCCTGGAGGAGAATATAATTCAGCTTTGTTGTAAAAGTGGGAGACTGGATGTAGAATGTTGCTTGTATTGTCAGACACGTGTTGGCTTTAGTTGGCATTTTTCCTCCTTTTAAATCTTTGTTATAAGGGAAAGCTCACTGGAAAGGGTAGAGGAAAATGTATTCAGAAATAAATGAATTTTAAAAGAAAGAAACACTTAGAGAACTAGATTGTAGAGGGTATTAAAGGACCTATATTTGTTTTATCCTGTAAATGATAAGAAGCCAATAAAGGTTTCTGAGTAGGCTAAGCAAGTCTTACATATTCAGAAATTACTTTGGCAGCTGTATGAAGGATGGATTTGAATAGAACAGAAGTGCTGTATGCTTGCTGTGTCTTGTGTATGTGTAGTGTTTATAGAGATGGCATGTTATTTTAAATGTCAGCTACTCTGAACTAATTCTAAGATACTCACATAGAATGTAAATGTATTTAGAAGGTAAAATGCATGTATGTAGAATGTAAAATCAGAGATCTAATTAAGTCCTAAACTCTTAACAAGAAAACCTCTTTGAGTAAAACAGATGTGCTGTTAAACTTTATTATCAGAAGGATAACCCATTTTAATGTTAGGTCTGCCATGAAAGTAAAGATTTTAAACACCCGAGAACTGATTTGATTGGTATTAGGTTAGAAAGGAGGGAATAGGTTACTTAAAAAAAAGGTGAGTAAAAATTTAGTAAACTCTGAATTAGGGAAGTTAGATCTTTTTGTTGATATAACTAACTAAAGGTTTCAAGATAAATTAAGGGAGAGAACACTAACAAATGGGAAAATCAGGGAAGGCTTCGTAGAGGCATTGGCATGTAAGTCAAACTTTAAAAGACTCATTCAGAAAGATAGCAATGATGGGGAATATGCATTTTAGGAGTAAGAAATGACTTACCGGAATAATCATAGGCAGGAGTTAGGAATATCAAATTTGAGGACATGCAGAAAGCACAGAGTTTGAAATTTGAGGATCAAGCTTTAAATCTTGACCCTACCACCTCATACAAGTGTTACCTTCATTGCCCTCCTGGTTCCCATCCTTACTTCTGAACTTTGGAATCATGCCTCAACCATCCTCTAATACTGAAATTTCCTTCAGTGCCTAGGAAGCTTCCTCACTTTGGAATATTCCTCTGTCAATTGGTGAGTTCTTTCTGGGCCTCCATTTTGTGGAGAGACCCTAGCTCTGACCCTAACCTCTGGACTTCAAAAATCATGCCTCCTTCCTTCTCCCTCGCTCCTCTTTTTGGTTGTCCCCCATTACCGCTAAATTTGAAGGCAAGGATCGCCTGTTTTTTCGTTTGTGTTTGTATTTCATCCTCAGAGTTTAGCACAGTGTTGGCACATAATAAGTATTTAAATGCTTGTTTCTTTCCTTTCTTCCTTTCATCTTTCCTTTCTTTCTTCCTTCTTTCCTTCCTTCCTTCGTTCTTTTCCTTCCTTCAGCAAGCAAGTCACTTTGGGTTTCAGTTCACTCATTTGTAAAATGAGGGAGATTATACTAGATTGCTTCTAAATTCTCTTCAAACTCTAAATCTATGATTTTATATGGGAAAAGCAGGACTGAGGTCACACCAGCTCCGCTCACCTACTTTAATTTTTGTTAAGTGAAACTCCTCAGGTGATTTGAATTTTTCTGAAATGTAGGTCTCATTATTTCATTCACTGATTCATTATGTGAATTCCAGTGACTATTTCTTCTAGGAGTAAATATGAATTCTATTTAGCATTTAAGGCTCTTTACAACTTTTCCCCAACCTATCTTTTCACATTTGTTAAACATTAACTCCTTCACGCACTACATCTGACTGGCTGATGGGAATCTGACTCTCAAAAATGCTGAGGTCGCCCCCAGGGCCATGAGCTAAAAAGAGACCACTTCTCCTTAAAAGGGAAAAGGCATTGTTGTTTGTCATTGAGAACCAATGACATTACAGTAGTGGATGATGAGTGATGTCTTGATTTTCATATAAGTTGGATTTAAGTGAGGCAGAATTAGGAAATCTAAAGACTCCTGGCTCCCAGGATGTGAAACCCCAGGATGCAGTGATGACCTTGACATCTTTGATGCCTGACCAGGCTCTAAGTGCTCTGCAACACCTTTGTGGCCATTGAAACAAATTTTTCTTATCTGTCCATTCCACCAGTGAAAGTCTTCACATGCTTGGGATAAACAGTCCCCCTACTCACTGACAAGTTTGAGGCCTATTGGTTCCCCTGATCCTGGTTTAGCCCATCTGCCCAGATGGTTTACTGGGGTGTGGCCACTGCACATGCTACAGCTTATGGAAGCCACAGGTGAGAGTTGGGTGACAAGTGAACACCAAAGATGGATGAGTTTGGCAAGCCCTCACACCAGG
>CM053769.1:217212341-217243130 GCA_028658325.1 Potorous gilbertii
TTATGTATTGGTTGGAGGACAAGGTATTCCTTATTATATTGCTATGCTTTTTAATTAAATGACTTTTACTTGGAACTAGTGTGTCCTCTCATTGCTTTTAGGTAAAGATCATGGGGAGCTCATGAGTTATTGCTTTGATTAGATGCTAAATCATGCTGTGCACCTACAATCCAATAGAAGATTCTGTTCTATTATAGCCTTCAGTCAACCATATGAATATGTGTTTGCATATGATTGTATATATGACATGATGGAGATCAAGCTATGTTGAAAATGGAGAGCAATGTGGAATATATTAGGGAAATAAAAATTAAGATATTTCTGACTATTCATAGATGTACTAGCATTTGAAGCAAAGCTATAATAGGTCTATTGCCTAAATTCACCTAAATCATAATAATAGTAGTGAACATTCACATAGCATTTACTGTGTGCCAGATACTGTGCTAAGAGCTTTCCAGTTAGTATCTCACTGATCCTCAAAACCACCCTGGGAGATAGGTGCTGTTATAATTCTCATTTTACAGATGAGGAAACTGAGGCAAGCAGAAGGTAAGTGACTTGCCCAGGGTCACCTAGTTAATGCTTGAGGCTGGATTTGAACTCATATTCCCAACTCCAGGCCTGGTGCTTCATCCATTGCACCACCTAGCTGTGTAATTGTGTAACAATGTTTTTGAAAATTTCTTACCTATGACTGTCATTATCTTAGGCCTCCAGGGTAGAACAGCAACCATGCTTTCAATTTTTAAAAAATAAACTTTCAAAGTTTTTTTTCCTCTTGCATACCTTCCTAGATTTTGATTCTTTTAAATTGCAAAACTAAAGTTTTACAGCTAACCTCTTCTTTTTTCTATAACCACCAATGTCATCTTTCTTTTCCTGATTCTGGCAAGGGTATAGGCTTTATTTAATATATGCTACTTCTGTCACAAGATAGAGTTGTTCTTGGCTCAAACCTAACCCTACGATACTACTGCTCCTTTTTACAATTTCCTTCCCAGCTGATCAGGTTCTGACAGCTTCTTCAAAGGAGTACAGCTAAGTAAACTCCAGTTTTCCCATTACCTGCAGGAGCAAATGTAAAAAACTTGACATTTAAAGCTCTTCACAACTTGGCCTCTTTTTACCTTCTCATTCTTTAATATTCTTTCACAGACTCTACGGTCCAGTCATACTGGTCTCCTTACTACTCCTTACATAATACTCTTATCTTATCTCCATGTCTTTGTAGTGACTTATCCCCCATGCCAAGAAGGCTCTTTCCTTATGTCTAACTGCTAGAATTCCTAGGCTTCCTTCATGACTCAGCTCAGATATCAGGATACTTTTCTCAGTTTTCCCAGCTCAATGGCTTTATCTAAGGTTATCTTCCATCTACTCTGCATGTATATTGTATGTACCTAGTTATTTATGTGTTGTCTTTCCTCTTAGCATATCAGCTTCTTGAGAGGAGGGACTGTTTTTGTGGTTCTTTGTATCCCGGATACTTAGCACACAGCCTAGCAACTAATAAGCACTTAATAAATGCTTCCTGATTGACTGTTAGCATTTTGATACATGGAAGGCTCCAAAAAAGCTCTTACAGCTCAGCGAATCCAAGCATGTACCACCAGCATTTCTCCACTAGGATAGAGGAGATACGATATCTTTAACAGGTATTTTTGATAATAATTTTGATTACATTAAAAAGATTTTATACAAATTAAATCAATATAGTCAAGATTAAAAAGAAAGCAGAAAATTGAGCAGAAATTTTATAGACAGTTCCTTGGATAAAGGTCTCATCTCAAATATAGAGAGAACTTTGTGAAATTTATACGAATATGTGTCATTCTTCAATTGATAAATGGTCAAAGGAGATGAGTGGGAAATTTTTGAATGAAGAAATAAAAGCTATATGTATTCATATAAAAATGCTTTAAATCTTTTTTGATTAGGGAAATGAAAATTAAAACAACTTTGGTATACCATCTCCCATCAGATTGACTAAAATGATAAAAGGGGAAATAATAAAAGTTAGAGGGGATATGGAAAAGTTGGAACACTAATACATTGTTGGTGGAACTGTGAATTGATCCAACCATTTTGGAAAGCAATCTGGAATTATGCCCAAAGAGTAATAAAATTATGTATATCCTTTGACTCAATAATACCACTACCGGTTCTGTTTTCTGAGGTGATCAGGGAAAAAGAAAGAGAACCTATCTGTTTCAAAATATTTATAGCAGTTCTTTTTATAGTGGCAAAGAACTGAAAACTCAGGGAATGCCCATCAGTTGAGAAATGGCTGGATAAGTTGTGGAATATGATTATCTGGAATACTTCTGGGCTATAAGAAATGATGAGCAGGTTAATTGTAGGAAAAAAAAACACGGAAAGACATGTAGAATAATGAAGAGTGAAATGAGCAGAGCCAAGAGAATGCTGGATACAGTAACAGCAGTAATGTTGACTGAGTAATATGAATATTCAGATCAGCTACAAAGGGCCTATGAAGAAAGATGCTATCCACCTTCAGAGAAGGAATTGATACATGGAAGCAAGTATTATATGGTTTCATATATATGTATATACACACACACACACACACACACACACACACACACAAATGCTGGCCTTCTCTGGTGCGGGGTTAACAGCTGAGAGGGAGAGAGTTTAGAATTCAAAATGTAACCAAAAAAAAATGAAAAAAAAAGAGATGCTCTCTTTAGGTGCTACTTTCTTTTAGATTCTTGCTCAGCTTCTACCAAAATATTAAAAAAAGAATTTTATAGTAATATCTTTCAATGGGCTAGGAAATTAACTAGAAAATCTGATTCAATCTATATAAGCTGATATGTGTGTGTGTGTGTGTGTGTGTGTGTGTGTGTATGATAGTGACAAGAGTCACAATTTTCCACCAAAGATCCTAAGAGGTAGTTAGTATATGTATCAAATTCCTTTTACAGTTGAGAAACCTACCTCCTAGAGAACTTAAGTGACTTGTTTAGGATATATCTAAATCTAAAATTGTTTGAATTCAGATTAATGATCATCATATAAAATCTCTCTACTTTCATAGAAGACAAGGATAGATTGTGGAAACAGCAATTCTAAACTATACTTGGCCTTTTTTCTGCTGTTGCTCTTCTAAGGCTATCATCAATATATCTCCTTTATAAAGATTCCAACAACCTAATTGTGTGTACCAAAAAAAAGGTCTTGACAAGAAGATTAAGAAGGCCATGTGGAGGAAATTTGGTTAAAATTTGTCCTTGAACTTTAATTTTCATAAGCCTTAACTCTTTCCTTAGGATCTCCTAATTCATGAAGTTATAGTTTACTTAAATTTGTGATGCTTTTCCTTTGAGATATACCAAAGGGGTTTTTTAAGAGCAGTTTCATTGCTAGGAATCATCTCTTAAATTATTGTTTCAGAATATTTAATTTAATTTAAAGTTAATAGGTTTTCTACATTTGGTTCCGAATCAATATAGTTTCATTTGGTCTTTTGTCACTTTCCTTTAATGTATTTTCAGATTAAGGGAAAAGAGTTAAGAATATGCATTTTATTCTTATGTCATCTTGTTATAACCTTTAACAGCAGTTTTCCCTTCTTGTATTAATTCCTTAATGTGCAGTCTAAATATAACCATAGACTTTTTCTCTATACTCTCTTGCTTATAAACAGCATTGATTTCTGTATAAGGCAGAAGAAGTCATGTAAATGGCATCATACTTACTAGTTGTTAATTTTATGGCTGTGTATAATAATGTTTCTTTACTTCTTGATAACTGATTGGCATTTTTAGTATGTTTTTTGAACCCTTTATCTTTAAAGCCTCTAAAACCTATAGCATTTTATAGAATAGTGATAAGGCATTAAGAATCATTCTGTCTCAAAGAAAGAATTTGCTTAAACTACCATAGAAAAAGGTTATGAAAGAGTGAATAGAGCCCTGGCCTTGGAGTTTTAAAAGTTACAAAAGGATTATGAATGCCCACATGAATATAATGGTCAAGTCACTTAACCTGTCAGTGCCCCAGGCATTAGTACAGAGTGTTTCCTCACCAGCAGTTACTGCACAAATGAAATCACAGGTCAAGATCAAAAGAATCCCCAAATATTTCAGTTTACTTTTGCCTAGCAAGTTAATTTGAGTCTTACTGTGTGCATTCACTGAAAACAACCTCTGAAAGTAGGCAGTACCACTTCTAAGAGTGAGACTTACAGGAATTGGTAATGGGGATGTGATTTTCATAAGTCCCTGGTGCCTATCATACTCTCAAGTCCTCAATCGGGCAATCAATACCCTTCACAGATTGAAACTACATGCATCTTTCCTTGCTTAGTCCCTATTAATTCCCTTCCCCTACCCACCTTGGGGCTTCACTTGTATCAGACTACACTTTCTTGCTTCCATGCCTTACTAATGCTGTTTGCTGTACAGGATAATGTGAGTGGACTAGTCCATACCTATTACACTGGAATGAATGTCGTCTACTCATATCCGTCTGATTCAACTCAATTCCATAAGTATTTATTCATTGCCTACTATGTACCAGGAACTTAGACACTGTTGATATGAAAACAAAAATGAAAGTCCTTGCTGTCAAGTAGCTTACGTTCACCTTGCTAGGTGGTGTAGTGGATAGAGCACAAGACTGGAGTCAGGAAGGCCTGAGTTCAAATCTGATTCAGACACTAGCTATGTGACTGTGGGCAAGTCACTTAACCTCAGTTTCCTCAACTATAAAATGAGGTAATAATACCTACCTTGTTGTGAATATCAAACAAGGTAATATCTGTAAAGCATTTAATATTGTAGCTGGCACATAGGTAGTATATGAATGCTTTTTCCCTTCTCTTCCCCATACTGAGAAAAAGGGTATGTGCGTATATAAGTAAAATACAAAACAGGTACTACTAATAGTTTGTTCTAAAGTTTATAAAGCACTTTACACACATTTAATCCTCAAAACAATCCTGTGACATAAAGGCTATTATCCTAATTTTTGAGATAAGAAAACTGAGACTGAGAGAGATTAAATGACTTGCCCAGGATCACACAGCTAGGAAGTGCCTGAATCAAGATTAGAATTTAGAAGCCTTCAAGTCCAGCTCTATCCACTGCACGAGGCTGCTTCCAGAATAAAATCAATAAAAATTATTTTCATGGAGGTTAGGGGTAGTTACTAACAACTGGTAAAATCAAGAAAGACTTTTTAGAGGTGGTCTTTGTGCTGAATATTAAAAGGAGCTAGAGTTTCCAAAAGGTGAAGGTGAAGAAGAGCACTCCAGGTATGAGGGATAACCTATTTACCTGTTGAAGTCATACCATTCCAGACCCAGCTTAAGAACCGCCTCCTCCTTGAAGCTTATACCAAGCCCAAAGTCAAAACTCATCTTTCCTTTTTCATGCTAATTACTGCATTTTATATTACTTAACTTATATAAATAACTATATGCAAGCCAGAATATAGTAATCACATCATCCTAATTCTTATTTCACTACAAAATTGCTTACTTGATGAGGGAAGGGACCCTTCTACTTCTACCTATCTTTTAAGGCCAAAATTCAAATTTCTCTTCTGTAAAGCATTTCCAGACCTCCCAAGTACAAATCATAGAATTTTAGAGCAAAAAAACAATTTAGAGATAATTGAGAGTAAAGCCTTAATTTTACTGATAAGGAAACAAGACTAGAGAACACTTGGTCAAATAAGCATAAAGTTTCCTAAAGAATGTTCCCTAAAGTTCCATCCTTGGCCCAGTTCACTTCTCTTTTATCTCTGTGTTCTTTCTTTGTCAATCTCATTCATCCTCTTTGCTATAACTATTGTTTCTATACTGATGAATAATGAACATAAAATTCTCTTGCAAATTTTCTCCCTTATACATGTATGCTTGATCCCATCTCCTCTAGCAGATTGTTCCCACGATCATTCCCTCTCTCACCCTAAGCTTCCATCCCTTGCAGTCTACCTGTACCTTCCCTGATGTCTGCAAACGTTCCCAGGTCTGCCTTAAAAAATATCTGAACAGCTCTCTGTCCCCCCAACATATTCTGTGTCTTCTCTATTTTGAGAATATTCTTCCTTCTCCTACTTCACTTGTTAAATTCCTACCCATCCTATATAGTCTAATTTATATACCACCTCATCTATGCAAATTTTCTACTTTCTTCCTCCAACCAATAATCAATCAACAAGTATTTATTAAGCACCTACTATGGGCCAGGCATTCTGCTAAGCATTGCATAAGATCTTTATCTACTGAATAAGCCCTGACATTGTATGTTGTTTGGTATCATTTTCATGTATTCATTTTATATTATTTCCAGATATTACCTGATTGTCTCTTACCTCCCTTTGATTAAATTCATTTTTAGCATATATATATATATATATATACGTACTTACACACACACACATATATGTATATAAAATACTGGGTCTCTTTATTTTGCCTAAGTTGAAAGTATAAGGATTACTTATGGGCCTGATCCCACCACTGATTGACACAGGACCTCTGAATTGCTCAACTTCTGACCTGGATCAGTTTTCCTTAGGCAACCAGGTGGCCATCTCTGTTGAGGGCTCACCATAATAATGACAACTTTAATACAGACCCCCGGTACCATAGCCCGCTACAGCTCAGTACTCTTCAGTTTAAGAGATCCACCAGCCTCAGCCTCCTCATAGGCATAGATTATAGGTATGTGCCGCTACATCTGGCCTTCATTTAATTTCAACAAAAGTTAAGTGAGTGGAAGGATGGTGCTACTGTTAATAAAAATGGAGTTCAGAAGGATGGTTTTTAAAAAACTAAAAAATATTGAGTTCCACTTTAGATATGATAAATTTGAAATGCTAGCAGGGCATATAAGTATTGTTCAATAGGCAGTTGGTGGAATGGAATTGGAACTCAGGAAAGAGATTATTAAGTACCCTGTGCAAGGTATTGTGCTAGATCCTGAGGTTATACAGGCAAAAAAAAATTAAATTACCTCTGTTCTACAGGACACTTACGTTGTAAACTAGAAAAACAACGGTAGATGTATCACCTGTGCTGAGCATTGAAGGAAACTAAAGACCCCAAAAGATGAAGGTGAAGAGGTAATGCATCCGAGGGATTAAAGCAGGGAGGGAGTTGGGGGGATAGGGATGGGAGGTGTAACACCTTACACAAAGGCACAAAGACAAGAGAAATGGAACAGAAGGAAAAGGAAGGGCAGAGAAGGCAGGGAAAGGCAAGGGAAGGGAAGGGGCCAGTAAAACCCAAATCAACTGGGCATCTTTTGACCATCCAAATTGATCATCCTTTGGAGAGGAGAAGGATGGGGAGGGGGAGGCAGAAAGGAGAGGAGGAGTTAGGTTACCCAGCTACCCAAGTCCCCATTCAGAGGCAAGGCCCATTGATTGAATAAGCCTGTTTAAGAAATAGCCAGGGCCAAGAAATGTGCAAAGATCTTGGCCTAAAGGGTTCAAGGTCTCCCAGTGTATCCTGGGCCATCTCTAGTCATCTTGATGAATATCTGGTCACTGGATTCAGATGGCTCTGGAGGAGAAGTGAGGCTGGTGACCTGCACAGCCCTCCCTCACTCAAAACAAAGTCAAGTGTGAGTCATGTCATCATTTCTCTGATGGCATGGTCTTCTTTGGCAAGAAAGGAGCAATACAATGCTATTTGCATAAAACCCCAGAACAATGCCGAAGAACCACACACAAAAGACTTAGCTGATTTAGAAGACTGATTGCCCAGATTATGACATTCAGCTGGATAGGCAACCTATAGAGTTTTTATACCAATAAGTATTTTTGAAAGGGACAGGATAAATGGACAACCAACCAAATGGGCCCCAGAGAGGAGGAGATCAAGTAATTGAATTGCCTTCAGGAAACGCCATCACTTTTTTAATGATCCCAAATTTGTCCTAGAACCAAAAGTCCATTGTTTTAAATACCACCATTCCATTAGTTTATTATTTGATAGTGAGAAATGGAATACAACAGCTTTGGATGCTCAACTGAAAAATGAACATCACATATTTATTAAGAGCTTATTATGTGCCAAGCACTGTGCTAAGGTCTCACAATTCAAAGAAAGGTTAATACAGTCACTGCCCAAGAATTTTCTTTCTAATGGGAGAAACATGTGAATTACTAGGTACATAGTGCAATGAAGTGGTATAGAGCAGGTAAGAGCAAGCAACAATGTGTACCAAATGAAGAATTTCAAAGAAGAAGAACAGGAATAAGAGATGTCATCAGGGAAATAGGTGATTGAAAAGTAAGATGGACTGGTCATGTGGTGAGAAGGATGGATGACAAGTAAGAGTCTTCAGCTCTTTGTAATCTCAGGAGGAAAGTCAGGAAGGCCTTTAGCACATTGGGTCAACCCTCAGTGACAAACTTGTGGGAATACAAAGACAGTATTCACATAGGAGGGCAGTTATGAACTGGTTTCAGTCTGCGTCATTGGAGCAAATATACAATTCAAGGACTTAAAGGATCCATGCTGAAACAGGAGAGTCTGTTTCCCAGCTCTGGGTATTTTCACTGCTGTAAGCCTATGTCTGGAACACTCTCTTCATCTCTGCTTCTTAGTTTCCCTGGCTTCCTTCAAATCTCAACTAAATTATCACCTTCTACATGAAGTCTGTCCTGGTTCTCTTAAATCTTAGTGCCTTCTCTCTTAAGATTATCTCCAATTTATTCCATATATGTCCTGTTTGTACATAATTGTATGCATGTTTTTCCCCATCCACCCTCCTTCCTCCCACTTAAGACTGAGGTCCTTAAAAACAGGAACTATTTTTCATTTGGTTGGTTGTTTTTGGCCTTTCTTTGCATACCTAGCATTTAGCACAGTATCTGACATATAGTAGGTGCTTAATAGATTTTTATTGACTGACTGAAGGTATTGTGCTAGGTAGTGTTGCTGTTTGAACCAATGACATTACCTGCAGGGGAGTTGAAGTGAAGCCGAGTTGCACAAAGTCATCAGCTTTACTCTCTCTTCCTGAGCCATCAGATTCCAGTGGCAGGACAAAAGTCAAAATGATTGGCTATGGCAGTGGCATCTTTGATGCCTGACCAAGCCCTAAGCCCTCCACAGTGCCTACTTTTGCCACCTTCATGGCCATTGGAATAAATTGTTCTTATCTGCCCATTCTGCTAGGGAAAGTCTATACATACTGAGAGTAAATATTCTCCTAACTCACTGGTAAGTCTGAGGCCTGTTGGTTACCCTCAACCCAAAACTCAATCCCATATTGGGATATTAGTACTATGCATGCTACAGCTTCTTGGGGTCACAGGTGAGAGACTTGGGTGAATGTAAATACCAAAAGTGGATGACTATCCCTGAAAAAGATTCAGCAAGCCCTCAGACCAGAGGTGTTAGTATACCCTGAATACCCTAGGAACCCCATTGTGCTAGGTGCTAGGGATACAAAAGTGAAATAGTCTTTACCCTAAAGGTGTTTCTGCTCTACCAGTGGAATAGAACATACATACAAGTAAGCAAATACAAAGTATATTTAAGTAATACAAATTCATTTTAAGAGGGATTCTGGGCTACCAACTACAGCACTCAGGAAAGACATGGGAATAGAGGTAAAGGTATCAAAGAGGTAAAGTACCAAAAAAAAGAATTTTAAAAAATGTGTTAATGTGGAATCTCAAAATATTCATTAAGATTCCATACATTGTGACCAGAAAATTAACAAAAGTCATTAGATAGGCCACAATTCTGAAATAATACACAAAGATGTTTAACACAGGTACATACATTATGATGGGCATGAAAAGGAGCCTCCAAAAGAGAGAGTGATGAATTAAGAATGACTCTGAGGTTGTAAACCTGAGTGAGTGGAAGGATGGTGCTACTGTTAATAAAATGGAGAAGGTCAGAAGAAGGATGGTCTTAAAGGAAAAAATAATGAGTTTCACGTTAGATTTGAAATGTTAGCAGGGCATATAGGTAATGTCCAATAGGCAGTTGGTAGCATGGAATTGGGACTCAGAAAAGTGCTTATTAAGTCTAAATGATTTGGCAATCATCTACATTGAGATGGATAACTGAACCCAGAGGAGCTGATGAAATCGGCAAGAGAATATAGAGAAAGAAGAGAACAGGGTACAGAATAGAAACTTGTGGGATACCCACACTGAGAGGTTAAAAGACATGATGATAATTCAATAAGAGAAACTGAAGAGGCATCCATTTGGCACCTATAGGCTAGATATCAGTAGGAAAGCATGCTTTATTTGTATCTTAAAGAGACATTGGAGATCTCCTAGGCCAATTTCCAGTAACATTTTACAGATGAAAAACCTGAAGCCCAGAGAGGTTAGGTGACTTGCCCAAGCTCATCCAGGTATAATTTTGGTTTTCTCACTATGGCAAATTATTTCTATAGTTAAACTTTTGTACAAAATAATAGTTTGTGTCAATTTCTTTTTTGGTATCCATATTCTAGTTTGGGACATTAATTTGTTGAAATAGGTAAAGTTAGTGTTTTAATTGTATACCATGTCTCTCTAAGTTTTATTTTCTTCTAATTTTGTATGCTTTTCATCTTTTCTCAGTGGTTCAATTGTACCCAGATGTTGTATATACTCAGAAATGATTCCCAAGTCAGTAATGAAGCATTTCCTCACTGTTAAAAAAAATTGCACTTATTATTCAGTGCTCTCCATGATGGAAAGGTGGTAAACCAATGGTTCCCAATTTTTTTTCTGCAAAGCCCTTTTGACAACAAAAATATTTGTTGTGAACACTTAAGGAAACAATACACTACTCATAATATTCTTTTAAATTTATTCACTAATTATTTACAATAACTACAATGATCACTTTTGCCCCCAAAATCTCCAAATGAATTGTATATTAAGAAATTTTAAATATAGGATTTAAGCTATAGTATGAAATCCAAATATAAAATTATATATTCTAATTATAAGATAATTACAAACACCTTATGAAACATTCTGTAATGCTATTACATGCATAATTTAATATTAAATTTCATTATCTTATAAATTTTGTTGTATATAACAAATGTTTTAATGAAATAAGCTACATCTTGGAAGATGTTTAACAAAATATAATAATCATATATAAGATGGACTTTTATATTTGAACAAAGTTGGCAAGATTTGGCTCAACATCATATTGTGTTTATTTCTGTATTTTGACTTAAAACAAGAATAAAGTGAAAATTCTTACTCACAAAAACATGTGGTGGAAAAAGATAGGAAAATTTTCTGAGTTCTCTTGCTGAGAGATGGAAATTTGTTTTTTAATTTTAAGTGGAACAATTTATAAGGTCGACATTTTTTAAAATCCATTGATGTCAATTAAATTATCTTTTTTCATTCATTGTAAATTCATCTGAGACATAAAAGACATAGATCAAATAGATTTTGAATCCAATTTAATTAATGTGTTAAAAATTTCAGGAAAAGATTTATTGAAAGTCGCTTCTAAAAATTTCAGATGATCACTGATTTTTTTCACAATTAATCCTAAAGTAGTTCATTTCTAAAATTTTAGTTTCTTGTTCATACTTTTTACTTTGTCTTGACCATTGAGTAAGTTAATATTTACTTTAATATAGTGATGACATTTTTGTCCTCTTCAAGAACAAAAGACAGCAACCATTTTGCTCCCCATTCTAATGTATTGAATTCACTAATTTTTGAAGATGCCTGCTAAATACACTAATCTTTGTTACCTTGTATGTTTCACTTGCACACTCACTCAGATGAAAAGAAGATGACTAACTCTTCTCTCAATTCAAATTGATGAGTAATAACTCTGCCATGGGAAAGCCACCTAATATTTCCGTATTGGAATTATAAGATTCTCACTCTCCATCTCTGAATAAAATGGTAAACAATCAAGAGCTAGTGGATTTTGATTTTATAAATGTAATTATTTTAACAGACAGAATCGTTTAACACATATATAGTGGCATTTGCTTTGATGCCACAATTTGTTTTTGTTTGGTATGTCTATACTATATTCATATTAATTTTAATATGCCAAAATAATGCTCCAACATTTTCCAGTGGTTAATTTGCCCCATTTTTACAAATTGCACAAGAGGGTTAATTGGTTGTTTTCCTTCAAAGTGTGAATTAAAAATTAAAAATGTCTTCACTCTTGGCTATCCTGTTAACTGATAACAAAGCAGCATTATTTTCTGTTTTTTTCATTATACAATTAAAATTGCTAGGTTACAAACATTAGTTGTCTCATCTAATTGCAAAGCATCAAATGTCACTTTAAAAAACTCTTTCCACAATAACTGATTCAACATCATTAGACATATGTATCTGGCAAGAAACTATTGGTAGAATGTCATCTGTAACTTAATAAAATAATTTCCCAACATACACCTGACAACTGCTTTAGCACATGGCAAAATAAATTTTTATGCAATATTTTGATCATCTCCCTTTTCTGCAATTTGATAACTTACTAAACATGAAGCTTTGATTGCTCTTCTTTCTTGTTTATTCACATAAATTAATCAATATTGTATTTTTAAAATCTTGTTTGTTCCACTTTAAAAATTGACATCTACAACATCTTGTAGACAAAAGAGAAGATTTTAAGCTATTATTTGCAAGAACTCTGCAAATGACACTTTGCTATTGTGGATAGTCATTACCTACAAGAAATTTAAAAAAACCCAAATTCAATATATTCTTTATTATTTTCTCCTTTTCCCATTTCCATTAAAATACATATATAGTAGAATCTTTGTGTATTATTTCAGAATTGTGATCTAGCAAATGACTTTTATTACAATCTTGGTCACGCTGTGCTGAATCTTAATGAGTATTTTAAGATTCCTTGTTAACATGTTTTTCAAATTGTTTTTTGCGTACACTTCCAGTCTTTATCTGATGACCCACTAGGGATAATATAACTTAAAATATTTTTCTATTAAAATATATTTTTATATTTAAATATTGTTAAATATATTACAATATCATTTCAGTACAACAGAAGCAAATATATATTCTTTGAAGCAGCTTTGTTTCTTAATCATAGATAGGCATCATAACATTCTTCCTGAAAACACCATTATCACCTATGGATGTGAATGAACTCCCCAAGAAAAGGTTACCTAACCAATCAATGAAAACTAATAACTAGGTTTCCTGTGGAGTATTTACTTTTCTATTGCATTAAATTATAAATGTACTTAAGAGTTCAATTATATCTATTAATTTATTCTTTAAACAATGTTTATATATAAACTAACTTTTGTAAAGGAAAAGTATCTCTTCAAACATGAATTTCTTCTCTTTTACCAATGGCCACACTCTTGTAGAAACTCTGCTGAGTGACTGGCCAGTAGGGCCAACTAGTTCATTTGAAAATACATGATATAGAAGAATAGTAACATAAGTAAAGGATAAGTTTATGCCAAAAAACAGTGTTAATACAGCAACAAGAGACAATAGAGGTTTTTTTCTAAAGAACATTTCTGATGGTCCATGATGATTTCAAGATGGCATGTAATACATGTGCCCAGTGATCATGGTTATCAAACAGTCTGGCATTTTCAATAAATCAATTGTTTGTAATATCTTAATAACCTGATTATACAGCTGATGAATTACAATTATAGGATAATAGAAAATAATGAGAGATCTATTGTGGTAAAGAGGTCTTTTGTGTAAACACAAAAAAGAGTGTTTGACTGAGTCTGACTATCCAATGGGAATCAGTTTGTACTCAAACGATGAACTCTTGTGGCAGTTTGGAAACAATTTGATGACAGGTTGAGAAGCTGCAAGAACATAATGCAGTTAGTAAGAAGTGGTCAGAGTTTGATGTAATGACTGAACAAATACCAAAATCACTGCATGCATGACAATGATGGTTTCAAATTACTACAGAAACAAACTTACAATATTTCAAATGTTTGCAGGCAACAACAGGAAAAATAAATTTGCAACGTATTTGGACAATTATTTACTGTGTAAGATGCCATTAAAGACTGTTTAGCATGAACCCCTTCACATCTAAATGGGAACAACTTTGATAGACTATAGGTACCAAATGAAGCATATGTCATCAGATATGATTGTTTTTCTTACATGCATTTTTTTTCAATGGATTATTCCGTTTTGGAGAGGAGGAAGTAACAGTTGCATTAAAAAAGAACAATAATACAATATTTTATTTTTCTAAAGAAGTGAGTGAGGAGTGATACAAAACAAGCAATGGATATGGACAACTTTTTTTTAATGAACTGCTTTGCAAATGACAGGTCATACTTGCTTAGAAGCAATGTTAATTTCTGTGTTATTCCAGTTTTAGTACATGCTGCCAACATGAGCACTGAGTAATTTTTCTTTGTGTTTGACTGTGAAAGAAAGAAGAGATATAGGTAGTAAATGAAGGTTTTTGAAGGGTGGGAGAGAGCTGGGTATTTCTGTAGGCTTGGGTGGGGGGAAATGGTATATAAGAAGAGACTGAAGATGATGGAAAGGGCAAGATTACAGAGGAGATGAGAGGGAAAGATGGGGGAAAGGAAACAGGAAGTTGGCCTTGGTGAGAAGGGCCATAATTTCCCCAAAGACTTACCAAGGGAGAAGAGAATGAGGTCAGAGTTGAAGACTTGACCTGAAATGGTGACTGTGTAAATAGATAGAAGGGGTCAGTTTTAGGAGATGTTATAGCGATAAAAAGAGCAAAATTTACCATCTGAAGGGGCAACAAAAGTCATCTAACATATCATCTTCATTTTGTGGTTGAGGAAACAGTTCCAGAGTGGGTAAGTGAGGCTTCCAAATCCAGTGTTCTTTTCATTGCACCACACTGTCCTTCCCTATTTTACCAAATCAATAAACATTTGTTAAGTGCTTTCTATGTGTCAGATAGTATGCAAAGAACTGTGGATACAAAGAAAAGCAAAATCACAAAAATAATCCCTGCCTTGAAGAAGTTTACATAGTAATGTGGAAAAAAATATGCAAACAAGATATATATATATATATATATATATATATATATATATATGCACACACATACATATATGTGTGTGTATATGTGTATACATATACATATATACATATATGTGTGTGTTTGTATATATACAGAGAGAGAGTGAGAGTAGGTGTGGAAGTAATCTTCAAGGGGAAAGGTCAAGTAGTTAGGGGTCAGGAAGATCTCCAGTAGAAGGTAGCCTTTGTGATGAATTTTGAAAGAAAGCAGAGCTATCAAGTGGTGAAAAGCATGCAGTATAGCCAATATAAACCATGGAAAGGAGAAAGGAATTGTTTTACACCTAGGAACAGTAAGTAAGCTGTTATTACCAAACTATAGAGTTCATGAAAGAGAGTGAAATATGAGAATATTTGAAAAACAGGAAGGGACTAAGTAGTGAGGAGTTTTAAATGCAAAAGGAATTTATATTTGATCTTGGAGTTGACAAGGAGTCATTGGAATTTACTAGGTAGAGAGGATATAGTCAGAGCTACACTTTAGGGAAAGCACTTTAGCAACTATGTGGAGAGCAGATTGGAGAAGAGAGAGATATGAGAAGTTAGAAGGCTATTAAAATAGTCCAAGTGGGTCTGAACAAGAATAGTGACTATCTGAGTGGAGAGAAGGGGACGTATATGAGAGATGCTGTGAAGGTAGAGATGAGGAGATTTGAAAACAGACTGGATATGTGCAGTGAGTAAGAGGGAGGATGCTCAGAGACTGGGAGACTCTCTACCAGAGAGATTGGGAGAATGATGATACCACTCTCATTTGATGTTAATAATCAGAGGATCAAATAAAAAACTCTTCTGTTGCACCCTGGACATCCTTGAACATGCTGAGCATCCTTATCTTTACCAATGGTAACAGAGTTCCACTGCATCCTCTGCACTCTGGGCCCTTTCCATCCTGCTGATAAACTCTGACCTCTGATCTATCAAACATCGTTGATGAACCCTTTGTTCATCAAGGCCTTCCCCTACAGATGAATCCTAAGAGGTAGCATATCAAAGTAGATAGAACACTAGACTTAGAGTCAGGAAGATATGAGTTCAAATCCTCAGACATCAGCTATGTGACCCTGGACAAGTTAAAATCTCTGAACTTCAATTTCCTCATCTGTTGAGTGAAGGAATTGGACTTCATAACTTCTAAGGTCCTTCTTGCTCTAAAATTTTGATTGTATGAACATCAGTCTTTGGATTGCCATTTGCAACAGAATCTTCCTGTGTTTTGTCTTCCTCTATTAGATGGGGGCTCCTTGAGAGTCTTTCTCTCTCTCTCTCCCCACTTCTCTCTTTCTCTCTCTTTCTTGCTCTTTCTCTCTTCTGTTCATGTCCCCAGTACTTAGCTCAGTGCTTAGTGCATAGCAAGTGCTGAAGAAATGTTTACTCAGTCCTCTATCCAGGGATCTTTTACAATCTTGACATACTTATGGGAAACAATTTAAGTCTTCCTTTTTGTCTCTGATATGGCTAGCACTCAAGTGCAGGTCCTAATCACCTCATGCCTGGATGATAGCAATAGTCTGCTGTTGGGTCTGCCTGCATCAAGTCTCTCTCCAATCTATCCTGCATTCACTCACCAAAATGATTTTCTTAAATAGAAGGTACATTCATGTCACCCCAAGCTCTCAATGAGCTCTGGTGCTTTTCTATTGCCTACAGAATCAAATAGAAAGACTTCTGCTTGATGTTCAAAGTCCTTCATAACCCAGCCTCCTGCTATCATTCCAGTCTTCTTATACCTTACTCCTTACACATACTCTTTGATCCAGTGACATATGCCTTCTTGGCTGTTCCTCAATCGAGACATGACATCTCTTGGCTGTGGGCATTTTGTCTCTTTGTTCCCCATGCCTGGAACTCTGTCTTCTTATCTCCACCTACTATTCTCTATGAATTCCTTTAAGTTCCAACTAAATTGCCATCTTCTGTAAGAAGCTTTTTCTAATCCCTCTTAATTCTTTTGCCTTCCCTCTATTAATTATTTTCTATTTATCCTGCATATGGTTTGTTTGAACATTTTTTTTGCTTGTTGTCTCCCCCATTAGACTGTAAGCTCCTTGAGGGCAGGGACTATCTTTTGCCTCTTTTTGTATTCCTGATTCTTAGCACAATGCCCAGCAAATGATGAATGCATAATAACTGACTGACTGAATTGTCAACAGTCTGAAATAGTCTTATTCTCACTGTCCCTATTCATGTAATGCTTTACAATTTAAAATGCATTTTCATATGAAATACATGCTTTGATTGGAATTAGATTTTCTAGTCACAGATTTCTTTTCATTTCAGACACATAATTAAAGCAGTATAGGGATTTCTTGGTATGGATATTCCCTTCCCTGAAACAGATCTGCAATCCATCTATAAATTAGTGTTAGACATTTTCCTGAGACATGAAGGTCAGAGGTAGGATGTAAACCTACTTTTTCTTGATTCTCAGTTTTTATTATCCACTACACTATTCTGCCTCTGCTTAATTTGTAACCCTAAATCTCCCACCATTGTATATATTTGAAAAGCTCTAGTAAGAAGGTTGAACTGAAAAAAAATTAAATAAATTCTAATTGAAGTACACAATGTCCTATTCTGCCTGTTATAGTGTGGAGGTTGCACTGAGTTCTCTAAGATATGAGATGAAAGTGTAAAGCTGTGACAGGTTCTACCACACTAGCAAAGCTTTTAGTATAACTTTGGGGACAGACTGTTTCTGCTGAACAAGAACCAACCCAGCTAAGAACAGAAAGACTCATAATTAGTTAATAAACCACTAAGTGATTGACTTTTTTTTTTTTGCCCATGGTAACCTATGAAATAAAGTAAGATTTTTAAAAATTGACCTCAGCCCTATCTAGTGCCTTTCTGCTTCCACAGTGATTGAGATAGAGTTATGGATACAGGAAGGACTGAGACTTTGTTTTAAGGAAAGGACACAATAACCATCTAGTCTAATCTATACATGAAGGGAATCTCCATTATAACCTACCTGACAAGTGGTAGTTCAACCACTGCTTAATGCCCTCCAATAGGAGAGGAGAGTCCACTACCTGCCTTGGCATCTGTATCATCCAGGCAATATTCACAGCACCAAGGGCAACTATGAATATGCCAGTGTAATTCTGAATCTCAAAGTATAACAGACTCTCCATATAGAAGGCAGAAGAAAAACATTTATTCAGACACCAGAAAGCCACTTCCCAACAGCAGAAAACCAAATCCATCACAGTAACCAAAAAGTCAATACACATTAACACTGCAGAGGACAAAGGCATTTCCAAGTCTACCTATCCCATACCTCTGCTGTGACCTCCCCACAAACACTCACCAGTCTAAGCTGTGCCTGCCTGCCTATGTCCTTCTCAGCTCTGACCTGACCAACTTCCTCTCAGCTCTGCTTCACCCTTCTTGTTCCACCTATTCAGGAAGCTCCTCCCACTATATGTGACTTGGGCTCCCATGTGATTTAAGCAGGTCACATGGGCCTATTAATGAATGGGAAAGATCTTCCCATTTAAATTTCATTACAGCGTCCTAATCTATATTGATGAGTACATTAAATTAAAAAGCTTTTGCACAAACAAACCCAATGCAACCATGATTAGGAGGGAAGCATAAAACTGGGAAAAAAATTTTACAACTAGTGTCTATGATAAAGGCCTCATTTCTAAAATATATAGAGAATCGAGTCAAATTTACAAGAATACAAGTCATTCCTCAATTTATAAATGGTCAAAGGATATGAACAGACAGTTTTTATAAGAAATCAAAGATATCTATAGTCATATGAAAAAAATGTTCTTTTGATTAGAGAGATGCAAATCAAAACAACTCTGAGGTATCACATCACATCTCTCAGATTGGTTAATGTTACTAAACAGGAAAATGATAGATGTGCTATTGAATACATAACAAGCTTAAGCATTTTGATTAGCTTGTTTTAAGACAGGGGAGGGGAAGGTGGAGGGGACAAAATAATAACTCCTAAGGTTGACTTGGTTCCCTCCTCTTCATATAATAAGTTTACTGGGATTCTTGGGTAACAAAACAGCAAGTTGCATTATTGTATCTCTGGATACACAAACACTGGGAAGAGAAATTTGGGGAAAAGCCAGCCTTTTGGGAGGTTTCCCTCAGACTGTGTCTTCTGCTCAGAGTTGCCAGGAAAGTCAACAACATTCATTCATGTTCTCTGGTCATTTCTCCCTTGGTTCTTCAAAGGTGTGCTGAAATACCACAGACCCTTTGAATCTCACCTCATACTGAAATAGCTTACAATGGCACATAGTAGAATTAAGTAAACTAGCATATATTATACAATGTAGCAAGTACAAAGTAAATATGTTCAGCTGTGGGCCCAATATATGGAGGCTCACAGTGTAGTGCAGTCTCTAGAAAGGGCTTGATAAACACTAATGTTAGTAAGTATCATGAAATAGGGTTTGATGATCACTTTCCCCAACTTGTGTTCCTAGCCTTTAATTTTGGCCCAATAGGTATGCTATATGAGTAGGTTATAGATAAATATGCTCATAATTCTACACTCTAATAGTGTCCTTTCACAACAATGTGGATTGAGTCAAATACTGTTCCCAAAATACAATTACATAGAACAAAAACTTGTTAGTCATCTCCACTGATATCAGTGTTGTAGAGGGGTTCCATTATTTTTCATAACTCTAAATGTGGTCTTTGAGAAAATCTTAGTAAATATTACTGTTTAAGGCATCAGGTAGGATTATCACCTAAAAGGAAAAAAAGACATAAATTTGATAGAACTCATATTTGTTAGTTATAAGGATAATATACTTCAAAGAGTTTTTAATAACATTTTCCTCAGGGGCATACACAGAAAGAAGGTATAGGAATGCCATCATTTTGAGGATAACAAAATTTTAAGCACTCTGAGAAGTGTTGCAGGTAAGACCTCAACCCTACAAGCTGATAAGCAAGTCCAGGCTTTTATTTATAGTGACATGAATGACATTTATCTGCCTTTCACTGGAACATCTGTAATCCACTTGTCAAGGTGAATTTTATTCCGAGACCCAATTTCTGGGGAGTGTTGGCAGCCCTAGAATACAAATTTAGCTACCATAGCTGAAATTCCTGATGGGAAAAAAAATAAAATCTTAGGCTAGCTTCTATTTTACTAAAACTCAAATTTTCCTCATTGGGGGTGTTTCTTAAATAAAATCCTATCTATGTGACAGAAATTATGATCTTTCCAAATGTGGAATTTAGGAAAGACACTAACTGGTTCATAATGTTATTTAAATATCTTCCCAACTTTGTCCCTAAGCACTTTATTTTGCTCTTTAGAAATATGGGTAACAGAAAGATATATTGTCTCCATGACTCAATCTTCCTGGCTCCAATTTATGGCAGTCCATGTTTTAGATACTATAAATCAAAATAAAAAATGTGTTGAATATTGTGCAAGAAAAAAAGCTAAACAGAAATAAAAGATTTGAATAGCAGTAGAAAACCACAAAAGAGATAGCTTAAGGCTATATTGATTCATTGTAGAACAAATTTTATAGGCAAAAATAGGTATAAGAAAGATTCAGAAGTAAGAGAACACTGTGTGCTTGGATGATCAGAAAAGGCTTTATAGAGGAAGTGGGTTTTGAACTGAGCCTTTAAGGATAGCCAAAAAGAAAAAAGAAAAACAAGTTTCAAGTGAGTTCAAAATGTGAATGAAATCATAAAGTTAGAAAAGCATGAAGGGCCTATGAACTGGAACTCTCAACGTCCAGAGCCCTTTGATGATGGAAGGTGGTGCAAGTAAAATTCTTTCAAATGCAAAGAAAAAAGAGTTTAATCCAGCAAAGATCTCAAGTCAGATTTAGGGATTCATCAATAACTGGAGCTTGCATACTCAATGGTCTGTCTCACACTTGGACTCAATCCAAGACAAGGAGTATACATACCTAGAAAATGACTTGTAATTGAGTTATTCAATTTTAATATAGTCAGGCCTATATTTTAGAACTATCAGTTTGGCAATGGGATAGAGCATGAATTGAAGAGGGAAAATGGAAGCAAGGAGACCATTTTGGAGCCTATTAAAAAAAAGTCAATGAGTTAGCAAACATTTATTATGTGCTTACTATGTGCCAGGTACTAATACCAAAAAAAAGCAAGAAAACATTGTCCTTGCACTCAAGGAATTTATTTTCTTATGGGGCAGAGAACATGTAAATAAAGAGCTATATACATGATACACACAGCAGATGGAAGGTAACCTTAGAGAGGAAGGCTAAGCAGCTGGGGGGACTGTGAAAGGCATTTGCAGATGACATTTGAGCTAAGTCTGGAAGGAAGCCAGGAGTTCTAAGAGGTGGTGGTGAGGGAAAAGAGCATTCCAGGCATGGGGGACATCCAGTACAAAGGCAAAGAGATGGGTGATGGAGTATTATATGTGAAGAATAGTAAGTAGGCCAGTATAACTGGATCACAGAATGCATGAAAGGGAATATTGTGTAAGAAGGTTTGAAAGGTAGGAAGGAGCCAGGTTGTGTATAACTTTAAATACCAAATAAAGAACTTAATGTTTGACAGTGAAGATAATAAGGAATCACTGGAGTTTAGTGATCTAAGAGTGACATGATCAGACCTAGACTTTAGAAAATCATTTTGACATCTTTGTGAAGGATATGTTGAAATAGAAATGAAGTCCAGGTGAGACATGATGAGAACCTTAATTAGAGTGGTGGCTATGAGAAAGGAGAGAAGAGGTTGTATACAAGAAATGTGGATATAGAAATGACAGCATTTATCTATGGATTGAATATGTGAGGTGAGAGTGAGGAGACAAGGAAGATGCCACGTTTGTGAATCTTGCTGACTGGGAAGACAGTGGGGCCCTAAGAGGAATGAGAAATTTTAGAATGAAGGTAGATATCGGGGGAAAGGCAATGAGTTTTGTTTGGGGCACATTGGGATTGAGATGTCTATAGTACATTTTGCTCAAAATGTCCAATAGCTAATTGATGATATTGAACTGTAGCTCAGGAGAGACAGTATGACAGAATATATAGATCTTCATAGAGCTGACTATGAACTCATGGGTACTAATGAAATCCCCAAGTGAGATAGTATGAAGAAAACAGAAGAGGGTCAAGGACACAACCTTGAGGGACTTAAATTAGTTGATATGACATGAGTAAAGATAAATTTTGGCAAAAGAACTGAGGAGTAGTTAGAGAAGTAGAAGAACCAAAAAAAAAATAATGTCATAAAAAGCTAAGTAGGAGAGACTATCCAAGAGAAGAGAGTGATCAACAGGGTCAAATACTGTAGAGGCCAAGAAGGATGAGGATAGAGAAAAGGCCTTAAAATTTGGCAATTACATGAACATTGCTAACTTTGAAGAGAACAATTTCATTTGAGTGACGAGGTCAGAAGCTGGATTAAAGAAGTTTTACAAGTGAGAGAAAAGGAAATGGAGGCACTGAGTACAGACAGATTTTTTCCAAGGAGTTTAGATGAGAAGAAGAGGAGAGAGAGATATAAGATAATTGCTAGCAGGGACAGTAGTAGTAGGCAATAGGTGATAGGAATCAGAATGAGCATCAAGCCTGACATCTGAAGTCCTGGTCCTGGATCAAATGAGATAAAATTTATAAAGCGCTTAGCATGTTGTCTGGCATATGCTAGGTCCTTAATAAATGCTTGTTCCCTTCCTAGGCAAGGTTCTGGTAAGGGGAAGTCTGGAATCTGACGCTTGGCGACTCTAATTGAGGCACATTGTTAATCTCCATGGTTCATTGAAATATTTCGTTGCAATAATTAGTGATTCCACAAAAAGTAGTTCAATTCAACAAAAACATATTAAGTACCCATTTCATTTCATAGGTTGTCATGACCAAAAAATTTTTTCAAATGGATAGCCTTCTGGGGTTGTCTCTCCATATTTAGTCTAGTCTTGGAAAAACAGACATAGTCTTTTGATGAGAACAGCAATCAATAGTGTATTGTAGGAATGGGGAGAGGGAAAGAGGATACAAAATGGCCCTCAGTTAGGTGAAGTCCTCTTTTACTTCTGCAGTGATGGTAGTGGTGTCAGAAAAGAGGACAGGGTGTGAGGAATCAGGTTTTTACACATTAAAAACATTAATTTTACTCTAAATGTGAGAACTTCGTCCAGTTCCCAAACAGAAATACTACTAAAGAACAGAATTATATTAATTTTTATATTCTTGCAATCAATATAACTAAAAATCAAAAGGAAGTTGCAGCTAAATGGACAGATGGTTCACAGGTTCTCTCTGAAGAAGCAAATACAGCAGCTGGCAAGAATGAGAAAGGTCAAATGTGTGTAGCCTATAATGCCTTTAGAAGGAGATAGGATCTGGATGTGGGATTTCATGGGTATAGGGAACACCCAAGTAAGAGGGCTTTTTCTACCAGTGTAAGTCACCACCTTCTTGGCAAATTATCATCTTAGAGTTGCCTAGAGCATTGAAAGGTTAAATGACTCCCCCAGGACCACAGTCTATATGAGTCAGAGGTAGGATTTGAACTCAGGTGTTTCTAGCTTCTCTGTCCATTATGACACATATTATCTCTGTGCCTACAGATCTTTAAAATTTCCTTTGAGAAGAGTCAGGCAGTGTTTGACATGGCAAACTCTAAATAACATTGTCAAATATAAAATTGATTATATTTTAATAGAAAATGAATAAGTGACATGCGAGTCATTTTAATCACCTCTTTATAAACACATAGACCACTGACTTGTGAAAGATTAAAATCAATATGAAATTAAAACAAAGAATTAAAACAAGAAGCTGCTCTGCAATTATAACTTTAACCAAATCTATGTAAATCAGCTGTTTATGCCCCTCAAAATATCAAATTCAGAAAACCTTAATTATTGCCAGTTTCTCACCATTTTCTAAAGAAGTTGAAGGATGGATATGATTCAATAACTACAATCAAGAAACAGAATAGTCTAGAAAATACTTCAGCCAGTAAATACTTGAAATTCTAAATATACGAAAGGAAACTTCTGATGAAAATAGGACTTTTCTCAAAGAACCAATGTAGATGCACAGGGAACCCACAAACCAATTTAAATTTTTAAAAGCTATCTACAGAAGATCAAACATGGGCTGATAATAGATGAATATAAAATATGTCACAATACTGTAAGAAAAGAGAGAACACACAGGACAATGTAATCAACTTAAAACATTATTAAGCACTTCCTATGCTAAGCACCAGGGAAACAAAAAGAAGGGAAAGACAGCCTGGGCCCTTCTGGAGCTTACAGCATAATGAGGAAGACCACACACAAACTAATATATACAAAGCAAGTTATATGCAGGATAAATAGAAGATAATTAACACAGAGAAAGCACTGGTTGGGACTTAAAGGAAGCTAGAGAGGTCAGTAGTAAGAGCAGATGAAGGAGAACATTCCAGGTATCAGAGACAGTCAGAAAGGAGGTCCCAGAGTTAAGAAATGGAGTGTCTTATTCATGGAATAGCTAGGAGTCCAGTGTCACTGAACTGAAGAGTACATGGTGGGGAGCAAGGTATAAGAAGACTGGAAAGGTAGGAGAGATTTTGAATGCCAAACAGAGCATTTTGAGTTTGAGCCTGGAGATGAGAGGGAGCCATTGGAGTTTAAGTGTGTGTGTGCGTGCATGTGTGTGTGTGTGTGTGTGTGTGTGTGTGTGTGTGTGTGTGTGGCAGGGGGAATAGTGGTGACACGATTGGATTTAGATTTGGAGAAAATCACCTTAGTGGCTGAATGGAAGATAGATGGGGGAGGCAGACTCAAGAAACACACAACTTGAGACCTATGTGGTCAGAACACAAACATGGCAGACATGTAAGGCACATGTAACTAGGGTTCAGAGAGGGAAGGGACATTCACAAGTAAAATCTGTGGTCAGGATACACTCATGTTCACTTAACATGCAGTATTATAATTCCAAAACTGTTAATTTCCTGTGGCAGTCATTGTGATTGCTCTCTGTTGCTTTTTGGCTGGGTGTCGTGTTTCTTCTCTCCACTAGTTTTGTCATTTCTGTTGGGTGTCACTTCTCTTTGTTAGGCATCACACATACTCTTCTGGGCTCTTTGATTGCCAAGGTTTCTCTGTTACAATCTACTATGCTTGTTCTCTTTAGGACCATCTGTTCACTTTTCATTAAAGTCTACTAAGGTACAGCAAGTAGAAGGCATCATCCTGGCAAAAACAGGCTGAAAGCTCTTTGGTTCAGAGCCATGGCCATGATCTACCACACATAGCTAAGAGGAACCCATAAAAATTAGCTGGAGTGGAGCGTCAGCGCAAATTAATTAATTAGTTTGTCTGTCTATCTATATATCTAACTGTGCCTAATGCTAATTCAAAGTCCCTTGTCATTATCAACTGTGACTTCTGGCAAAACAATTCTTTGTAATTCTTTTTATTTTTATCCCTCATTGGGGATCCTGGGTCCCTGAAAACCATTTCAGGGTTCTATTCCAAATAGACATGAAGGAGATCCATGCCAGGGTTCTCATTATGAGACTGATTCTTGAGACATATGCAAGAGGGAAAATATCAAAAAGAAAAAAAGAAAAAAAGGAAAAAAGAAATTTACATGATTCTATATTTTAAAAGAATAGCAAATTGTACAAAATAGATTTGCAGTTTCATGTGCAATTGTCTTTTTAAAAAATTATACTATATTATGGAAACGTTTGTTTTATTCTGTAAATTAAAAATTAAAAATAAGACTAAAATGTATAAGTGCTTGCTGGCTACATCTGCATATGAAAGGGCCAGGAAAGGTCCAAGTGGGGAGAGGAGACAAAAGCCTTTCACCCAAAGCCTGGTGTTTATCCTCAGCCTTTTGTGTAATCATTCATCTACATGAAAGAAAAGAAAAGATTTGAGGTTAAATATCCGGGGAATCTCAAATCTGGAGCTGTATAGTGACCATGAACTGATGTATAGTCTAGTTTTCAGAGATTAAATTTGGGAGGTATATAGAGTGTTCATCATAATTTTTGACAGAATAAGCAGACTAAGCATGAGGTCATTAGCTCAGTAGGAGAACTACAATTTGCTCTGAAGAGCTTGTCAACTGATTGTTGACAATCTACTGGGGGAGGTGAGAAGTTTTACTAGCAAAGACCCAGAGGGAACAAGAAAGACCTGGAGAATGGAGTTCTTGTTTTTGTTTGTTTTGTTTGTGCTGGTCCTGGGCAAGGATATCTATCTTTTCTAATTAGACTGAAAGAGTTTGGGCAGCACTCAATATTTCCCCAAGGAAGAGATTAGTAAGGATTTCAGCTGAGCCAGAGCCTGGAGGCAATGGATTATGTGGCAGAAATTATGCATTTAACAAAGCATTGTCTTGTGTAAGACTGCACATCCATCTCAACAGCATCCAACAGAAACCATGAGGGAGCAATCCCATCCTCACTAGAACAAATACATGACCCTGCAGCATCAAAAGGCATGGACTGCCAGGTTTAAGGGGAAGATGGCTGCTTACTACTTTGCTACTTTTTTTAGTGGCTATTTCATTAAAGGTTTTTCTTTTGAACTAATTGTGGTTTCTGGTTGACCATTAAAAGTACGATAGCACAGTCAATCAACAAGTAATTATTAAGTAGCTACTAGGAGTCAGGGACTGTATTAGATATTGGGAATAAAAAAATCCCTGTCCTTAAAAGCTTATATTTTTAACAAGAAACAACATGAACATAATAGGTATTTATAGAACACATATAGAACAGATACAAGGTAACCTTGAAGGAAAGGCACTAATAACTGAGGGAATCAGGAAAGGATTCATGAAGAAGATAGTGCCTGAGTTGAATCCTGAAGGAGACCAATAATTTTAAGAGGAAAAGGCAAGGAGGGAGTGAGTCCAGTCTAGACATGGGGCTTTCCTATGTAAAGGTACAGAAATAGGAAATGGAGTGAGAAAAGGCCAGTTCAGTGGAAACTCAAAGTAATGTGGACAGGAGTGAAGTGCAATAAGGCTGGAAACAGAAGAATTATATTTAGTTATAGAGGAACTTCTGAGCCACTGGAAGAGAGAGAGAAGAGACACAGAGAGCTAGAGATAGATATAAATAGATGATAGATGAATAGATGATTAGATGAATAAATGATAGATGGATGGGTGGATAGATGATAGATACACAGATGGATAAATGATGTATATAGTGGATGGATGGATGAATTAATTATAGAGATAGATGGATGACAGATTAATGATAAGATAATAAGAGATAGATGATTGGTAAAGAGGTGATAAATGGATGAATAGATGAATGATAAAGATAAATAGATGATAGAGAGAAAGAACACTTATCAAGCTCTTACTATGTACCAGATGGAAGTAGTTAGGTGGCACAGTGGATAGAGTTCTGGGCTTAGAATCAGGAAAACCTGAGTTCAAATTCAGCATCAGAAACTTCTTAGCTGTGTGACTCTGGACAGGTCAATTAACCTCTGTTTACCACTGGGGAAGGATATGGCAAACCATTCCAGTATCTTTGCCAAGACAAACCCCTGGACAGTAGTCCACAGGGTCAGGATGGGACACAGTTGAAATGACTGAAAAATCACAACATTTGCCTGACGCAGTATACAAATACAGGCAAGCAGAATAGCCCCTGCTTTCGAGAAGCTTACATTCTAATGAGGGAAAATAATAAATAAAGAGGAACTAGAAATCAGTGGGAACAGGGGATCTGGGTAGTGTTGGCACGATTTGAAGCTGGTAACTGAGGAAACATGGTTGAGTCTTAGTTTTGGGCAAGATAATGTGCTACCTTCACTCTGCATCAGTTCCAAGTGATATCCTCTCTGCATATTTGAAAAGAATTTTACTTGCATCCTTTGAATTTTTGAGGTCAGTGCTCCCTATTAGTTTTTCCCTTTTGTATATTCTTCTCCCCTCTTTTCTTTCTCCTTTTAAGATGTTATGTTGTGATGACAACGTAATAAAAATCATTCACAGGCCCTCCATCTTGACTCCATCTACAATTCTTATTGACCTAACAGTTCTTAGGGGATACTTGTCTCATGACCTCACTCCTCATTACAATATAACCTTTTCCTCTTTATGAGATATTTTCCAGTTAGTCACCTATACTTATTCTTTCATTTCTATATTTGCTCCTGTGTTTGTATTTCAAAATTTCTACTAAGCTCTGATTTTTTTTTTAACAGGAATGCTTTGAAGTCTTCTGTTGTATTAACATTTATGTTTCTTCCCATTGAAAAGGATTTGGGACAGCAAAGAGTTAAAAAGGACTCTTTTTCTTCTGTAGGATTATATTCAGTTTTGCTGAGTAAGTTTTTCCTAATTGTAAGTTTAAATCTTGTATCTTTTGGAATATTGTATTCCATGTTCTCCACTTTCTTATTAATCTTATATGATTTTGTTTCTTTAGTTTTTTTCTTCTTATTGGTTGAAGTTATTGGCTTTTTCTTTTTTGCAGTTTTAGCTCAAAAAGCCCTGTTTTAACCCCGTAGTGCCCCAACTCCTTACAAACAGGATAAAATGTGAAATAATTAAGATATTTGACAAATTCATCAATTGGTTTATGCTCACATTTTCCATTAAGATTCTTAACTCATTTCAAACTTTGCATATATGTGAAGATTATATTCACCTAGAGATCATAATACATTTACTGGATGAAATTAGAATTAAAAAGCTACACTATTAAAACTTCTAGTCTCTCAGTTGTTTCGATAATGATCTGAATGAAAAATCTCTTCTTTCCCTTCCCTAGATCTTCCACCATATACCCCTAGGTACCCCATCCACCTTTCTAGGGAAGCCAATTCCTAATGTTCATTTTCAAAATCACAGAGAAAAAAGAGGAGGAAAATTTTAACCAACACAATACAAGAAACCTTTATTAACCACCTACTATATTCCAGTCACTGTGCTAAATGCTGTTAGCATTACACTTGAATCCAAGGAATACAACAGGTGGTAAATGAAGAATTGATTTGGGGCTTCTGAGCTCTCTTTAAAGAGAGGATTTGGGAGGAGTTTTTTGCTCTTCTTTCCAGTCCTCCAGAGGGAAAAGACCACTGAAGGTACTGATGAAGTGAGAGAACCAAAGCTGATGTAATCTCTAAGATGGTGAGCTTCCTGGTGATGAATTTTTCCTGGAGGAATTGGGGGCAGAGAAGTCATGATGATGGTAGAGTTAAATCTGGGAATGCAGATACTGGGAAAGGAAGAGCATACACTCTAATTCTCAGGACTTCATTTAAAGATCATTTGAGGATTCAAGGTTAGAAGCCAATTTATTTTTCAACCAAGGCTAGATTTTTCTTTTTCTGCCTCCATTCTCCTTTCATTCCCTCCCTTTCTCTATTCTCAACATACACCTAATGACTACTCAGCATTTTGTCACACCATCTGAATCTTCTTCTCCAGATGGTGGCCCCACCAGTTTTTACTGATGTTTCTGTAGTCCCAGGAGCCACAACTTCCAACTCCCCAAATACTTAGAAGGGAGGGGAGGAGACCACTCTTCATCAGAGAGAAGTACCTCCACCCCTGCAAGAGCCACTATCCATGTGACTTCTCTCTGCTATGCCTCTGCCATGACTGCCTGGAATGAAGTCTTGGTACACCTTTTTAAAAGTAGTGTGGAACCTTCTTTTCTTTTTTCTACTAACAAGCATTTAACCTTTTTCCCCCAGCTCCCCCACTAGAAAAAACAAAACAAAACTCTGAACAAATATGTGTAGTCAAGGAAAACAAATTCTCACGTTAACCATGTCCAAAAAGATGTCTCACTCTACAATTTGAGTACATTATTACTTTGCTAGGAAATTATTAGCATAATGTGTTACCGTTAATTCCTTGGAATTTTGGTTGGTCATTGGAATAATTAGAGTTCTTAAGTTTTGCAAAGTTGTTTGTCTTCACACTGTTGTTATTACTGTATCAAATATTTTCCCCAATTCTGCTCTTTTCACTCTGCATCAATTCATATCAGTCTTCCCAGGTTTCACTGAAATCATCCATTTTTCCTTTCTTATAGCACAATAATATTATGTTATATCCACATATCATCATTTGTTCAGCCACTTCCCAGCAGAACTTCAGTTTTTAAATGTTTTGTCAGTATACTAATTAAAAATAATTATGGGCAATTCCCTTTATGTTAACAGTTCCAGTTAATCTATTCCTGGTCCCATGCATTTCCTGTCTCCTTTTGACAGGAGAAATTTGATCTAAACAGGAAAAATTTGAAACAATAAGAGAATGCAAAAGGAAAATCAAGGTTGTCTAAGGACATGTTCCAACAACAAAAAACAAAGCACGTGTCAAACACTTGAGGTATTGTTGAGAGAACTATGGCACGTTAATCTAATGGAGTACTATCCAGCTTTTAAGAATGAACAATATGAAGATTTGAGAGAAATTAAAAAAACTTTATATGAAATGATGTACAATGAAGAAAATAGAGCCAAAACAACACTTGCAAAGATCACAATGATATTAAAAAAAAGTAGCATAGGGCAATAAAACGTAGGTCACATACATTGGACAATGTTGATACAGTACTATCAAAGTTAAAACACAAATCCTTACCTTCTATTAGCAATTGATTAACATTCTTAACAAATGAGATTACCATTAAAAAGCATATAAAGAAAAATGAGGGCCCAGGATAAAAGTTTGGGCTCTTCCATACTCCATGGGCTAGAGATAAATCATGGTGAACTAAGGACACTAGGGAGGGGAAAGACAGGTAAAAGAAGAACCAGGAGAGATCAATGTCACAGAA
>CM053769.1:217243630-217268908 GCA_028658325.1 Potorous gilbertii
GTTCTCTGATGGCAAGCTCTCTAGGCATTATGATCATGAACTTCTATTTGATATTGAGGTAAAGATGTGACTATTTAATAGGCAAACACTTTTAGAATTTTAAAAGTCCTTTTCAGAGGGCAGCAGTAAGGGTGTGTGGCACATTTCCCCCTCACAGAGAGTTCATAAATCTATTCATTCAATAAATATTTAAGTACCAGCTACCAGCAAGGCACTGTGCTAGGCATGATGGGGATACAAAATTGTTTTGTCTCCCAGGGAGATGCAAATATCGAGGCACTAACTTCACTCTAGCAGGAGGGAAAAAAAAAATCAAAGATTGCTCCTAGAGAGGCTGAAGTACTTAAGAAGACTGATGCAATTTTAACAGAAGCACAAACTGGAAAATTGGAATGCATGGTTCGTGACAATTACAAGGAGCAAGGAAAAAGAACAACCCAGCCCACCTCGTCACATCATTTATTCACTGCTTAAGCAAATAAAGGTAAATCTGCAGTTGATGATGCTGAAATAGGATGAAATCTCCAGCTATTAAATGGGATTATCTTGGGAAAGATTTGGTCATATAACCTGCTCTGGATCTAAAATATGGTTTCAGCAATATGACTATAATTGTAAAAATGAGAAAGTGGCACATAAGAAAAGTCAAATTATTCCATTTTTTAAAAAATCATCAAAAGATCCATTTTGCTTTGTGAATCAATGACAACATGTAAAGGAGAAAAATCATGGTGATTTAACGTACAAAATAGAAATCACTGTTTTATATCCCCTCTCTTTTTGCTTGGCTTATACTTCTTCAATAGAGACTTCTGTTCTGTTAGGAAATGTGCCTCTCACCTAGATGCTGATGCATATCTTTGCTTTAAGGCAAGTACTTAAACAAAATTTCCCACAAAAACTGAATGAAGATAGCCTTGGCCCTTCTCAGGCATGCCCCATTTCTCCCTCTCCCAATGCTACTTGAGGTTCAAGGATCATTTTAAATCAGCAACCACTCAAAACCACAGCTTTCAACTCCTCCCCTTATTTTTTCTTTTTACCAATACAATCAGAAGACATAATGCTTTAAAGCAAAAAGGCATTTTACAAAACGAAAGAAATGGAAAAAAAAATCTCCCCTCCATATACACAGGAGAGTACACTCTCCCATAGATTTATGCACATATAGAACATATGGAATACACATAGAAAATATATGTGAACAGGGAATCCATGCTTGTTTGGGCATACACACAGAGAACCCATTTGGCCAGGGTGACACATTTGAAGATTCACATTAGGGAACACCTGTAACTCAGGAGCATGCTAAGCTAGGGCAATTCATAACCTTAGGGCTATGTTCTCACATGAAAAGAACACTTTTCTCCTTGTACTACTTGCCTTCCTGCACAGTCACCAATATCTCCTGGTTTGGTGATGTCACTGGATGTAGAATTGCTCTCTCTGCTACAGTAAAATGCCTGGGGTGGGGTGTGGGGTGGGGTATGGGTCTGTTTCTCTCCACCGTGCTGCCATCTTCTGGTTCTGTGCTACATTTCAGGTACTACAAAGTCTTTTCATTGTAGAAGGAGGAAGTCCAAGTTCTTTTAGCTTAGAGTCCCAGGAGCTACCTCAGCTCTATGATTCAGATTCAGACAACAGTCTACTAGAGAAGACTCAAGGCACTAAATCTGTCTTTGTTCTTGACGTTCTATCTAAGTTGCCACTTCTTAAATTCAGTCTGCCCTGATGGCCATAGTTTCTAGATGAGCATTTTGTACCAATGGAGAGGCATGAAATGCCCACGTTTCCCAAATGACTCCAAAACTCCTTGCTGTTGATGACTGGCCGTATAAGCTCTCAGAATCATAGCATCCTCATCTACAAAATCAAGGATTTTGACTATATCACTTCTAACTTCCTTTCTAGGTACAAATATCTGATTCTGTGGTATGTCTCTCCTATGACCTCTTACTGTACTCTTTTTATTTTGTGCCATAACTTTTAAAATTCAATTCAATCTAGAATTATTCAAAAAAGTAATAGATAATAAAAGACAGGTAATGGTCAGCAGATTACATTGCTGCTGACTATAATAATTTAAAACAAAAATTTAACCAATCTAAATTAATTGTTATCAAAGGAGGCCAATTAAAGTACTTATTACACCCTTACTCTGTGCCATTATTGTTATTTTTCAGTCATGTCTAACTCGTGATCTTATTTAGCATTTTCTTGACAAAAATACTAGAATGGTTTGCCGTTTCCTTCCCCAGCTCATTTTACAGTGAAGAACTGAGGTAAGCAGGCTTAAGTGACTTGACCAGGGTCACATAGCTAGTAAGTGAACGAGATCAGATTTATTTAGTACTGATTGTTGGACAAATTCTGGAATACAAATACAAGCAAAAGGAAAGATAATTCCTGCCCTCAAGAAACTTACATTCTAACAGGGAAAGATAGCACACGAAGGGAGATGAAAAGTGGAGATCCTAAGAGGGAAGGTATTTAAAGGAGGGAGCAGTTAGATGGTTAAGTGAATAGAACACTGAGCCTAAAATCAGGAAAACCTCAGTTCAAATTTGGCCTCAAGTACTTATTAACTTTGTGACACTGGCAAAATTATTTAACCTCTGTTTGCCTTAATCCACTAGAGAAGGAAATGGCAAACCACTCCAGTATTTTTGCAAAAAAAAAAAACCCCAAAACAAAAACAAAACCAAAGCTATGACCACTGTGGTTCATGGGGTAATAAAGAATCTTTAGGCTCAGTCACTGATGTGACTGAATGACTGAACAATAAACAAGAATAAGGGAGGCATTGGACTCAGTGGGGACAAGGTAAAGAAGAGAGAGATAAGTATAAGAGAATAAGACAGAGGGAAATATCCAGTTAGTAATCACAACTGAAATGTGAATGGGATGAACTCACCTATAATAGAGAAGATAACAGAATGAATTAGAAACCAGAATCCAACCATATGTTGTTTACAAGAAACATAACTGAAACAGAAAGATACACATAGAGGTAAAATATGGGACTGGAGCAGAATCTATTAGGCTACAGCTGAAGTAAAACAAGCAGGAGTAGCAATCATGATCTTAGATAAAGCAAAATAAAAAATATAATTAAAAGAGATAAACAAAGAAACTTAATTTTGCTAAAAAAAAAAGACTATCAGACAATGAACTAATACTAAATAAATAGTCAACAAATGATATAGCATCTAACTTGTTAATGAAAAAATTTAATGAGTTCCAGGGGGGAAATTATAATAATGGGGAACCTCAATTTACCCTTCTCAGATCTGGATAAATACAAACATAAAACAAAGAAAGAAGTTAAGGAGATTAATAATGTATTAGAAAAGTTAGATATGATAGACCTTTAGAGAATATTTAATGCAATTAGAAGGGAGTATACCTATTTCACAAAAAAAGGAGATGTATTAGGGCATAAAATTCTCACAAACAAATAAACAAAATGTATACATTAAATGCATATTTTTCTGACCACAACATAATAAAATTGCACTCTTTAATAAAGTGTGTATTTATCTTTGAAAAATACATTAAAATTAATTGGAAGCTAAATAACTTTATCCTAAAAAATGGATAGATGAAAGAACAAATCATAGAAACAATAATTTTATTAAAGATATGGACAATGAAACAACATATCAGAATTCATAGGATTAGCCATAGAAGTACTTAGGGGAAATTTTATATCTCAATAAAAGAGAGAAACAGTATTAACTGGGCATGAAACTGAAAAACAACAAATTAAGCCACCAATTAGACACCAAAATAGAAATCCTAAAACTCAAAGGAGAGATTAACAAAGTTAAAAAACTACTAAAACAACAAAACAAAAACCTTGAACTAATTAATAAAATAGAAGCTATTTTTGGGGGAGTAAACAACAAAACAGACAAATTACTGACTGATTTGATTTTTAAAAGATAGAGGAAACCAAATTACTAGTATCACAAATGAAAAAAAGTGAATTCAAAACAAATGAAGATAAAATAAAAGCAATTATTAGGAACTATTTTGCCCAGCTATATGCCAATAAAACTGACAATCTAAATGAATAGATGGATATTTACAGAAAATATAAATTGTTCAGATTAACAGAAGAGGAAATACTAAACTTAACTCTATCTTTAAAAAAAATTGACAATTGCAGTCCACATTCTCAATTTGTACAATCACTTCTGCATGTGGTCCTATTAATCCAGTTGGAATAGACACATAAGCAATCGAGGATGAAGTCAGTGTAGGTGTCATCAGGGCCCACAATGACATCATTCTCTGGCCCTACCCTTGGATCAGATTTTAAGGAAGCACAAAATGTTTCAACTCAGCTAAGGAATGTAACCCCAGTCTCAAGTTTAATACTTCCGTAACACCTTCCTCATTAGTGAAGAGAATAATTTAAATAATTTTTCAATAAATGTATTTCCTAAGGGAAAAAACAACCCAGGGGCACATGGATTTACAAGTGAATTATACCAAACACTTAAAGAATAACTAATTTCAATATTTCATAAACATTTTTGAAAAAAATAGCTAAAGAAGGTTTCATTCTATGACACAAAAAAATGGTAATGATACCTAAACCAAGGAGAGTAAAAAAAAAATCCAAACTATTGAACAATTTCTCTAATAAATAGTGCTGCAAAAATTCTAAATAAAATACTACCAAGACAATTACAGAAATATATCACATAGATCATACACTATGACCAGGTTGGATTGATACCAGGAATGCAGGACTGGTTTAGTATTAGGGAAAACTGCAAACATAATTGATCATATTAACAACAAAAGCAATAAAAATTATATTTATTTCAATAGATGCAGAAAAAAACCTTTTAACATTCCTATTAAAAACACTAGCAATTACAGGAATGAGTGGAGATTTCCTCAAAATGATGATAGTAAGCTCTGTCTGTAAAGGGGATAAGCTAGAAGTCTTTCTAATAAGATTAGGGGCAGAGCAAAGATGCATATTATCACTATTACTATTCAATATTGTACTTGAAAGTTAGCTATAGCAATAAGAAAAGAATATGAAGTTGAAGGAATAAGTCTAAGTGATGAGGAAATGAAACTATCATTCTTTGCAAATGGTTTACCTAGAAAATCATACATAATCTACTAAGAATAATTAAAATAATTAATAATCAGTAAATTTGCAGGATGTACAATAAACCCACATGAATCATCAATATTCTGTCCATTACTGACAAAAACCAGCAGGCAGAGATAGAAAGAGAAATTTCATTGAAAATAACTACCAACATGGTAAAGAATTGGAAACTGAAGGGGATGCTCATTGATTGTCTGAACAAGTTGTGGTAATATGAATGTAAAGGAATGTTATTTTTCTATAAGAAATGATAAGCAGAAAAACCTGGAAAGACTTACATGAATTGACACAAAGTGAATTGAACAGAACCAGGAGAACATTGTACATAGCAACAACATTGTGTGATGATCTGTTAGCTCTTCTTAGCAATACAATGATCCAGGACAATTCCAAAAGACTAATGATGGAAAATTCTATCTATATCCACAGAAAGAACTGATGGAATATGAATACAGATCAAAGCATACTATTTTCATTTTTTAAAGCAGTTTTTTCCTTTTTTTCTGTTTCTTCTTTCGCAACATGATTAATATGGAAACATGTTTTATATGATTACATATACCAAACTATATTAAACTACTTACTGACTTGGGGAGGGAGGAGGAGAAAGAGAGAGGGAGAGAGGGACAAAGGGAGGAAGAAAATTTTAGAAAACTTCAAATTTTATTTAAAAGTGAAGGTTAAAAATGATCTTTACATGTAATTGGAAAAAATAAAATACTATTTAAAAAAAATACCAACAGTATATACTTGGAAGTTTGCCTGCCAAGACACATTTAGGGACTATATAAACACAGTTATTAAATACTTTTGACATAAAAAAAGATCTAAATAATTAAAGAAATTAATTGCTCACAGGTAGTCCATGCCAATATAATAAAATAACAATAATGGCTAAATTAATTTACTTACTCAGTGTCATACCAGTCAAATTGCCAAAGCAATACTTCATAGAACTAGGAAAAAAGTTACAAAATTCACTTGCAGCCAAAGGTCAAGTATACCAAGAGAATCAATGGGGGAAAAATGGGAAAGAGGGGGGGGACTAACAGTACCAGATCTCAAACTATGTACACTACAAAACTGTAATAACCAAAACAAATTGGTATTGGGTAGAAAACAGAGAGGTTGATTAATGGAACAGATTAGGTATACAATGTACTGAAGCAAATGAACACAGTAACCTAATGTTTGATAAACCTGAAGATCCTAGATACTGGGGAAAGATTACACTATTTGATAAAAACTAGAGAAAACTGTAAAGCATTCTGGCAGAAATGAGGCATAAATCAACATCTCATATAGTATGCCAAGTATACTATGCTCAAAATGGATATATGATTTAGACAAAAGGAGTGTTATCAAAAAGCAAATTACTGATGCATGGAAGAAATTACCTGTCAAATCTATGGGAGAAAATTTCATGATGAAACAACAGATTTTCATGAGAGGTAAAATTGATAATTTTGTTTACATAAAATTTAGAAAGATTTTTTTAATAAATAAAACCAATGTGCCTAAATCTAAAAGAAAAGCAGGTAAATGGGGGTGGAGGATCTTTGCAGCAAGTTTCTCTGAAAGGTCTTGATCCTAAAAATGGGAAAGGTGTCAAATTTATAAGAGTAAGAGCAAGTTCCCCATTAATAAACTGTAAAAAGATATGGCTAGGCAGATTTCAGAGGAAGAAATCAAAACTATCGATAGCCAAATGAAAAAATACTTTAAATCAAGGATAATTGGAGTAAATGCAAAACTTAAAACACCTCTGACGTACCATCTCAAATCTATCAGACTGGCTGAGATGTATGTGTATGTGTGTGTGTTCATTTTTCATTGCTGAAGAAGACCATGCCACCAGAGAAATGATGACATGACTTGCACTTGACTTTGAGTGAGGGAGGGCTGTGCTGGTCACCAGCCTCACTTCTCCTCCAGAGCCATCTGGATCCAGTGACCAGATATTCATCAGGATGCCTGGAGATGACCCAGGATGCACTGGGAGACCTTGACTCTTTTAGGCCAAGATATGTTTAGGTACTCACTTAAGGTGAGGTAACGCCCATTGAATAGGCCTATTTCAGTAGTCAGGGGATGGCCCCTTTAATGAGGCAATGAAAAGAAAAGACATCAGGCTGGGAGGGAAACAGCAACAGTTACTATTGACAATAACTGTTAAGTCAGGAGGGTCCAGAAGAGAGCCCTATTGTCCTCCAATGTATGAGATTCCGAGTGTAGTAGGTTAAGGTTTTGGGAAGGGAAGGCAAAGGAAAGGAAAGGAAAGGAAAACGAAAAGGAAAGAAGAGGAGAGGAGAGGGGAGGGGAGGGTTGGGGAGGAGAGGAAAGGAATCTAGCCAGTAAAATCTAAGTTAACTGGGCATCTTCTGGCCTCCAAATTTGTTGCTGTAGAACTATATTTTCTATTTCAGCTGGAAATTTAAAAAGTAGACTGGCACCCTGGCTTAAGGAGAAATGGCAATTTTGGGAATCACTCAGAAGATGTGGAAAGCTAAATAACTGTAAGCAGATGTGACTCTCCCTCTTAAAAGTCAATGTTTATTATACTTGGTTTATCTATTCTAAAGGGAGAATATTTATGCAGTCAGAACATGGGTGCCTATATGTTGAGAATTCTTTGATGTGGCATTTTATTATTAGTGACACATGCTTTTGATTGAAAACGGGTCTTCCTGGTATGAACTGATACCAAGTGAATCGAACAGTACCAGGAGAAAAATTTATATGATAACAACATTATAAAGACAAACAACTTTGAAAGACAGAATTCTGATCAATGCAATGATGTACTATTATTCCAGAGTACTACTGATGAAACAAGCTACCAGCCTCTTGATAGAGAAATGAAGGACTCAAGACTCAGAAAGACATATACATTTTTTTGACATGGTCAGTGAAGGATTTGTTTAGTTTGACTAGATAAACATACATACTTGCATAAACCATATGCATACATATTACATATATGTATATTTGTATGTATATACACACAAGGGTCTTGCTTTTTTCTTTTTTTTTTTAACTGAAGGATTGAGGTTTTGAGAGGAAGAAAAAAATAAGCGTTAATTTAAAAAATAAAAATTCCAAAAATATAGAAAAGTCTTTGTCACATTATGAAGTCAAATTGAAAAAAAGAACTACACAATCATAATAAGAGGTGCCAGAGACCTTGAGTGATCATCTGAGCTATAGGAACGTCTAAACTATCCAAAGAAACTAATTCCACCATTTTACCTGCTATCAGCTTTCAGGAAGGTCTACCCTTAGCAAATAACACCACTATGTTACCTGCTATCCTAACACCTCCCAAGGGATAACCACAGTAACTTTTCTATAGCACTTTATGGTTTACAAAGTACTTTCCTCCAGTTACAATGTAAGCTATATAGTCAAAGTATTATCATCTCTGTTTTATAGAAAAGGAGGATTAGATTTGAATATATTGTGTCTTGCCAAGGATCACATAGTATGTTATTGAGTCAGGAATCCAACTAAGGGCTCCAGATTCAGTGTGGTACAATGGAAAGAGCATCAGCTCTGAAGAGGACCTGAATTCAAATCTTGCTTCTTGACACATGTGACCATGAGCAAATCACTTAATACTACTTGGTGTCAGCTTCTTCAAGTCTAAAATGAGAGAGTTGAACTCAATGACATTTGAAGTTCCTTCCAGTTCTGGTACCTGTGACTCCATATCCAAATTCTTTCCACTCCACTGTGTCAGAGACTATCAGTAATAAGTCTTACCTGGCAAACAGGTTGGTCATTGATCTTCAGAGGGGTAGACTTTGGAAAAAGAGAGAGCCCTATCAGATGTGTGGTCATAAGAGTCCCTGGTGGAAAGTGCTCCAGATGCACATGTAATGTAGTATCTCCATCAAAGACTCTTAATACCTCAAACAAAATTCCTAGACCACCTGAAGAAAAACAAGGGTTATGAGAGGAAGAGACTTTTCCTTAATCAAGAATTGGCTAAGATGACAAAAAAAGGAAAATTACAAATGTTGGAGAGGATTTGGGAAAGTAGGTATACTAACGCACTATTGGTAGACCAATGAAGTAGCCTAATCATTCTGGAAAGCAATTTGGAACTATACCCCTATTAGATTGTATATATCCTTTGACTTAGCATTACCACTGCTAGTAGGTCTATATCCTTAAAGAGATCAAAGAAAGAGGAAAAAGACCCATATGTTCAAACAATGTGTATAGCAGCTCTTTTTGTGGTGGCAAAGAACCAGAAACTGAGGTGATGCCCATCAATTGGAGAATGGTTGAATAAGTTACGAATGCAATGAAATGCTGTTGTGCTGTAAGAAATTATGAAGGGGATAGTTTCAGAAAAACCTGGGAGGATTTGTATAAGGTAATGCAAAATGAAGTGAATGGAACCAGAAGTACAGTATATACAGTAATAACTATATTGTACAGATTAGTAACTGTGAAAGACTTCATAACTCTGAGCAACACAATGACTCACTACAGTTTCAAAGGATACAAGATGAAACATGCTTTCCACCTCCAGATAGAGAACTTGTGGACTCAAGGTACACAATCAAACCTATTTTCTTTCTTTCTTTTTCATTTGGGGGTGGTGGTTGGGAGGAGAATGTGGCCAATGTAGAAATGCATTTTGCATGACTATACATATTAATAATGAGTTCTATTTTTCATACCTTCTCAATGGGTAGTAGAATAATTTCGAAATGAAAATGAAATAAAATTTAATTTTAATTTTTTTTGGGAAAAACTAGAATTAGTCGTACTCAGCACTTATGGTCTAGTGAGTATTGAAGGGTCTGGACATAACAGAATCATCATGTTCACATTTTTGTGGTTCACATTTCTGTTGATGCCAACAACTTCCTTGGAAAATCTCAAGTTTACCTTGATGTATCCCAAATATTGAGGGCTTCTATCACTCAGACCACTAGTCAGAACCCCATTACAGGCTTTAAAGGTATTTTCCCCAAATATCTGACTTTAAAAGATTGAAAAATCACATTAACTTGAGATCCATTGTCCAAGGCAATTGTAGTTCACATCCTCAATTTTTACAATCACTTCTGCATGTGGCCCTTTTTGTCCAGTTGGAATAGATACATAAGCAATTGATGATGAAGTCAGTGTGATTGTCATCAGGACCCACAATGACATCATTCCCTGGTCCTACCCTTGGATCAGATTTTAAGGAAGCACAAAATGTTTCAACTCAGCTAAGGAATGTAACCCCAGTCTCAAGTTTAATAATTCCATAAGAATGCCCTCATTAGTGGAGAGAACAATAACTCCATACTCCATTCCTTAATAAAGGGCAGAACTATTGAGAGCTTGAAAGATGAATGATCTTTGTCTTCTGGCTTTGAGAAACAACACAAGCATTTCTAATTTCTCTTCACAGAGAGGTCTTTGGAGGGAGAGAAAGATTCTGGGAAGAAGTCAACAAGTAGAAGATATTGCACCTCGAAGATGCCTTCTTCCCAGCTTGCCACATGAAATTTCTGGGAATCTCCCCTAGGATGAGATTAAGGACTCTTTTAGCTGAGCTGAGATATGTTGCTCCCTATGGGAGAGGCTTATCCACTCTGTGTATTGTCTGATATATGCTTATTTGGATAATTTTTCTGAGTTTGGTTTGCTGTTAACTTGCATAAATTTATTTATGATTCACTATGTGTGATGGTCTTTGTGTAACTGATATTTGATAGGAAGGGAGTTAAGCTTTTGGATATAGTTTGGGGCATTCCTCAATTAAGAGAGATCAATTTGGAAAGTAGGTTAAACTTAATAATTACTAACAATATTTAAGGGAGTGGATAGATACAATTCCAGTCCAATTTACCCTCTTTGAAGAGAATAGAGTGGCCAGACGTGTTTCCAATCTCCTGTTCTCTGCTTGGCAGGAATCTAAGTCTCCCTATGGAGAAAGACAGGTAGAGAAGACTAGAGATATATACTCATACCTCCCTAAGAACTATATCTAGAAAACCTCTGTGGACATATGTAACTTACATAAGCTACATAGGCTACTTTGTGCTGGGATGACAACTAGAAGATTATAAGTAGTAATATCTCATAAGCAGGGGAGAAACAGTGGAGGGTAAAACAACTTTAGAGAAATCTTGGCAAGAGATCTGATTAAGTACTCCTGAGGGGTAATGTAAAGAAGAAAACAAGGAAGGAGACTGAAAATATCTTTAAAATTTCTCTAACAAACTATTTTCATCATGAAGGACAGTGTGACCACTACACTTGCACCTTCACATCATGGCTTCAGATATTCTTTTAGGGAAGGCAGAAATGGTATTTTTAAAAAGTACTTCATGTAATGGATTATCTTATAGCAATGAAATGAACCAGCAGTAATTACGAATGTGTACATGCAGATACATCATTTTTCTAGTAAGCAGTTTCAATTTGTTTATGTTCACAAAAGAAGGGTGGTAGTTATACTACATAGCAAACATATACTTATATATGTTATGGAAAGGGTCAGGCAGCCAGACAATATGAAATTAATTGCAGCAGTCATAGTTTAGTGGTCCCTATCCCAGAATTATAGTCTGACTTTGCATAGTTTTGCTGAGCTTAGATTTTTTCTCTTTTTTAAATAAATTTTTACAGATGTATTTTTATATTACCTTTATTTTCCATTTTATTCCTTCCTTTCTCGCTCAGAGAGCCATTCTGTATAATAAAGAAAAAAAGGAAAAAAAAACTAGTTCAGTAAAATTAACCAACATTTTAAAAAGTCTGAAAATACACACACACACGCACACATACATATATATGTGTGTGTGCGTGTGTGTGTGTGTATATATATGTACACATATGCAATGTTCTATAACCCAAAGTCTCCCACCTCTACAAAGAAGTGGGGAAAAGTTGTCTTCTCATGTTTTCTTTAGAGCCAAGTTTGGTCATTATAATTTTGCAGAATTAAGTTTCAATTATTTTGTTGTTACAGTCGTTGTTTACATGTTCACTATATTCATTCTGATTACTTAACTTTGCATCAGTTTATATGTCTTTCTAAGCTTTTCTGTATTCATCACATTCATTGTTTCTTATAGCATAGTAATATTATATTGCATTTATTTGGAGCTGACATTAACCTAGGCCTGTCCACTGATCTAGGCTTAGCATTAAAAGGCGATGAGGTACTTGTAGACGATAAAATGCAATAACATTTATCTTACTAATAAAGTATCAAAAGAATACAACTTCAAAGTTAAAGATACAAAAAATTTTCTCCCTACCCACATCTTCTACCTCCACATCTCTATAGTCACCAGGAACTCAGAAAGACTTTCTGCAGAGTTGAATCTTAAGAATGACCTTTGATGCATCTCTCTCTCTCTCTCTCCTCCATCTCTCTCTCTGCCTGTCTCTGTCTCTCTGTCTCTTTCTTTCTCCCTCCCTCTTTCTTTCCTCACTATTCCAGGCTGAACCATCTATATTTTGTGAAAAGCCAAATGATTTCACCTCCTTGAAAGAGCTGCCTAGTTCACCTGTCACTGGAGCCATAACCCAGTATATAGGATTCTGGATAAGAATACCCACAGAAATAGAGGAAGAGCGAGTGGGAAATGCAAAAAAGGAGAAGAATAAGAGGTTCTTGCCCATAGTCCATAGGGGAGCAAAATAAAAGCCTTATCTCAGCAATGTACAGGAACAACAGTTGGTGGGAGAGAGGATTGACAGTCTTCAAGGACCCATTAATATCTCACACAAAATTAACACAGCTTCTACCATGACATTCCTGCACCACAATGTATTTATTCATTTCCCAATTGAAGGACATCTACTTCTACCCCCACCCCTAGCCCCAGTTCTTTGCTTCCATGAAAGGTGCTACAGTAAATTTTTGAGGGGTATGTTTTGGGCCTTTCTTTTCATTATGGACCTTCCTTGGGGTCAATCAGCTAACAGTAGAATCTCTGGATCCAAGAGTAATGACATTTTATTGACTTTGGGCCTTGTTCCTCTTAATGCTATTTCGACCCTGGTTCTAGAATTGTTAATTCATTCAATATGTTTCCATGCCAAATGGCATAATTAAATGACTTGATGGTGTTGCTTTTAAACATACAGGGACACAGCTATCAAATGGGTTAAAATACAGCCAAAAGATGGTGGTGTGATTCAGTGTGTAATACTTGTATTCACCATTAAGTCATATTCTTGTGCTGTTCCCTTCCCTGATCAGCTCATGTGCAAGTGTCTCAACATTTCAGTAGGTTGCCATGTCCCTACCAGTTACTAGAGGACTAAAACCTGAGATATTCTGTTCAATGACAGCTGTTTCTCTGAGTACCCAGAAATGATTATGAAAATATTTTAAAAGTTGATAGCTCCAATTTTCTTAATTTAGTCCCTTTTCCCCTTTGAATATTCATCTTTCTCAATTTCTCTTGTCCTCATAATCCCAAAGGATTCACTCAGGGAACATATTGGTTATTGACATTTAATTTGTAAAAAATAAAAATATGGTTTCTATTTTTATAAGGCAACAAGCTATTCTGGTAGATATAGAAATCTCTACTTCTCTTTTCCTTCTTTGCCCACCCATTCTTCTGTTTGGGGGACTTCCCAGGCATTCTCAAATTGCTGTGGTTCATGTTACTTACAATGAGTTGCTTGACTAGGGTAGACAAGATTCTGGCAGCCTTCTCCAAGAGGGTGAGGGAAAGAGGGGAAATCAAAGACTCATGACTGATGAATCTGATCTGTCTGATCCTGTCTGGTTGCTAGGCAGGATTCATCCCAGCTTTTCATGGTTCTTAAATTCTGGGCAAGGGTGAATCTTAAATCTTTTCTCCCTGATGTCATGCTTTGCCCCATTTACTCTTCTTTTATAATGTCCTCTGTCATTAGAGTAATTAATACCACCTCCAGAGATATCTTTTATACAGAAATATCCCAGAATACACCTAGTCTTGTTACCTCTCTAAATCACCTGAGTCCTTGGGTCATCCAGAAAGGAAGCCAAAGATGACGCAAAAATTCCAACCTTCCCTTAATCCAAGGTAAAACCCATTTGAATAGATTGTATAACCCTATGACATTTAGTAGGAGGTAGCTTGGTGGATAGAGTGCTGGGAATGGAGTAAAAAAATCTGAGTAAAACATCCAGTCTCAGATACTTACTAAATGTGTGAACTTAGGCAAATCACTTAACCTCTGTTTTCCTTAATCCACTGGAGAAGGCAATAACAAACCACTCCAGTATCTTTGCCAAGGAAACCCCATATACCGTCCATGGTCATGAAAAGTCAGATGTGACTGGACAAGAACAGTGCTATTTAATGCTTCTGTTAATGACCTGGATAAAAGTATAGGTAGTGTGCTTATCAAAATTTACTATTTATTGTCACAAAACTGTGAGGGATATCTAACTGGGTCTGAAAAAGGGTCTTGATAGGCTAGATCTCTGAGCTAAATGTAATAAGGTCAAATTTAATAAAAAGAAACACAGAGTCTTAAACTTGGGTCCAAAAGATCAATTTCATAAGTATAAGATGTGAACAGACAATAGTTATACAAAAATCATCTGGGAGTTTTTTTTTAATTAAATTATTTTACTTGTTTTCAGTGTTCTACAATCACTTCAATATACCTTAGATTTTTTCCCCCTCCCTACCCCTCCTTCCTCCCTACTCATTCCCTTCCTGAGATGGCATATAATTTTATATAGGTTCTACACATACATTCCTATTAAACACATTTTCACTTTAGTCATGTTGCACAGAAGAATTAAAATGAACAGGAAAAATCATAAAACAAAACAAAACAAAATACAAAAGAAAATAGTCTGCTTCATTCTGCTATCAAATTCCATAGTTCTTTCTCTGGATGTGAAAGGCATTTTGCCTCGTGTCCATTGGGAATTTTTTAAGTCCTTGCAATACAGTGAAGTATTAAGTCTACCAGAACATCTGGGAGTTTTAATGGACTATAATCTAAGTAAGTCAACATTGCATTACAGCAGCTCCAAAAGCGAATATAACCACAGCCTTTACTAAAAATAAAGAGAATATTTAGGACTAGAAAAGTGATATTACTTCTGTATTTGGACCTGGACAGATCACATCTGGAATATTGGATTCAGTTCTGGGCACCAAATTTTATGAAAGATATCAGTAATCTGGAATGGGTCCAGAGAGGAACAACCAAGACAATATCACACAATGAAAACTGATTGAAACAATTATTTAGTTTAGAAAAGAGAATACTTAAAGGGGAAGGAAAGTATATTGAAAGTTATCTTTAAGTATTTAAGGACCGTCATATAGCTAAGGGATTAGATTTACTCTGACAGTAAAAGGCAGAGCTGGAAACAATAGGTAGAGATTTCAGAGAGGCAAGTTTATGCTTTATACAAGGGAAAACTTCTTAACAAATAGAACTGTTCAAAAGTAGAATTTGCTGCTCCAATCAATCAACAAGCATTTAAGTCACTACAATGTGCCAGGTATTATGATAGGTTCCGGGATTATATATACAAAATTATGAAACCATCCCTTTAAGCACTTTACATTCTATCAGGGGAACAGTGTAAGTGTATGCATACTTATGTATGTAAAAACAGAATGAACATGAAATAACTATAAAGTTAATTTGGGAAGGAGGGAACTAGCAGTTTTGTGTATCAGGAAAGACTTTGTGTAGAAGATCATGCTTAAACTCCATCTTGAAATAAGACAAGAATTCTATGATCATAGCATTGGAGCTAGAAAGAACCTTCGAAGTCACCTAATCCAATCTTTTCATTTTAATGATGAGGAACCTAAGGCTCAGAGAGAGTGCCAAGGGTCATGCAGTTAGTAAGGGTCAAAGGCAGGATTTGAATCCAGGTCTTCCTGACTCTAAGGTCAGCACTCTATCCGCTACATCATGCTAACTCCCAAGAAAGCATTGAGGAAGGAGATCATTCCAGGAGTTGGGGAATGGTCAATGGAAAGCCATGGGTCTGGGAGCTGAAGTGCCTTGTCTGAAGTTCAGCCAAACCTTAGACTGAAGAATGCATATTGAAAAGTAAGGTGGGGCCAGGTTTTAAAGAGTTTAAAAAGTCAAGCAAAGAATTCTAGAGCTAACAGGAACCACTGAAATTTGTTGAGTAATGTATTACAGGAGCTCTGCTCCTGGCAGGTTCATATTAGAGTCAACCAAATCAAAGGACAATGGAGCAACAGACAGGGGATTCAGAGCAATTTATCCTTCTTGCGAAGGTCGGTGAAAGGAATGTGAGGTAAACCCCTGCAACCCCAGTCAGTGTTCACTTGATTTATAGAGAAACAGACAAAGAAAGCATTTTACCAAGAGTGGGCTCACAAATTTACATGAACTTTAGGAATAACATGGCAATTCAGCATAGCACAAGCTCAATGGGCTGTTTACAACTTAAGCACAAACATTTATATTATGTATGGTTATGTAACAATGTGCAAGTGCAGTAAAATTTTTTACAGTTCAGGAGCCAGGGAATTAATATCTAAAAAAGAAAAACAAATACAAATAGAAGAGTAACATGGCCAATCTACACTTAAGTTACATGACTTAAGTACCCGTATGGTGGAGGATGGAGTAAAGAGAGTTAAGACGGGAGATCAATCAAGAGGCTATTGCAGTATTCTAGATGAGAGGTGATGAGGACAATGGCTAAAATAGTAGCCATGTGAGTAGAGAGAGTGGGTCAAATGTGATGCTGTTGCTGTGGTAGAAACAGTAATGTTGATTGACTGAAAAGGGGTGTGAGATGCAGGAGAGTGAGGAATCAAGGATACTCCCAGGCCTATGAATGTGTGAGACTGATCTATAGTAGTACCTACAACAGGAACAGGATAGTTGAGAAGATAAGTGAATTTAGCAGGAAAGATTCTGAGTTTTCTTTTGTATGTGTTGGATTTTAGGTATCTTTGGGGAATCCATCATGAAATATCTGACAGGCAATTCCTGTAATGCTTCACGAAGTAATGGTTTATCTTTCACTAGGAGTTTTCAAATAAAATCTGGATGGCCAATTGTCTGGCATATTGTAGCAGAATCTTATTTTATACATGCCTATAGATCTATACTGCTGTCCAAGCTACTTTCTTCATATAACTGAATCTTGATCTTGCTTTATTTTTTTTTTTTAAAATAGTCTTTCAAACTATTTATCTTTCAAATTATCTGAATTGGAATGTTGCCTCCTCAAGGACAGTTGGGGTTGATGAAGTTGAGCTAAACATGGAAGTGAGACAAGAGTGAATTAGTACTGAGTTTCCGCTCACATCCAGAAAATTAGTAAAAATGATACAAGATAGGAATAGTCAGTTTTGGGGGTGGATTTGTGGAAAGATAGCATTACTATTTTGCTTTTGATAGAATGTTACATTGATCCAAGCATTCTGGAAATAAATTTGGAAATGTACTAAGAAAATGAATAAAATATGCCCATACCTTTTGACTCAGAGATCCTTTGGCAAGGCATATATCTCAATGAGATAAATGATGAAAATAAAGGCTCAAATTATTTATGGCAGCACCTTTTTTTCAATTAAGAAACATTTATTTTCTCTTCCAACTTCCCTTGCCCATTAAAAGAATAAAAATAAAACCCTCATACAAATCTACATATTTAGGCAAAATGATTTCTATATTGGCCTGTTAAAATACATGTCTCATTATACATTTTGAATTCAAAATTTTTCTGCCAGGTGAGTAGAATTCTTCAACATCAATCTTCTGGAATTGTATCTGGTCATGACATTAATCTGAGTTACATCTTTCAAAGTTTTTTGTTTTTATAAAGTTATTTATAAATTGTATTGGTTCTCACTTCATTCTGCATCAGTTCATATAAATCTTTTGAGGTGTCTCTGAAACCACTTCCCATAATTTCTTATGGTGCAACATTATTCATTACATTCATATGTTCATTATATTCATAATTTATTCAGCCATACCTAACTGATGGGCACTCCTTTACTTTCTAGTTTTTTGCCACTACAAAATGAGTTGCTATAAATAGTTTTATACATATGTGTTCTTTTCCTCTTTCTCTGATCTCTATGGATATAGGTCTACTAGTTTGATTTATTAAAAGATATATAATAAATATACATACATATGTACATATATATGTATACATATATATATATATATATAGATACAGATATATAGATATAATTTAGTGACTTTTGGAGATTAATTTCAAATTGCTTTCCAGAGTTCATGGACTACTTTCTAACTTTAGCAACAGTCCCTTAATGTCCTCATTTTCCCACGAAATTTCCAACATTTCTTATTTTCCATTTTTGTCATCTTAGTCAATTTGATGGTTGTGAGGTGGTACCTCAGGATTGTTTTAATTTATTTCTCTAATTATTAGTGATATGGAGCATTTAAGAAATATGACTATTGATAGTTTGTGTTTCTCCCTTTAGAAAGCCACCTGTTAATAACCTCTGACCATCTAACATTTGAGGAATAGCCTTTATTCTTATAAATTTAAATCAGCTCCTTATGTGTCTTAGAATTAGACCTTTATCAAAGAAAGTTGGCACAAAGCTTCCTCCCCCTTCTCAAAATTAACTGTTTCTTTTCTAGTTGTAGTGACATTCAACCTACACTTCTTTTCTAAAATTCCATTTATTTTTTCTTAATTGATAAAAACAATGTGATGTAGTTAAAATTAGAAGGGAAACAAGTAAATTAGGAAAAATCTTTGTAGTAAATTGATTTGATAAAGGTCTTATTTTCAAGCTATACTATGGATTGATTCAAATTTATATGGCTAAGAACTATTCCCAGTAGATAAAGTCAAAGGATTTGAATGGATAGTTTTCAAATGATGAACTCTCAACAAAAGTATGAAAAATAATGTGTAAATCACTAATAATCAGAAAAATGCAAATTAATCAGCTTTGAAGTCCTACTTGTACCCATCAGACTGGAAAAAGGTGACAGAAGAAGATGAGAAATGTTGGAGAGGCTGCAGGAAAACAAGTAAACTATAGCACTTTTGGTGGACTTAGGAGTCAGTCCAGTCATTCTGAAAAATAATTTGGAATAATGACTCCAAAGTTGTTACATTGTGCTACCATTTTTGACCTGAGATATCATTATTAGGCCTATTTACCTAAAGAAATAAAAAAAGAGGAGAAGAACATATGCGTATAAAAATATTTACAGTCACTCTTTTCACAGTAGTCTTTCTTTGGAAACTTAGGGTGTTTTCTTATTGGAGAATGGCTAGACAAAATATGGTACGTGAATGTAATATAATATTATGGTGCTGTAAGAATAAAAAATAATGGAAAGTTTCATAGGAAACAAAGAAGACCTCTATAAATGGATGCAAAGTAGAGTAAGAAGAGGTAGATGGGGTGGGAAACTTGGAGCTTCGAGACCACAAGTGGCCTTTGTTTTCAAGTGTAGCCCTTTAATTGAATCTAAATTTCACAGAACAAATAACCTTAATAAAAGACTTTGTTCTATGAAACTTGAACTCAGTCAAAAGGCTGCATCAAGGACCTAGAAGGCCACATGTGGCCTTGAGGCTGCAGGTTCCCCATCTGATGAGATTTATGAAATAACAACAACATTATAGAGATAAACAACCTTGAAAGACTTTAGAGCTCTTGTCAATTCAATGAGAAATCATTCATCCAGAATACTGAAGATAAAATACGCCATGCATTTCCTGCCAGAAAAGTAATGAACTTAAAAATGCATATGTTTTCTGGCATAGCCAAAATGGGATTTATTTTGTTTAACTTTGTGTGTTTATAATGGCAATTTTATTTTTCATTTAATTTTTGTTGTTTTTCAATCGGGGAGGGAGCAGTGGAAGGGACAAATTACAGATCCATGTAAAAGAAATATTTTTTTAAAAGAAGTTGAATGCCATGAAATTATAACGATTAAGCTTGGTCTCAAGAAGAAATACGAGAATGTGTAAACTTCCTTTCTTTGCAAGGATGAAAGACAATTGGTATTAAACACTTCATAATGCTGGACTTTATTGTTTGTTAATTTTGTTGAACTATTTTTTCTTAATTCTCTATCATAAAGCATAGTTTTCTAGGAAGGGAATTAGGGAAGGAAGTTACTAGGATGAAAAACAAAAGTCATCAGTAACTTTTAAAAAAAGTGAATTTAAAGTAAAGCACTAGAGCATGTTCACTGTTGTACTCGGAACAGAGCCATTCCTTGTGGTTGCTTATATGGAGCATTACTAGATAGAGTGAATATGCCAGGAATCAAATTGAATACTTTTATTGACTCACTGCATTTCAGGAACTCAACTTAATATAATGCAAATAAGAATTTATAATAATGGAAATGTGAGTAAGAGGGAAAAACCTAGTTTTTAATATTTACATAGTCTCAAGTGAAAAGCTCAAACCTGTCATTGATTAATTAATGTCAGAAGGTCAATATCATCATTGTTAAGAAAACTTGAAATTATTTAAGAGACATTCAATTTAGTATAATTCTTAAATCTTTACATAGTGAGAGGAGAAAAGAGGCTCAGAGAATACCACCTTTATCTACATTTATTGTTGCATCCAAAGACAATTTAGTCTGAATATTTTTCTAGACTACAATATTTACAAAAAATCAGCTGTCTCAACCCATACCTTTACATTTTCCTAAGGTTGCAAGTTATTTATGTTTTCTTTTCAGAAAATCAAGAGACTTTTTTTTTAAATCACAAAAGTCTCTGGGCTATCACACAAATCTGCCACTGGTAAAGCTATCTTCCAAGGTCAAACCCTGACCTACACATTACAGTTCAGCCTCTTTTAAAATAAGTATCACACTTCTCGGCTTTGAATTAAATTTTGTTATGAAATTTAAATGATTTTCTTTATTCAAAAGACATGAACAGTTCGCTTGCATTATTTTTTGTATATTTTATTCAGGTAATTGACTTGCCATGTTCTTCTGGTATCTTTGTCTCTATACATTCTGTTTTCAAGATCAATATATTTTTCTTGTATGGATATCATGTTTTCTTTCCACATTATTGCTTTTTTGATTCTCTTTTTTCCAAATTGTCATTCAGCTCTATATATTTGCATTTCCAATCAGTTATTTTCTCCTTTGTTACTTTGAAGAGACTTGCTAACATAAATTCAAGTTTTTCTATTCTGTCATTTGTTTCTGTTGTGCAGCCATAAATCTGATCTCACAATTCTTATTTCTCTCTTAAACCACTCAGGAATATTATGCTGCAGTTTCATGGTTTCTTGGGAATCCATAGCTTCCTCTGCCTTATCAGTCATTGATTTATTATCCTTCATTTTATAGCATTTATTCATAGATGCCTGAACTCTTTCAGCTGATATAGATGTCATATCCCACCCTGCTTTTAATATCTTCCATTTTGGTTTATCTGCTTATTTTAAAGGTGTAACAGAGTTTTAAGGTGTTTAAAATGTTAGTCTCTCCCCATTTATTATTCCCTATTGTTCACTCTCTCACTCCTTCCCATTTCACTGTGGCTTCCCTGGGGCCTGTCTCAGTCTCCTTTCATGCTAGGCAATTCATGTTTCACTGCCTCAGTCTCTGTCCCAAGGGGGGCGCAGAACTGGCCACATCTGTATTCTAGACTTTTTTTGTCAGGCTTAGTGAAAGCGTCACATAGTCACACGTGTCCTGCCCCATTTTCTTCTGTTCTTTAGTCCTCTGAGTTCTCTGTGGTAGTGCAGAGGGTGCCCATGTTGATGTTCCAATCAGAGCAAGCTTCTGCCTCTTGGTGTTCCCTGATGCTGAGTGGAAGGAGTTGTTTTGTGTTGTAAGCACCTTGGTTAGCTTGTGGTAAGTGGTGGGGGAAAGGATGCTGAATTAATGTATTAGAGGTTAGGGTATTGCCTCCTCTGTTATTAGCTTATTGGGTTTTTACCTCATTAGGGTTCTTGATCTTTTAGACTATGGAGACACTTGAAATTTTTTTTATATATATTTTTTAGTCTGGGGAAGTCTGAAAGATCATGAGGGTTGGAGAAAATGTCTAGTCCTCCATTTGTTGGTCATGTGGCAATGACTACAATGACTTTCAAGCAGAAAACGGGGAGGGGAAAGGAGGGTAACTAGTATGGGGCTATAAATGGAAAAAGTCCAAAGGAGTTCAACCAGGTAGGAAATGAAAAGATGGCATCCCTGGGTGCCCTGCTTACCTGGATATTTTAGGAAGAACTTTCTACTCTGCCCTCCAGTCAGAAGGGCCCAGGGGCAGAGGGTACTGATGAAATGTGAGTACCAGAACTGATGTGATCTTTCAGGATAAAGAGGTTCTTGGGGACATGATGGAAAAGATCAAAGGAATGCAGCCAGATGGAAAATGTATTTGTTCTTTTTCCATAGCCAAGTGACTACTAGCTATGTTAAAAGTTCAGGGTGTTCTTCTGTCGCGGGCGGAGGACCGGAGGGGACGTCCCAAGCCAGGGGGACTATTTCGCTGCACCACCCATAAGAACACGCTGGCTAAACAAAAAGGGGGAGTTGTGGAGGCCCGGTTAGGCCCGGAGCCGCCGCCCTACCCAGAACTAGGAGACGTGGCAATACAGGGCTAAGGGAATGAGGGAATGCAGAGCTTAGGGGATGAGGTAATGCAAAGTTAAGGAAACGTGGCAATACAGAACCAAGGAAAGGTAGGAAAGGTAGCTGGGGAGGCAGGGCAAGGCTCAGGGTATATGAGAATGTCAGTGGCTGGGGGGATTGGGATTTGTGTGCTGACCATTCCACAATAAACATCTGCTCTATCAACTCTGGGTTGCTGCCTGATATTTGCCTCCTCCCGATCCCCAGAGGAGGACCGGAGACGTCCGAAGCCCCGAGGGCAGGGGAAGGAGGGTGAGGCGGTACTCCCAACGAGGGGGGTTACAGGGTCTCTCCGCCCGCGACATTCTTCTTCCTAGAAGAGAAATTAAAAGGTTTGGGGAATGCCTCTCCATTTATCAGAAAAATGATTTGTAAAAAAAAACCATAGTCTTAACATTATATAAGCGTATAATCCTTGCTACCAGGAAAGCTGAGGCTGGTGGATAGCTTGAATTTGAAAGTTTGGTGCTGTGGTGGATTACAGTACTGGGCCTGGAGTTAGGAAGACCTGAGTTCAAATCCAGCCTCAAAGCCAGCCCCTTACTATCCATGAACCTGAGCAAGTCACTTAACCTCTACTTAGTTAATTACTTCAATTTCCTCAATTGTAAATAGCATAATAATAGTACCTACATCTCAGACTTCTTGTGAAGGTCAAATGAGATATTTAAAAAGTACTCAGCATAGTGCCTGACTCATACTAGGAACTATATAAATATTAGTCATTAGTTATTATTATTAAAGTTCTGAACTGTGGTAAGGTCAAAGCTGATCATTTGTTTGAACTAAATTTGGCACAGGAACAATGAGTAGCCAGGAGCAAAGGGCCAGCAAGCTGCCTGATGACAAGTAAACTAGTGCAGGTTAGAAATTGAGCAAATCAAAGCTTCTGTACAATCAGTCATGGGATCAGGCTTGTGAGATAGGGGGACCCCGCATAATTTTTTTTTAAATAGAAGAACTCCAAGGTCGAAAAAAGATAAGAGAGATCTGAAGAGCCGGATGAGAATCCTAACCAATGTTTGCTGCTAGAGTGTGAAAGAATGTGACACATAGAAAAAGAAGAGAAGAATTATAAAATCAATCAATAAGCTGATCAGACCAACATGAGCTCAGAATGCTCTATGACAGGTTGGGCACAGACAGTCCATGTGAATATTTGGGGTGGTTACTCCAAATTTGTGCATCCTACATTTACTCTGTGCTGTCTCAATTCAGCTTTGCTCAAAGAGCATAGTACCCTTAGGATGTGAGCACACCATGCTGAGTTGTCCGTGCCAGTGTCTCCCATGTTGCACAGTCAAATCCAAAGTTGTTGAGAGAGATCTTGAGAGTGTCCTAGTATCACTTCTTCTGACTACCATGTGATTGCCTGCCCCCATGTGAGTTCTCCATAAGCTAGTCTTTTTGACAAGCATGCATTTTGCATTCAAACAATGTGGCCAGTCCATCAGAGTTGCTCTCTCTGAAGCGCAATTTGAATGCTTGGTAGTTCAGCTTGAGCAAGGACTTCTGTGTCTGGTACCTCATCCTGCCAGGTGTTCCTCATAATCTTCCTAAGACATTTCAAATGGAAGCAATTCAGTTTCTTGGCATGGTGCTGGTAGACTGTCCATGTTTCACATGCATACAACAATGAGGTCAACACAACAGCTCTGTAGACCTTCAGTTTGGTAGTCAGTCCAATACGTCTTCTCTCCCAAACTTTTCTTCAACGCCTCTCAAACACTGAGCTTGCTCTGGCAATGCATGCTTCAACTTCGTTGTTAATGTGTACATCCCTGGAAAGTACACTACCAAGGTAAGTGAACTTATTGATAACATTCAAAACTTTCCCATTTGCTGTAACTGATGGTTTCATAGTACCTATGTTTTCTTGGTGTCAATTATTAGGCCATAATTAGCAGAAGCAGCAGAGAATTGATCCATACTTTGTTGCATCTCAGCTTCAGAGGCTGCACTGAGTGCACAATCTGCAAATAGAAAATCATGCACCAACACTCCCTCCACTTTGGTCTTGGTTTATAGCCTTTTCAAATTGAAGAACTTACCATAAGTATGGCAGTTGACCTTGATGCTGTGTTCATCCTCAGTGAAAGCATTTGACAACATGGTTGAAGATATCATACTAAAAAGCATGGGAGCAAGCACACAACCCTGTTTTACTCCATTGGTGATGGGGAAGGCACGAGAGCACTGTCCACTATCCAGAACCTGGGCAAACATGCCATCATGAAATTAATGTACAATAGTGATGAACTTCTCCAGGCAACCAAATTTTGACATAATTTTCCATAAACCTTCATGACTCACAGTGTCAAAGGCCATGATCAGATCCACAAACATTGTTTACAGACCTCTGTTATGCTCCTGGCATTTCTTCTGGCGTTGTGGGGCAGCAAACACCATATTGACTGTTCCTTAGCTCTTTTTGAAGCCACACTAACTCTCAGGTATATGACCATCTTCCAGGTGAAGGATCAGCCTATTAAGGAAGACTCTAGCAAGAATTTTGCCAGCAATGACTAAGA
>CM053769.1:217269008-217286655 GCA_028658325.1 Potorous gilbertii
CAGGACAATCTATTCCCTTTACATTTATAGAGATAGACAATGGAGACATCCTTGAACTCCTGGGGGCAACCTCCTCTTGCCATATAACCTGAAAAATTTCAGTCAGCTTTTGTATGAGCAATGGTCCCCCTACCTTGTAAATCTCAGTTGTAATAGAATCAGCACCAGGTGCTTTGCCACATGAGGAGAGCCTAATGGCCCTCAAAATCTCTTCTTCACTTGGAAGTTCAGCTAAGGAGGGATTGACTTCAACCTGAGGTAAACGGTCAGTGGCCTCAGCCTTGATTGATGATGGTCTGTTGAGAACACTATGGAAGTGTTCAGCCCATCTCTCTACGATTATGTCCTTATCAGTAATCAGTGTGGCTCCCTCAGTACTGAGTCGTTGTGATGCACCATGGATTTCAGGGAATCATAAAAGCATTTTGGATTGTTCCTATCAGTGTAAAACTGAATTTTATTGGCCTTCTTACTAAGCCAGGAATCCCGCATCTCTCTAAGCTTTTCTTGTACTTTACTTTTGATGGAATTAAATGCTGACTTCTTAGAGGTGAATGAACTATCCTGCTGATATATCCTGTGGAGTTCTTGTTTTTTACTTAGCAGCTTCTGAATTTCCCCATCATTTTCATCAAACCAATCTTGGTGTTTGCAAGTGTTTGGATGTAGATGAGCAAATGCAGTGCTGTATACCATATCCCTGAGAGATGCCCACTCCTTTTCTGTTTCACTGTTGCCAACTATGTGTTCACTCAACTTACCCTCCAAGTTAGCAACAAACTGTTCATGCTCATAGATGAGTTATAATTTGTTGACATTAATTCTTCTGGTATTCATTTTGCCTTGAGGGCAACACTTTTGATGAATGAGAATATTTAGTTTGGAAGACATAAATTTATGATCAGTCCAGCACTCTCCATCAGACATTGCCTTTGTCACTCTCATGTCATCACAGAAAATAGACCAATATGGCTGGACTCTATGTAGTATTCAAAAATAAGCAAAATGTGAGAAAACTCTTACAAAGAGAAGATAGTAGGAAGAGCTGACCCAGCTTGTGAAGAACTTTAAATACAGAAAAAGTATTTGTATTTGATTTTGAAGGTAATAGGGAGCCATTGGATTTTATTCAGCCCAAATCATCCTGACATTTGTGCTCCCTTGAAGAAACTGACAAAGAAGTGTTCAGGAACTGAGCAGATGGGAAGACAATGATTAGGAATTTCAGCAACATCACAAGGTTGGGCTCAGAAATACTCTGCCTAGTGAACACTTAGAAGAAATAAATAGGAGGTTCAGCATGAAGACCAGAAAGCTAAGCCAGTGAGAATGAAGTAAATACTTGTACTCCAAAAACTAACCATGTGGCTACTGTCAGGAGAGAGATCATCCAATAAGGATCAGATGAAGAAGAGACAAGTGGTGGTGACTGGTCTCTCCCTGTTAAGGGGTACTGGGACACCTATTTGTAGACCTGATGAAAACAGGGAGGTTTGCTGTTATTCCCTCCAAGTCTTCTTTCCTCCAGGGTAAACATCCCTAGTTCTTCCAGTTAAGTCTTTGGGAGGCATTACCTTAAGGTCCTTCTCTATCCTTTTCTGAACACTCTCCACCTTATCAATGTCTTTCCTTTTCTGTGTTACCCTAAACTTTGAATATGGCAGAGTACAATAAGATTATGACTGCCCTTTTTCTCAACCCTATGACTATCTTTAGTATTTTCCCCTCTGCCACAGGACATTGTTGGCACTCACAGAGCTTCAAGCCACCAAAACCCCAAAATCATTTTCCTATAAAGTTGATCTAGATATGCATTAACAACTTTCTACTTATGAAGTTGTTTGAAGAAAGATGTTCACATTATTTCAATTTGATTTTAATTTTATACTGTTCTTCTCTCTTCAATTATCATATGGCTCTTATCATACGTCTGATTAGACCCAGTCAAATGTCAGCCTTGGATTACTCCTACTATTTGTCTCCTTCATTCCCTTACATAGGCTATTAAAAGAAGATGGAGAAAATCACACAATTGTTCTGCTTGGCTCCACTACAAATTTATGTTATACAATCCTCAACTGGACCCTCACTGTTGCTAAGCAATTCTACAGTACCTCCCTCACCAATTCACTATCCTGCTCTCCACAGTGACTCTTCCAAACTTTTTTATCCTTCATCAAGTTTTCCATGGCTTCCGCTCACTCTGCTCTCTTAGCAAAGAACCTTGCCTCCTATTTTATAGAGAAAAACTGAGACTATTGGCCCTGAGCTCTATCTTCTCCTCTCTTCCTTGTTCCTTTCCCTCACATGCCTTTTGCCACTATGTCCTCCTTCTTCCCTTCTCACATAATGAAATGGCCTGACTCCTTACCAAGGTTAACCCCTAGACTTGTTCAAATGATCCCATTCCATCCTGTCTCCTCTAATAGATCTCTTCCTCTGTCACGTTCACCTATCATTTATTTCAGATCTCTCCCTCTCTACTGGCTCATTCCCTACCTTTTTTCAATCCTCATTCTCCTCAATCACTCTACAGTCTTTGATACAGCTGATCACTCTTTCCTCCTTGATACTCTCTTCTCTCTGGTTTTTTGGACAACACTTTTTCCTAGAAGTTTTCTTCCTACCTATCTGACTATTCCTTCTCTATCTTCTTTTCTGGATTCTCATCCAGTTCACACCTTCTAAACAGAGTTGTCTCTCCGGATTATGTCCTGGGCTTTCTTCTCTTCTCCCCCTACTGTACTTCACTTGGTGATCTCATCATCTCACAGATTTAATGATCATCTCTGTACTGATGATTCTCAGATCTACCTATCCTTCTCCAAATCCTTTGCTGACCTCCAATATCATATCTTCAGTTGTGTTTTAGACATCTATAATGTTAATGGGATCTCCCCCACCCGTTAATAAGCCTCACATGGAGCTGACTGGGGGAGGGATTTGCCCAAGAAGGAGCTTGCTTAGGGAGAGACTTGTTTGTAGGAAGGTTTCACACCTTTTGTTACTAAATTGATTGGGCACTGAGTCACAAGGGTTGTGATGCTTTCTGGCTCTGAGAAGTGTATATATTCCCTGAGTTGGTATTATTGCTTTGGAGGTTTTGCTTATGAGAAGGACTCTGAGTGGCCATATGTTCAGAACCCCCATGATCCCCTCACTGAACATATGTAAAACCTTTCTCAATCCAGTGGTATATGTAAAATGTATAGCAACATTGCTTTGATTTCAGGCAGTCAGAGCCCTGTCTCTGCTTGTATTTTTTCTGTTTGTATTTTGTCGAAGTTCAGGGTGCTGACCTTTCCCCTGAACTACTGAATGTAATTAAAGAAGATTGTTGACTCCCTTAAAAGTTGCTTTCCTTTAAGAAATGCAGATCCAAGAACCTGTGTTAGCAGGTCATCCTGAGTGTTCCAGGGTGCTTACTCTTACAACATCTCAAACTAGATGTCAAGTAGATATCTTAAACTCAATATATCTAAAACTAAAGTAATTATCTTTTCCCATAAATTTTAGCTCCTTCCTACTTTCCCTGTTGCCATTCTCTCAGTCTCTTGGGTTCACAACCTATGTGTCATCCTCCACTTCTCACTGTCTTTTATACACACCCTACCCTTTCCATATCCAATCTTTTGCCAAGGCCTATCATTTTCGCCTTTGCAACATCTCTTGTATATTCCCCCTTCCTTCTCTGATGCTGCCACCATTCTAGGGCAGGCCCTAATCACCTCATGTCTGGATTATTGCAAAAGCCTTGTGCATCTCAATGAAACCATGAATAATGCCATGCAGGGTTATCCAATATGGACAGGTCATAGTGGAGAGTTCTGACAAAAGTAAAGAAATGAAAATGGCCAACCACTCCAAAGAGAATCTCATGGACAGTATTAAAATGATAAAATATATGACACCAGAACATGAATTCTTCAGGTTGAAAAGTGTCTAACATGCTATTGGGGAAGAGTGGAAGGCACTAGCTCTAGTACTAATAAAGTGACTGGGCCAGAGCAAAAAGGAAGCTCAGCTATGGATATATCTGGAGATGAGAGGAAAGTCAGGTGGTGTAAAGATCAATATTGCATAAGAACCTGAAATATAAGATCTATGAGCCAAGGTTAGCTGGATGTGGTCAAACAGGAGATAGAAAGATTAAGCATCAGCATCTTGACTGTCAGTGAATTTCAAAGGATGAGAATGGAGGAATTTAATTCAGGTGATCATTGCATATACGGTGACTGTGGGCAAGGATACCTTGGAAGAAATGGAGTAGTCCTCATAGTCAATTAAAGAGTGAGAAAAGTAGTACTGGAGTAAAATCTCAAAAGTGATATCTGTTCCACTAAAACTCAAGCCATTCGACATCATGGTAATACAAGTCTATGTTCTAATCTCTGATGCCAAAAAGGCCAAAGCTGATCAGTTCTACAAAGACCTACAACATATTCTAGAAACAACATCATAAAAAGATGTCACATTCATCATAGGGGATTGGAATGCTAAAATAGGAAATCAAAAGATAAGTGGAATAGCCATCAAGTTTGGCCTTGGAATATAAAATGAAACAGGGCAGAGTCTAATAACCTGACATTAGCAACCTCCCTCAGGTTTTTGTCAATATGGTATTCTGGGTATTCTGAAAGAAGAGGAAGAATTAAACAATGGGGAGAAGTTAATAGTAGTACCCTCATTAGTTCATTTCCTTTTAGGATATTATAACAATATTTGTTTACATGGATTAAGGTAAGTATAATTAGGAACTATAAGTATATCTAGTTTAACTATATTCATTCTCACAAAACAGACAAATGACTTTAAAAAATTGCAAAGTTGAAGATCATACTAATTATCTGAGCCCAATTAAAAAAGAAAGTGACAGATTTGACTCTCTCCTATGGCTTGTATGAACTCTTCATGAATCACATTATGAAGTAAAAATGATGATAGTTTAGTCAGATGTTGGCCAATGAAATTAACTAAAGAAGTTGACAAAAATTTAAAATAATCATGAGGATTATTTGAAATATGGATTTATATCCACTATCATCAACGATGAAACAGTATAAGTATTGAGTGTATGCTGAGATACTAGCTAAGGATACCATAAAGGAAATGGTATACATGAACATTTTATTTACTTTTCATACATGAACATTTTATTTACTGAAAGGGGCAGAAAAGGAACATTTGTGTGAGAAACAAAGGCAAAAACCAGCTTGAAGAGAAATATAGACAGTTCCAAGAGGACCTGAGAGAAAAGCAGCCTTTTAGATAAAATTGCTTGGGGAGAAACATACGATTTTGAGAGTCCTGAGGGAAAGCAGACCCTCAGAAGCAAAAGTATTGACTGCTGGTAAAGATGGCATTAAGGCATCATTTCTCCAAAGCTAGTTAATCATGTGGCTATTTTTTGGACTTGGTAGCTTATTACTGTGGCAAAACTCTGCATTCAAGAACGGTTTGGGGACTATGGAAAAAATTGCATATTGATTATTTGTGTCATCTGACAGAATTGTGGATTTGAGGTCTCTGAACGTAAGTTAGAGATAGGTTACTACACAAAAGGAGGTCTTGACTTGAGGCAGGAAAGACAGAGTGAGTTACCAGAAAGTTGGAAGGTGGAAGCCAATGACAGAAGCTAACTATTTATAAAAGTGAGAAATCAGAATTAAGGGCACAGAAACAAAACCCAGCTCAGGTTGACTGAATAGAGAGAGGCTCTGCAGGTGATGGAGGAAGCTGATCTGAAGAGGAAAACTCATCAAGCTGATGAGAGAAAGTAGAAGCCTCAACTATTTGAAAAACTGCAATGGGAAAGGTTGTTTCACTCTAGCGTACATATGGCTTCAGAAAGCAGAACCCCCTTACATGATTGTCCCTTTACTGCCTCCTATGGCTTGAGAAGGAAACCACTTGGAAAGCTAAGGAGTTGACCCTAATAGCTTCACAGATCCCAACCAGGCTTCAAGGTTCTTCACTAAAAAAAAATAAAAAGGTATCTCAGTGCCCAGCCTAAGCAGCAGACCTGAAAAGTGGCAGCAACCCAAGACTAGGGTAGAAGCAGCCTCATCTAGCAGGAAAGCAAAGCATTTATTAAGTACAAAAAGAACAGCAACAACACTTCACTAGGCACTGGAGATAACAAATCCATGGAATGAAACAACCCAGAGCTTACATTTTACTGGGGGAGACAAGTGCATATATAAGAATGTAACATAAATGTGCAGTGGATCAAAACAAACGCAGAGGGGGAAACAAGGCAAAGAGCATCTAGTCTTTAGAACATGTCCAATATCAACATGGAGCCTTGTTCAGTCTCTTTCCAGAAATTCTTGATGGAGAGATCTTTTCCTTTCTCATTTCAGAGCATGACTAGGTGTCCAAGTACTTCCTGTTGGTTTACTGACTAGTGATGAAAAGCCTTTTAATTGACTAAGCTGGAATTGAGGGGACATATAAAGGCTTAAAAAAAACAAATTCACTCTCTTTCTTGGTAGCTTTCACAGAAGGATGAAGAAATGTTGTGGATCTTCAAGGAAGAAGAGAGGTATTGGCAACAGTCAAGGCCTTCTTCGAGTTACTAGCAATTTGGTGACCTGAATGCATGGTGCCGCTGCTTGTTTTGTTTATGTTTATTCTTTCCTAAGATAGAAGAATAAATATCAGATTTGGAACAGACTAGATTATGTCCTTGTGAGTTTTGAAAGGTCAGGAAACCCATCAAAGATATCTCCCACAGTCAGAGCTGGAAGCAGCAGTTGCAGAGTCTGGTGAAGAGCCATCCTTGATGAATGACCTGCTTGACACAGACCAGTGAGCAAACTGACCTGGCATTAAGGAGACTGTGTCAGCAAGCAAGAGAGCAACTTGTCCACTGGATATACCATGCCCAGAATCAAATTTGATGGGGAATGTTTTGTAGCAACCACTTCAAATTTGGGTCCTTTGTTCTCAGGGACTAAGTTATGAAGGGGGAGAGGGTGATCCCCATTTGAAATGTAGCTGTGTTTTGGCTCACGTTACACTTTTTCACTAAATATCCCTTTGCAAAAACAAATTGATGTTAATTGGTTCTTTGATATTGAGAACATGTTAACTAGTCAAATGATATTAAAGGGAATACAACACATGGGGAGGATTATGAGCAATAGTACTGGAAGACCCCACAACCTCTTAAGGTTACCTTAAAGACCTGAGGTGAGAAGTAGTCCCTCCTTCTGGGGACTTGACCAGTTAGCCTGAGAGTGAGTGGGAAAAGTGAATCCAGAGCCTTCAGGCTACACAAATAATGACATACTTTTAGAAAGTGGTCTCTAACATTTGGGAAAATTGGGCAAAACCTCATATAGAAGACAGTGCTGTAGCTGCCTCTTAAAGGAAGAGATGTACTCTCGAGGCAGAGGTAAGATGGCATGCATTCCAGCCATAAGGACTTACAAAAAACCATCATATTTGGCAATTAAGAGATCATTGGTTACTTCGGATAGAAAACTCACAGTTGAGTAGTGAGGGGAGGAGCCACTTCTGATAAAGAATATTGGGGACGAGGGAAAGCTTTATGAAAGATATGGCATTTGAGCTGAGCTTTGAAAACGCACAAGATTTTGATAGATATTGGGAGAAGAGTATTTTCCGTGCAAAAATATGCTCTAAATAATGGTGTAGCTGTCGGAAAGCCTAGGATTTATTAAAGGAATGACAAAAAGCATAATTTGACAGTAATTTAGGGAAAGTTCTACGAAACAAGAATAGAAATCTGGATCAGTGGAAAGAGAGCTGGCCAATCTTGGACCTAGCCTGCTACTGACACATACTAGTTGTATAATCACAAGCAGATCACTTAACTTCTGGGTATTCCAGGTAACTCTCAAAGACCATAAGCTACAGAATAGTTGCTCATCTGCAGCAATCAAGGAAATTCCCACACTCAAGAGTTCCCTATATTAGAGGTGTCAAAACACAGGGCCTGTTGGTCACAAGTGTCCCTCAACCACATTCAAATGTAATTGGGAAATACTTGACAAAACAATTAAAGATACAACAAAATATAGGTGATATTACATTTAAAACTAAGTCAGTATGAAGCCCACAGAAATTCTTATGTACAATTAGTGGCCCCTATTTTTATTTGAGTTTGACACCATTGCCCCACACCAGTGAAATTTCAGGTTCAGAACTCCCCGGCTCTCTACTGGTGGAAAGCTAAACTATTTTTTAAATTAATTTTAAAAAGCATTTAAAACAAATATGAAACAAGAAAAGAAAAAAAGAACATTTTCATATACACAACAGAACATAAGGGAGAATTCAGTATAAAACAATATATTTCCATTTCAAGAAAACCTATATAATAAATATTACTCATTGTTTTCAAAGTTACCCAGCTTTTCTTTGCTTCCTTGCACATTTTCTTTTGTTCTCTACTGTGAACTTTTTACTTTATTTTTTCCATCCCTACCCTGCCCTAAAGAAAGCTACAATTAAACACAGATATATAAGCATATATAGAGAGATAGCTATAAATACATATACATACATACACACATATATGTGTGCAAATATACATATTTATGTACATATGTAAGAGTGTACTATGCATATTTCCTGGTGGAAAGTTAAACTGAAGCAAGATTGTGAAGGGTCTTGAATGTTAGACAATGGGATTTGCGTTTCATTCAGTAAACAATGAGGAGTAATTCAAAATTTTTGAGTAGTCAGTAAGTCAGTCAGTGAACAAGCATTTATCACAGCCATGTTTTAGGGAGTTTAGTGTAGAATGGACTGGAAATGGGAGAGAATCCAAGTACGAAGACCAGGAGGCTAGTCGATGTAATAGATAATGAGACTCTAAAGGGGGTTGTGGTAATCTGAACGGAAGGAAAGATATATTTCAAAAGTTGATTTTATTAAAAAATTCTTATGATATACATGGGAGCCATATTAATACACAGAAGCAAATCAAGTTAAGAGGGAGACATTTAGAGTAAGTTGATTAATGTAACATTGATAGATTGCTATGGGAGAGAAACCTTATAAATGGAGTGACTGTGGGAAAGAGCTTTAGGTTAATAACATCCAAAGCTAACCATTTAACAAAAGATTCATACTAGAGAGAAAGCCTGCAGATTTAAGTCACACTAAATACTGGCTTAGTAGACAAAGTACTGAATGGTTTCCTGTTACCCACCTTGTATTGCCAAATGCCCTTGTTTTGAATTTTTGAGAAATCTCTGAACCTGAGGCTCACCATTCCATGATTCTCTCTATGTGTCAGGCTTTAGGTGTTTCAGCCCAGGCCCATTGCTCTCAGATACTCCTCCTATGCGTTTCAGTCACCTTAAATCATCTTTCCCAATGTTTGTGCCAAGATTGCTCCCTGGTGCTTAGCTCTGCCCTCTGTATCTGCCAACAGATGCCAAAGGTCTCCCTACCGTCACTCAGTCCTGGATGACTGGTTTACTATCAGCAAGGGTCACCAGAGCTTAAATAAATCCTCTTTAGGTAATGAGGTCCTATTCACAAAAACTTTTACTATAGTCAACTAAAAATTATATTTCTCCATGCTTGCTACTATGATTTATTGTAAAGTCTAATTTTCTCATGGCCTCATGGAAAGAGACAAAGTCCTACATATTAACACATTAATGCATATAACTGGACAAATATTGCTCTCGTACTGTGAACTAGGTCCAGAATTGAACAGACAAGTATGCTAGATTGCCTTTGGGAAATTGGACAGTGTTTGTAATGGTCCCAAACTTTTCCCAGAAATAGGAACCAATCTTTTTTTTTTTTTAACAATGTTCCTTTCATCATTGCATATTTCTGTAAGTCAAAGAATATCACAGCCTTCTAAGAATTAAAATTGATAGTCACCCCCAAAAGGAAGTGTATGTTATGGATATGTATAGGCTGAAGCACATTACCAACTAAGAATTGAACAAGAAGAATGGTTTAAAAGATGTCATCAATGTGTGTTGTGTGTTTGTCCTTGGTTGTGGAAGATGACCATGCCATCAGAAAAATAACGACATGACTTGCACTTGACTTTGTTTTGTGTGAGGGAAGGCTGTGCAGGTCACCAGTCTCACTTCTCTTCTAGAGCCATCTGAATCCAGTGACCAGATATTCATCAGAACGAGTGGAGATGACCCAGGATGGGGCAGTTGGGGTTAAGTGACTTGCCCAAGTGTCAAGTGTCTGAGGTGAGATTTGAACTCAGGTCCTCCTGACTCCTGCACTGGCCCTCTATCCACTGCACCACCTAGCTGCCCCAAAAGATGTTATTAGAGCAAAAGGGAAGGGAATACGTAATTATTAAGCACCTACTAAGTGCCATGCTAAGTACTTTACAAATGGGGTCTTATTTGAGCCTCACAATAATCCTGAGAAGTAAGTGCCCATAGGATCTCCATTTTAAACTGGAGAAAACAGAAGCAGACAGAAATGTGTCTTCGGCAGAGTGCCACACAGATCAGTGTGACTTGCCCAGAGACACACATCTAGTAAATGTCTGAGACTAGATTTGAACTCAATTTTCCCTAACTCCCAGCTCAGTGTTCTATCCACTGTGCCATCTAACTTCCCTCTGAGAGGCATGAGAAACATGTATGAAGAGAAAAGAAGACAGGCTTATCATGTGGCAAGACCCAGGGATGACCAATGGGTAGCTCATGTGCTCTGCACTGCTGTCTACACAATTTTAAGAGTGCTAGGATAAGACTCTTTTATCTTTCTCCCTTTGCTACCCGCCTCCACACACATACATCAGTACATTGAGTAAAGGATTTATGGGAGGACATGGGAAAGAATCACAAAGGATGAGGAGATATGAACGGACTGCAATCAGAATCTTTGGAGGGATTACCCATTTCAGTGATATACAAGGTGCCTTAAAGTATGGAAAATGTGAAAACAGCTCTGAATCTGGAGCTGGAGAAATTGGACTGGAATCTCCTTGTCATTACCTGTGTGACCTGGGCAAGTCCTCTAACTTCTCTAGGCCTCAGTTTTCTCTACATAAAATAAAGGGATGGGTCTAAATGATCTCCATGATGCTTTATAATTTCAAATCCTATGATCCTACCCAGTTGCAGACAAACTAAGTGTGAAAGAGGCTGCCTTCTGACATGCTGCAGAAAGGCATTAAAGCATTTTTGGAAAGAGCAGTGGTGACAAATACAATGAGTACACAGGTGGGTACCACTGGAGCATTTGAGTTCAAGTCTAGCTCTGTCATTTACAAATGTATGGACTATTGTGGGCCTCAGTTTCCAAATACGTAACATGAGATGGCTAGATAGCTATTTAGCTCCTGTGTTCCTTACAACCCTATGATTATGGTTATCAACATAGACAAAGTAATGCAGAACATCTCATTTCAGCTGCTCGGTAGCTGTGGCAATTACTACGATGCAAGATTGCAATTTTCAAGTTATTGTCTAAAGAGTTCTAGACTTTACCAGGGTTGTATGTACTGTTAAAGGCTGAGAATACACGCAGGGCTTGACCCAGGGTGGAAAAAGCACACAAAGATACTACCTGGACCAGGCTGAGCTCAGATCAAAACCCTGTTGCCATGTGGTCCTTGTTCTTGAATCTCCATTTAGGCCTCCATTACCCTCAAGGAGGTGAGTTGCTCAGCTCTAACATTAATCTAGACTTATGTGGAATAAGTTCACAACCTAGCCTTTTACTTCTCTAACAGTTGGCAGGATCCTGGGGCCAGGCGAAGTCACATAGAGCAGCTCTGACTGATCAGGGTTATCTATAGATTGCCAACTTCTCTGTCTCTGGGAATCCTTCAACAAAACCTGTTGTAAGTAACCAACTGTGATTATGGTCTATTGTGTCTGATCATGGCAATCCTTTGGATGCAACAGCTCAGACCAAAACACAAGGCCTTCTGTCGCAGTGAGCACGACAAAAATAATTTAGTAAACTATCATGGTGATCGAACCATATGGTTCAGTGATATCAGTGTCCTCTTTTCTATAGCATTTTTCCTTGGTTGAGTAGCATCCAACCCTTAATCTGTTAAGGCTGGGGAGATGGCAATCCTACTGTCCATCAGCATCATCTGTCACTATCTTTGAGCTGCCAGTTTGACAGTTGGGAAAGAGAAGGATAAAGTTGACTGGCAGAATGTTTTACATCTAATGAGTTTGTGCACAATGATGGTATAATAAATAATGCTCTAGAGGAACTCAGTTATCACTTGCATTCCCAAAGTGAGATATTGCCTTAGCAGAAGCTCATAGAGCCATCTGTCATCAAATATTAGTCTTTGTGTCAATGGCTAAACTGGATGGAGGAAATGGAAAACACCTAAGCATGGAGACAACAGCACTGCATCCTTTAAAGAGATTTAAAAGGGAGCTTACCTTGAGGAGTCAGAGATTTCAAGATGATTTTGAAATATATATATATACAAAAACTTCACCAAAAGATAGGCTGCAAATCTTGGCTGCTGAATGCTAATAAGAGTTTCCCCAGATGAGTTCAGTTTCTGCCATTCACTGGAAATTCTTGAGCAATATAATCCTTATCTGTTGTGGTTTTTGGCTGGAATTATTGGTAGCCTCTTTAATATGTTTCTGCCCAGTTTGATACATCAGCATCTGATTTCCACAGAGACACTCTGCTGATGACACAAATACTAGCTGCAAGAATATGAAAAGTGGACAAAGGCTTGAGAACAGTATAAAAACGGTTAGGATTTACAGGGTTGCTTGTTTCATTTTCACTGAGAAAAAGTCCAAACTGTATTGTATGATGAAGATGAAGTGTGCCAGGCTTAGAGTCCAAAGACTGACTGAGTCTCAGGTATACTACTTTCTATTATGTGATGCTGGTTAAATCTCTTAATTTCTCTGAGACTTGGTTTACTCTTCTGTAAAAATAAAGAATGGCACTTACCACTGTCAACATCATAGGACAGCTATGAGAAAAGAGCTTTTAAAGCTGCATGGATCAACACTGTTATAGTAACAATGTATCCATGTGTCATGGAATTATTGAAGTCAACAGAGTTCATCCTCACCTGTAAAATGGGAATCATACTAGAACCTTCCTTGTGGGATTGAAGTGAATATCAAATGAAATAATATTTATAAAGTGCTTTGTGAACTTTAAAGCGCTTTACAAATGCTATTAGGATCATAATTATTACCAACATTTCATTTCTTCATGAGATCAATAGCTTCGCTGAAGGACTGAAGTTAATAATACTATGCCCTGGTGGTACATTGTCATTAACTATTAGCTATTCGTCATCAGAAGATCAAATTTGTAAAGCACTTAGCACAGTGCCTGGCCCATTTTAGGCTCTAAATGTTAGTATTATGTTATATTTCTATGTTATATGCATGTTACATGTATGTGTAATATGTATACATTATGTTACATGTATCATATTATTATTAACTATAATAACAATAGACTGCATTCACTGTAATACTTCAGGAAAAGCAGCGTTGTGCAATCTAAAGAGCTCTCTACCATTGAGGAATGTAGGTTTGGATTTCCATTCGGTTTATTGTTCATTGTATGACCTTGCACAAGTCACTTATCCCTTTCAAGGGCCTCAGTTCCCACACCTGAAATTAAGGAGTTTAGACTAGGTGATCTCTAGGGATCTTTCCAAGTCATAAATGTAGAACAGTTCAAAGAAAACCATGGAGGTCCATGGTTAAGTACTGTATAAAGGCAGGAATGTAGCCCAGATAGATAGAGGACAATGACCTTTTCCGTTTGCTTTGGCTTTTGTTTTAGTTTAAATTCATTTGCTTGCCAAGTTGGAGAGGAAAAAAAAATACGAGTAATTTCTACCTCTAAGTCAGATTGTTGTCTGGGTTAAAGGACGGTGATTCAGTCACAGACACATGCACAAGGTAAACATTAACCCTGAGAACACTTTGTTGGCTCCCTTGCCCTACCCCTGACACATCAGTCTTACCTGAGTATGGTGGCTCTTAGCTTCTGCTGTGAGAAAGGGTTGCCAAATTGCCCCAGTCACACATTCAACAGAGTAACACTTGGCAATAACAATGTGCCTAATGGAGCAATTTTCAAAATTGAAATTGCCTCCCAGTGATCAGAAAAATCGCAGGTGGAGAGCTTCATGGTGTGGTTGTGAGGGGAGAAAATAATGTAAATTATTTTTAGTGAGAGTTTTATTAGAGAGGGAGATGACTGTGGAAGCAAAGAGAGTGAGACTAGCTCCAAATTCAGTTACCATAGCAGCCTAGAGGGTGGGTGACTATCAACTCATTATTCCTTATTTTATGACTGACAGATTCTCAGTTCTTGCTCCCTTTCTTCCCATGAATCATCATTAACTTCAGCTGATGTGAAAATCCTTTTCCCTCAGATAATCTTAAATTCTTTTGCCTCTTATCTCATCATCTCATCTTGCCAGGCCTCAACTTGCCAAACATCTGGCTTCTCCAGTCCCATTCACATGACTGGACAAAATCATCCGACCATGCTGACTGGGTTATAACAATGAGAAGGATGATATTGATGCTGATAAGTGAGCTCATCAGTTTCCATGGAATCAATTATCATCTCTATGTGACTCCCAAATCTATATACCTAGCCACTATCTCTTGAGTTTAGGTCTTGTATCACTAACTACTGAACATTTCCAGGTGTGAGGGTATAAAGGCCTGCACCAGGGTGGTGGCAGTATTAAGAGAGGGAAAGGGGCATATTTGAGAGATGTTGCAAAGGTAAAATCGACAGGCAATGGCAACAAATTGGATATGGATGGGTGAGAGATAGGAATTCACAATATGCTGAAATTGTGAGCTTGAGGAACTGAGAGAATGATGGTGCTCTTGACAGGGAAGTTTGGGGTAGGGGGATAATGACCTAAATTTTGTACTTGTTGAGTTTAAGAAGTCTACAGGAATAGGACATCTAGTCTGAGAAGTCTAATAGATAGTTGGAGATGTGAGACTGGAAGTCAGCAGGGAAGTTAGGACTGGATAAATAAATTGGGAATCATCATCATGGAGATGATAATTGAATCTATGGGAGCTGAAGAGATCATCTAGTGAAAGTACATATAGAAAGAAGAGTAATCATGACTGAATTGTGGGGGATACCCATTGCTGGAAGGCACAACATGGATGAAAATTCAGGAAAGGAGACTGAGGAGGAGCAGTCAGATAGGTAGGAGAACCAGGAGACAATAGTGGCTCAAAAAACTAGAGAGAAGAGTCTCAAGGAGAAGAGGATGATGATTAGACTGTAAGCTCCTTGAGGGCAGGGACTATCTTTTGCTTCTTTTTGTATTCCAAGGACTTAGCTCAATGCCTGGCACAAAGCAGGAACTCATTAAGTTTATTGATTGATTGATTAGTCAATACTGTTGCAAAGAGGTCAAGAAGGATGAGGATAGAGAAAAGGCCATTAGATTTAGCAATTAAGAGATCACTAACACCTTTGGAGAGAGTAGTTTCCATTGAATGATGTTTGGGAGCCAGACTATAGAGAGTTAAAAAGAGAGTGAGAAGAGAGAAATTGCAGACACCTAATGTAGATGGCCTTCTCAAATTTAGCCACAAAAGAAAGAGATAGTGGAGTGTTAGCAGGGATGGATGCATCCATGAGGGTTTTGAGGATGGACAAGACATGGGCAGGCTTGTAGGTAATAGAGAAGCAGCCAGTGGACAAAAGAGATTGAAAATAAGTGAGAGGGGATGATGGAGGGGGCAAACTGCTGGAGGAGATGGGATTCAGTGTTCATGTCCTTTGACCACATCCATTGGAAGAGTTCTTGGTCATGTATTTGCATGAATTCACTGTATATTTCAGCTATAAGACCCTTATCCTTATCACTTATTCGATTCAGAAATGTTTTCTCCTCATGTATAGCTCGCTTTTCAGTTTCGCATGGATCATGATTTGTTTTATTTTTTGTTTTTGTCTCTATCCTTTACTTGGTCAACAACTTTTTACCTAGTCATAGCTGTTAAAGGTACATGATCTAGTTCTTTTCTAATCTTTTTTAATAGTGTAAGCTGTTATATTCAGATTTTGTATACATTCTGAGCTTATTGTGACAGTATGTGGTTAAGATTAGGTTTAACCTACTTTCTCTCAAATGATTTTAAGTTTTCCCAGCAATTCTCATCAAATAAGTTCCCCTAGAAGTTTATGATCTTGGGTTTATTAAAAACTGACCAGGTTCCTGAGTTTGATTGTTTCTGATTCTTCCTTATCTAGTCTGTTCCACCAATCTACTTTTCTATTTCTAATGAGGACCAAATAGTTTAGGCAATTACTGTTTTGTAAAATAATATAAGGCCTGAAAGTGCTACTCTCTCTTCATCTCTTTTTTCCCCCCATTATTTACCTTGATATTCTAGGCCTCTTTTTCCTCCAAAAGGATTTTGTTTAGCTTTAAAAAGTATCTATTTTTAATTTATTGTTAAAAAGTATACAGAGGCAGCTGTATCACTAAGGCAATATTCACAGCACCAACAAATATCCTGGCATAGTTCTGAATCTCAAAGTATAGCAGACTCTCCATACATAAGGCAGAAGAAAACCATTTATTCAGATACCAGAAAGCCAAATCCCAACACCAGAAAGGCAAATCCATGATAGTAACCAAGAAGTCAATAGACACTAGCACTGAAAAGGACAAAGCCATTCCCAAGCCTCTCCCTTCCTGCTTCACCCCCCAGCCTTCCCAAAAACACTCAAAAGACTAACTGTGTCTCCCGGTGTCTTCTCTCCTCCACCCCTAATCACTCTTACCCACTTCCTCCCAGTTCTGCTCCACCCTTCCTGTGTCACATCCATTCAGCAAGCTCCTCTCAACACGTGACTTAGGCTTCCATGTGATTTAAGCAGGTCACATGGGTCTACTAATGAATGGCAAAGATATTCCCATTTAAATTGCCATTACAGCAGTCAGGTGACTCAGTGGATAGAGCATTGCGTCTGGACTCAGGAAGACCATGGTTCAAATCCTGCCTCAGACACTCACTAGCAGTGTGACCCTTGGGCAAGTCATTTAACTTCTGTTTCCCTTAATCCACTGGAAAAGGAAATGGTAAACCACTCTAGTATCTTTGCCAAGAAAACTCATGGACAGTATGGCCCACAGGATCATGAAGAGGTGGAAAAGACTGAGCAATAACACAAAGTATCTCCCTGATATTTTAATAACTCAGTCCCTCTGTCTCTCTGTGTCTGTCTTCATCTCTCTCTACACACACATGCACACCTATAAAATTTAGGTAATATTTCTATTACATATGTACATATGTGTAACATTTTCATGACATTGACATAGCTCAGTCATGAACAATGAATATCCTTCTTAGCAAGTCATTATTTCTATTTTTAATTGTCTACAAATATTTTATTTTATTTTTTAAAATAAATTGATTTATTTAACTTTTTACATTCATTTTCACAAAATTTCAGGTTCCAAATTTTCTCCCCATTTGTCTCCTCCCCCTACCCCAGTACACCGAGCATTCTAATTTCCTCTATCACCAATCTGCCCTCTCTTCTAACATCCCTCCTTTACCTTATCCCCATCTTTTCTTTTGTCCTGCAGGGCCAGATAACTTTCTATTCCCCATTACCTGTATTTCTTATTTCCTAGTAGCAAGAACAATACTCGACA
>CM053769.1:217287155-217328232 GCA_028658325.1 Potorous gilbertii
CAAAAGGATGGCAAAAGTTATCTGTTCCCCAAGAAAGTAACCTTCTATAGTCTTATTTTTCCCCCCTTTTTTGGGCATTTTCCCAGCTAGTTACTTGACTTTTGGGTCCTTTGGCAAGAGTAGGGTATACTCTGGGAATCTGTAAGATCTTAGTTCCTCCAAGGTGGCACAGTCAAGCGTGTACTTTTCTGGGCGCAGACAGGAATTTTTGTGCCCAGAATCTTAGCAGTTACCTCTCCACATCCACCTGGCCTCCAGTTCCACCAAGTCAGCACTGGGGGTTGCTTTTCAGATAAGGTAGAAGGGCAGGGCCACCATTCAGTGTGAGACAAAGACCAGCTCCCCCAGGGCTTCCACACAGGGCCGAGGCAAGAATCAGCTCCTCAGTGACCCCAGGGTTTTTATGCTCTAATAATGGATGCACTTGTTCTGCCTGCCAAAGTGGCCTCTGCTGTGGCTGCCTCCTGCCAGAGCTATGGAAAAAACCTTCTCCCTTCCTGGCCAACTGAAAAAACTCCGTGGCTGCCCTCTGGCACCTGTGGGTTGAGGGATCTGCAAACCCACTGTGACTGGGATTCTGCCCCCGAGGGCTGTTTGCGAGTCACACTCGGTGGCCACGGTTGGGTTGGGCTCTGCTCCACGTTCCATGCAACAGACATTTCCCGTGGGCCTTTCAGGCCATCCTGGGCTGGAAATCTCCTCCACGCTGTTGTTCTCAACTTCTGCTGCTCCAGAATTTGTTGAGAGTCCCTCTCTACAGGTATTTTATGGGCTGTGTGGGGACAGCCACTGTATCTGTGTCTTTCTAGTATACCATCTTGGCTCCACCCCCCATTTAACTTTTCAATCCCTAAAGAAAGGTATTCTGTACCAGATAATTATACCCAAGTCCTCAGGAGATAGGGACAAAACTCATTTCCCCAGCCTAATGGTAAAAACCTTATGAAGTTATGTTGGAAAATTTAGACTGGAGAACCTTGTCCAATTCCTCTGCACCCCCTAGACAGACAGACAGATACACACACACACATGATCTCCACTTGCTTGGCTAGGGCAGGAAGTAGAAGATATATAGACTTGTGCTTAGGATCTGGTCCTAGAGTTCAGGGACTCAGCTTCATGCACTAATTCTGTGCAGGTAAATTAAGAAAATAAGGAAAACAGACATGAAAAACTGGTGGAGCTGAAAACATGTGAGCACAGGGAGCTGCATCAAGCCTGACCTAAAGGGGACTGGAAAGTCAGCTGAGTACAGCCTTGTCTTCTCCAAGGTTACTCAAGGCAGGCAAATCTGTGGTGGGCACTGATTTGGCCCAGTCACGTGAATAAAAAGAAAAGAGTAAGGAGGAACCGGGTAAATTGAAAATGTGCTAGGACTGGCGTCTACATTGGACCTAACAGAGACAGATCCTATCCTGTTCCCATAGAGGTTACTCAAGGCAGGAGATCATGATGACAACTCTCATTTTCCCAATGTCAGGAAGCTGAAGTAGCCTTGTAGGTCAAACTTGAGGGTAGGCTAACTATTCAAGAGGGAAGGCCCAAGGAGTAAATGATGGTGGAATATAAGAAAAAGGCTGAAACACCCAAGATATCAAGAGAAAAGCATCTCAGTAGAAGCCCAACACATAAGCAGATAAACCAACAAAGAAAATTCTGAGAACAATGAGTAAAACCACACACCAGTAAAAACAAGAGATTTATATTAATGCTGGTAGTGTGATGAAGGACTACAAAGAAGAGAGTTGGGATGTTGGAACTGATAAAAAAAATGTCCTAAGTAGCCATTGTTGGACCTAAGGAATAGGGTAGCATTGTCAAAATTATAAGAAGATATCTTAGTCATGATATTAAGGACTAGAGGAAGATGGGGTATACTTGAGTCTCTCCAAGAATTAATTCAAGCACTTACTATGTATTAGACACTGAGAGTAAACAGAACTAAGGCTATAGGGACTACAAAGGAAGGAGAAAATTTAGGCTATGATGAAGGAAAAAGTGGTAAATTGGGCAATAAAGTAGATAAGTGAAGAGGACTCAAAAAACTACTTAGACTTCCTTCTTTAAAATCAGTGATATAGTGATATTGATAAATAAGAAGTAAAAATCTATGAATGGGGGTATTGGAAGAGGAAATATGCTTTTATTTTATATAAAATTTCTCAATTTTCTATAACTGATGATGGAATATCTAATTTGAGTTACCCTGAATCCACAACTAGACAGATGGATCACTATGCCATGAAGTGTCCTGGTAGATAGGAGAAGAGCAAAAGAAAAAAATAAGATCAAACTCATAAGAGCATAATTCTCAAAGGAGTTGTTATAAACATGATTAGAGAGACAAAGTAGAAAAGTACTACATTTAAAAAATGTTAGCAAAAATGCACTTTGAGGAGTAAGTGGCATAGCAGGAAGCACACTGAGTCTGGAATAACGGATCTGAATTGGACACTTTCTAGTTGTAGAACCTGAAGTTACTTCATATCCCTAAGCTTAAGTTTCCTCATCTGTTAAGTAGGAATAATATTTTTATTACGTACTCCATAAGTACTGAAAACACTTAGCTTGTATCATCAAGAACTTTGAAAAATATCAAGGCAAGTTCAGGTGTAATACTGTTTATTGCTTTTAAAATGAAGTTCCCAGTGCCTTGAGCTTTCAGCAGAGTAGTGGCAGAAGCCATGAATAAGAGAGCTGGCTGTATGGGAATTCTTACAGTGGGATATACCGGGAAGCCGCCAAGAAACGGAAGGTGATGGGGAGGAGAAAATATGGGGCAGTATATGAACAATAAAATTAATCAAGTTAACAAGTTCTTATTGAGAGCTTACCATATACTGAGAAAATAATCAATCTCTAGAGATACTGAGTAGATTTTAAGGGAGGTGCCAATGATTTTAGTCACTGAGATCTTTTATCTATAAAAATCTGCTGCTGACCCAAAATAAAAAGGATACAAGTTTTAATAGTGATGGGTTATACTAAACCATTTATACCTTAATGCAATCTATTATTGTTTTGAGCAAGGTGAGCTCTTCAAAGAAGGCAGAATCATTTGAATGAGATCTAATATGTTTGCTAAAGAAGGATCAATCTCATTACCCTAATTGAACACCTTCTATGGAATACAAATTGATGGCAAAATATAATTAAATTTACACTTTTTGGGGATAGAATCCATTCTACTGATGCATGCTAATACATTAATATTCACTTAAAAAGAACATCTGGTAAAGAATTGAATTTCTGATCACTACTGGGTTTGTCAATATAGTTTCACAGACACTATGAGACATCCAAATAAACTTGTAATAGAATTTTGGTGTAATGAAAAGGAAATAGTACTAGGAAGATGGCGACTCCAGTTCTAGTACCTGTTCCAATTCAATAATTGCATAATTTAATAACAATGCAAAAGAGACAAATTAAGCAAGTACTATATCTTAGAAAACAAGGCAGAAATGGCTACTAAGGAAGTGATATTTGATGAGTATATAAAACCATCACTACTTGCAGTAGGTCTAGCAGTAGTTCTGGCCGCTAAACAGCTTTAAGGTTTGCAAAGTACTTCTTTGTGGATAGATAATGAAAGTATTATTATTATTCCATTTTAGATATGAGGAAACTGAGACTCAGAGAGGTTGGCTAATTTATCCATACAACAAGGTCACCTGACTTTTATTTCATCCTAGGTTCATCATGGTATTATGTTCCTACCTACTAATAGGCAAAGTACATAACTTCTAAAATTATCTCACTTTGAAATAAGGATTAATCGTGCCATAACTGCCCACTAAAGGCAGGGTGGATCAGGGAAGGCAGAATGGACCTTTTGGTTTCCTGAGGTCTCTTGCAGCCCTATGAATTTTACATACACTACAAGAAGGAACATTGTTATTCTGCAGGATGAAAAAGAATTGATGCCCATCTTGTTTGTAATGAACAAGCCAGGGAAGGGAAATATTCTGAAGCTGAGGAAGAGGTTTATAATACCTCCTTCCGAATTCTTTTCTTAGCTCTTAGATTTCTCATATGTGCATAAATACGTATTTATGTATGTGAATGCATAAACATATTCATGTGTTTGGTAAATAGGGAGTTACAGCAAATATTGATTGCAAATTTCATGAGATCAGAGACTGTGTATCTCATAGAAGCTAGAATAGTGCTTTGCATATATAATATCTTTTGTGGGGCCAGCCTTCCAACTTGCACTCACAAGATGTCAAATGCCCCAAATTCAGGGCTCTCTGTGGGCCTGCACTCTTAAAACTATGCTTCAAAAGCCCTACATTTACATTTGATAGTCATCCAGCTGACATAATGAACTTGAAGCAAAGTCATTATATGAAAGAGCATAGTATAAAGAACAGCAATAAGCATTCCATCTACAAACTTGCAGTGTGCTTTCTCACAAATACACCCAGCGTCAGTAGGAAGAGTGATTACATACAGAGAACACTAGCAGAGAAGGCACACACTTGCCCAAGGTGACTCCCACCTCCCACACTGCAGGGCTCTTCTTGTAGTGTCCTCGTGCTCTTCTTCCTGGGTACAGAATAGATTCTGGACATGTCACTGTCCTGGACCTGCTCCTCCTCTTAGTGCAATTGTCCTACAAACCTAGAGTCTTTGGGCCTGTTTTTTTTTTTTTTTCACAGCTCCACCTAGGTAATAAAAGGACTCTTCCTTCTCTATACTATACCTCTGAAAGATGCACAAGAGAAAAGCTAAAGAGTGATTTCCTTTTAAGAGTTAGGCTTTTCCTCCAGGCTTTCCTCATGACTGTCATGAATGACTCCCTTAACAGGGAATTCTGCAGGGCTGACTAGTTTGCCTTTTAGAAGCCTTCACAGAGGTGTCTGTTTCTATTTCTTCAAAATAATGCAGTAACTTTTTCATACTTCCCCTAGGAACAGTAAAATGAAAGTACTTCTTTACATGACCTTTGCAATCTGTAAAAAGGCCACTCAGGAGGTGAGCTACTCAAGTACCTTTTATAAGGTTAAAAAAAAATAAGGCTTCAAAATCTGTAAGGAGCTCACCTTTTACAAGATGTAATTGCAACTATCTAAGTCTGAAGGAGAAAAAAAATTTAACACCTCATTGTTTCTATTACTCGCTCCACTCTTTTTGAAATTTCATCAGATGAGTTGTGGGAACTCAAGAGATTAGGGATCTCTTGATCAATAACCCCCTCCCCCAATCCCAGTATATTCCTATACATATAGTAAGCATTCAATAAATATTTGCTAAATGTTGAATGAATGGAGGGATTTTATTTGTTGTTGTTCAAAGTTGATCATTCCAGAATTGAACCTGTGCCCCTCATCTGATTAGATTGAGTGTCAAATAATTGAGTTAGTGAGCAAAGTTAAGGGTATAGGTTTCTTGCTGAGAAGAAATCCATCTTGTGGGTTGGTAATTTTAGTAAGGAGGGACGTCTTGGTGAGGAATGAAGTGTGTTGTAGTGATGGGGATCAGTTCACATTAGGAAGTTTTAATTTTCTTCTTGAAGTTGTCAAAGTGGTGTTTGATAAGAAACAATAAAATTTAAAATGTGCAACATGGTATGATGGAGTCACACATCTAGAGTACAAATCCAGACTCTGCCATTTAAACCTTTGTGGATTTGGCTAAGTTGCTGAAGCTCTCTGCACTTCAGTTTCCTCATCTGTAAAATTAAGGGGTTGGACAAGATAACCTCTAAGATCTTTCCTAGTTCTCTATCTATGACTCTTTCGGCTGGTTACTGAGGACTCTAGCATCTCTCCTAGTAGAATTATTTCCCACTCAGCTACTTTCCTGGACTTTACCATCTCCAGAAACCCATTTTACAGCATGAAACCAAGTGGGAAACTCTCACCTCCTCAGCAACTCCTGCCTCTGATTGGAAGGATGGGAAGAAGACATCTGGGAGCACCTTTTCTTCATCTTTCTCCATTTAAGGATGGCACTTAGGAGATTCTCCTCATTGTTTCCCACCCAGATGCCTTCTTGGACTTCATCATATCCAGAAACTCATTTTGCAAGATGAAATCAACTCAGAAATTCATACCTCCTTGGATCATTTCCCACCACAGCCATTGCAACACAGGTAACCTCAGTCCCCTCAACCTTCCCCTCTGGCTTTTCAGTTTCTTTTTATGTGTCATCTCCCCCATTAGACTGTGAGTTCCTTAAGTGCAGGGACTGCCCTATGCCTTTTTTTTTGTATCTCTAGCACTTCGTACAATGCCTAGAACATAGCAGGAGCTAAATAAATGTTTATTGGCACTAACTCTGACTAAATTCTTCTCCATACCTAGAATGGTCTATAGCAGTGATTATTACTTCCTCCACTAAATTTCATTAATCTCCTTTTATTTGTCAAATGTGACTTCTCTCAATTCACTCTACACAGCCAAAAAGCAAAATCAAAAGAGAGCTATGTTCAGGAATTTAGATGGAGAAGAGAAGGTTGGTAAAGAAAGTCAATGAAGACATACAGGTATCCTGACATCCTGCAAGCATGTGCGCAGGATATGGGGAACAACTTAAGTAAGCTCCTGTAACTATATTATCATATATCAGACTGTATAGAATGATTCTTAAGGTTGGATAATGTGCCTTACTATGAGCAAAAGCAAGATGCAAAAGAGTTTTATGAATCTAAAAATAAGTGCAACATAATGTTTGATGACATATAGATGACACTTATAGATGTCACTTAATAAAGGCTTATTTATTATTTTATTCATTTTGCCTATTATCTGACTCTCTAGTCATTACCTAGAAAATATTTAAAAGCAATAAACAACATTTGTGGTAAGAGTTACAAAAAAAGGTAAAACAGAAGAAGATCCCAATGCGTTAAAAAAATTTTAGAAAATAATTTCTAATCTTAAGTAACCAAAAAGATGAAGCAGTTTTAATTTTATAAAGTCTGAGCGCCCCCTGATGGCTAACCAGGCTCTTTACAACAAGATACACTACCCCTTTCTAAAGGGTGTCCTGTTATCAACCTTCTTAATGACCTTACTTAATTAAGAAGATAAGTGTGATTTTATGTATTACTTATATTTCAAATGATAACATTTATGGTTTCACATAGAAAGCAATTGCTATGGTAGAATTTACGGACAAAGCTGATTTGTTAAGCCAAATAAAAATATTAGCTTGTACAGATACATATGTATATATATATATATGGTTTTTAAATAGTCATAAGATACCTTTAAAATCAGGTATGTGGATTTATTGGTCCTCTGTAATGTTCACGTAACCCAGAAAAATGACAAAGTCAATCAAACGAAAAGAAATAAATCACTGACACTGAAACAGTGTGATGTTAGCTAGAATGCTAGTGACCTCCACTGGCTGATTCTGTCTCTACAAGGCTACAAAATGCCACACACACAGCATCCTGCTTGCTCTTCCAGGCAGATTCAGTTGTGACTTATGATACCTTTTCCCCAGGCAATTATAATACATTAGCACAGTCTTTTCTTTTGGAAAAAATGTTATCTTTATCCAACCATTAAACTCGAGTTACATGTCAGACTGTTAAAATATATTCTCAGTTGAGTAAATGAATCCAGGAGAGTAAAAATAGTTTTCTGGTGAAGGTAAAACAAGACAATGTTTGTTAGAGAAGAGGAAGCTCCGGCATGCACCTCTGAACAAAAGGGAACAAGTGGTCTTTACTCAGAGAGCAGCTTCCTATTAAGACTCACTCCTTCGTACATTATGCCTTTCATCCCCACTCAACCACAAAATGATTTTGCTGTAGGAAATACAATAGTAGAAAAAGATTTACATTGAAAGAATCTTTAATAATAAACTGTTGCAGATCTGCCTACTTCCCCATGATTTATAATACAATAAACATCGGATTCTATTAAGTCTCATGCACTGAAGACATTGCACTGAAAAACTGACTATGAAAGAACTCAATTCTTCCCGTCTCCACTTCCATAATAATGAAATGAGCATGTATAAATGTGCTAAGAGTATCTCTTTGCATCTTTTATAGCTTGTGTGTATTAATCTGTAAAGCTTATTAAGAAAGTCATTGCTATGCAAAGCAGCACCCAATCTCTTTCTCTTGGTTTTCAACAGAGTGCAGTGTTTAGCCAATAGGACTGGTCCTCTGCCCCTCATTCTGCATTCATAACATGCAACATTTGCACAATGTATCTCTCAAAGGCTGCTGAATAGAAAGCCTTAATACTCATGTAAACAACTGCAAACCAATTACTTAATGAATCAGGCCCACACATAATGAGGTGCCAGACAAAGAGCTATAAATGCATTTTTGCGCCCAAGCCTCTGCTTTAAAGTAAAATCCCTCAGCTGTAGTTTGGGCTTAACTGGCACATCATAATTATTGTCTCTAGGACATCAGAGGAAGCCATTTTTTATTTAGGTCCAGCAGGGTCTTTTTTGAGGTCACTCATCAGCTCACTGACAAAATAGAGCAAAGAAGAATTTTTAAAAGTACTACAGCAGTCCTGCACTGTTATGTTTATTCTCAAGTACTGGATTTCGAGACCACTTGTAAAAGCAATAAAGCACAAGAAGTGACTGCAGTAAGTGGAATCCTTAAATGTAAGCCTCGAAGAAATATCAGTGTGTCCCAATCACAAATAAGCAACAACCTGAGCTCTCTGGTACAATATTGTACGTTTCTTTTCTTTAAAAACAAAAACAAGAATCCAAACATTGAATTTACAGATCTTCTCAGTATAGAATTAATGTCAAGTATTCGGAATCAACTATTCTCAACTAACCATGTTTCTATTTAAGCATTATATTATTTGTCATTTGTTTAGAAAAACTACCATGCGGTAACAATAAAGAGCATATTCTCCTCAAATGAAAGAAAATACAACAAAACCTGATTTTAGTTATGTGAGATGCAGGTATCAGCAACATAGGACACAAAACTAAAACTGCACAAAATTGGCTCCCAAAATTCAACTTCTTTGGAAGCATATTTGAAAATTTGCTGAAATACATGTACAAAGACCAAGTTTAAGAATTAATTTGCCCAGTGTATGTAGATTCAATGAAAAAACTTAAAATAACCTTTAAAAAGGAAGAATTGCATGATTACTCCAATGGTAAAACTGGCAAAGTATTTGCAGAATTTATTGTCTCTTAATATTTTCTCTGAAAGTTCCAAGCTTTTAATTTATAATATCATTATAAAAAAACCTGTCCTCTCTGAAACTACCTATCAGAATATTAAGGCTTACTTGTACAGAAAAAATACATTTACTCATAATAGGAATAAAAATTTAAAAAGTATTCAGAGCATTAATCTGAATATTAAAATGTATCATTTTTACAAAGAAAAGAACTTAAAAATGAACCCGTTTTTCCTTATCCTTATTTAGAAAAAAACTTGAATATTTTCATAGAAATTAAAATAAAACTTTTAGCTTGAAAAAAGCAGATTTAGGAATATGATTTTTTTTAAAAAAATAGACTATTTGAATTGAACAGCATTAAAAATTTATGTTTAAAAATAACTTTACAAGTTAATTGAAACACAAAATACTACAATATTGTAAGGGATATTTAGCCCAACAAGGCCTTATTGTACACCACAGATTTTACTCTAATTTCTCCTTAGGTATTTAAACTAAAGCAAAGGAGTATTTTGGCTTTTTACATGTTCATCTATTGATTCCTCAACAGCAACCTGATTATTACTGCGTGATTGGTATTTCACACTGATGAAAAATCAGGGGAACAACAAAATACGAACTGGAAGTGTTTTGGTTAGCATATATAAAAAAAAAGACAAATTGTGTCCTTTAGGAAAACTAGGTAATTAATTAAATGTATTCAATTTAAAAGCAAAAGGCAGATAAAGTATAGTCTAGCACTAAAGACTTAGAAAAAAGTAATACAAAAATGAGTATGCAGCTATGACTAATTTATATCTCAGAAGCCTCTAGAAGAAGAAATGTACCTCTTTATTTTTTCAAGACTTTATGTTCTATATCTGCCCTTTTCCTAACAACTTCCATTGTCTGGTCTCTAAGTAGCCCTACTGCGAGCAGCTGTACACGCTAATTTGTGGTTCACTGAGATGTCAATTGAGTCTTAAAATGAGAAAACAACAGCTGCAAAACAATACCTGGCTTTGGTGCAAATATTTTCAAAGGTGTACTAAAGTTTAAGCTGCTATTTTTACATAAACAAAAACACAAAACTTAACCCTTCATCAAGTTTCAAAACAAAATAATATATAGTCAGTTTAATTCATTTTCTAGTGATATTTCTTATCTTGTTCAAGCCTTTCAAAAAATGTAATGCTTTTCATGACTTTACCTTGACAAAGGACTTCCTTCACTAGATGAAAAACTAGCTTCGGAACTGATTTCATTACTTGTCTTTGTCTTGAAAGTACTGCTGCCAATATTCAAGCCTGTGATAAGCAAAAATGCTAAATGTAAATGTTTAGTTGATCCTCAACAATGAAATGAGATGAATAAAAAAGAAAACAATAACTTTGGGAACACTGTCAGGAGAAGAAGAGATTATTCAGGCACAAAAATAAGGAACCTTTATACACTGAAAAAGCATATGGTGGAATATCTATAGGTAGTGATGCTTAGACAAAGCAACAAGAAGAATAAAACAGTCATAAATGTTCTAGTGTGAATGACGATAAATGACTAGAGAAGCCTTATGAATGCTTTATATCAATGCTTTAATAATAAATAAGTTTTATGATACATGGCCAGGGATCATTTACCACAATAAATGATATTGAGTCAGATTTGAAAAATGACAGACTTTCTTGGACTGAACTACCTATGTCACTCACCCTCAAACCTCAGTGCTAAATCTATCTTTCTAACTGAGAATAGCAAAATGCAATTCCCACTGAAACCCACCAAGGACACTCCTTAACCAGTCTGAAAGGTCACTGCTGGGCAATATAAAAGTCAGTCTTTTCCCAGGAGTCTGGTGAACTGTCACCATGGTGCTCCTACCCCGTGGACGGAATCCTTGACTCCTGCATCTTTATGTTCCTCTTTCCTGTATATTTTTGCGACAAGTTTTGCTGAGAATACAGACGAGAGAGAGGTCTCTTTGAGAAAAGTAACTGTTCAATTTTGAATGTACATAGTCTACAAGCTAGTTCATTTTAACCTCAATAGTAAAACAGTTCTAATGAAAATTTACATCTGTCAAACACACTACCAATATCAAAGTTTAATGAGCCAGGCATTACTGAGAAGGGACACTGAGGCATAAGGTGTTAGTCACATAACCAGTCCAAGGGCAAAGAAAAGAAAATTAGACATACATCTAAGGCTAAAAACCTAACTAGTTAGATTTCTTGACTATATATAGCAATCCGTACAAAAACATATGTTTTTTCCTTTCCCCCCCACAAATATTTATTCTATCCCTTTAGCTCACTGGTTTACTTGAGGAAAATTTGATAAAAAAAGCTTATATGTGACAACAGTTGAAAAAGATGAATGGAAGATATAGAGATCATAACTCCATTAACATACACTAAATCTGAAGCACTTTCAGAATCTTAATATAAGGTAATATTGTAAATGATGCAGTGTGGTCAAATAGATACAATAACTTAGCCAGTCTGGAGACTAAGTATTATTTTACATGCCCCCTGAATCCAACTCAGTATGGGGCCATGGACAAGGAACTTAATTTACTTTAGGCTAGTCAACTGCCACTGCTCTGTCATATAATAGTATCAAAATATTTAAGGCATGGCTCAAATAGTATAACAATTCTAGATAATAATTTATATCTTATACCTGGGCAATTTTGTACACAAAATAAACTTTGTTTTTTAAATTAAGTTTTTTTCCAATTATCAATAATTTGTTTCCCCCTCTCTCCCATTAGAAATACCAGACAAAATTCTTGTAACAAACAAGCGTAGTCAAGCAAAACAAATTTTCATATTGCTTATGTCCAAAAATGTGTCTCATTTTGCGTATTTGTTCATTATTTCTTTGTCAGGAGGTAGGTAACACACTTTATCAACAATTCTCTGGAATCATTTGCATTGATCATTTATTATTTCAAAATTATTTCTTTTTACAATTTTAATGTTATAGTATGAACTGTTCTCCTAGTTCCACTCATTTCATTCTATATCAATTCATTGATGTATCCCCAGGTTCCAAAGTAAAGTTTATACAAAGATGACTAAGAGATCTATTCCTGTTACTGAATAGCTTTGCAATCTTTGGGAAAGTCACTTTATATTTTCATTCCTCTGTTTCCCTTCCTGTAAAATGAGGGTCTTACAAGATCAGGGGCCTTGACCTTTTTTGTGTTATGGAACCCTATGGGATTCTGGTGCTATGGACAACAACTGGCCAGGTATGTCACACAAGTATGTGTGGACAGGAAGACTGTGACTATCTCCAGTGGTAGGTCTAATATGTACAGTAATTATGAAGGAGTGATGAATATATATGATATTCAGTCAATGAACAATCACATATGAAGCACTGAACTGTGCTTAACATATTAAGCAAGGAGCTGTGCTGAGGATACAAAGAAGCAAAAACACAGTCCCTGTCTTCAAGTAGTTAAAGAGGTAAAAGGGAGGTAGTTTTAGAGGGAAGGCAACAACCATAAGTTGATAGTTGATAAATATCTGTGATTTTTATTGATAAAAAAATCACAGAGATGGCACTGTACTGTGGTTTGCTGGCAACATTCATAATAGAAGGAAATGTTACATTTTGGTTAGAGTTTAGTAAAAAAAAGCATGGGTGTAATTTTTCTCTCCATTTAATTTTACAGATTCCCCTGAAATCTATCTATGGACAACACCAAGCTAAGAACCCTTGGGTTAGATGATTGCTAAGGTCCTTTCTAGCTCTAAAAATCTTTTATAATTTCATTTCACGATTATGTGACCCTTTATGTACTGCCTTTGTGCCTTGGGACTTGGAATTTAAGTATCTGGAATTTATTTTCTCCTCATTCTTTTCAAGTTTTCTTCAAGACTAAGGTCAAGCCACCTTCTCCAGGATATATTCCCTGATCCTCAAAGCTGCTGCTGTTCACCTTACCAAAACTATCTTGTATTCATTTTCAATATATTTTCTATGTTCTTGTATATGTAGATATTGTTCCCTCTGTTAGAAAGCAAATTTCTTGAGGGAAACAACTGGTTTATTTTTGTCTTTGAAATTCTTGGCACAGTGCCTGCAGTAATGAAGTGCTTGTTGATTTGTTAACAAGTAACTAATTTCTAACGAACAAATTACTATTATAGGCTGCCAGGATTGAAAGAATTAATGTACTTCCTCATAACTTACCTTCCAACTGCAATTCTGACACAGCTGTCATTTTTTCCTTTTGGTATCTTTCTTCAGTTTGGTTTTTATTACCCTGTAATGTGGACTGCTTTAATAATTGATATGCTTTTGTTTCTGCAAATGAAAAATATATGAAAACACTGAAACTTTTCTTGTCTACAGATGTATTCTTTTAGTTTTGCTATGGAATTTCCTTTTTTACAGAGTAAATTTAAGAAGGCTTTTAATTCCTTTTAAACTTGGCTGAATTTAAGAATGTAATCAAAATTCTGGCTAGACAGGAAGAAATATAGAAAAGCAGAAAGGGAGACACCATACCTTTGGTTAAACCTTTGAATGATGCGTGTAAAATGCATGTATTTCTTAATGTATCAATTCTGAGTAATACTAGGAGTAAAAAAACCCTGATTAAACTGAGTAGACTTGAATATTATATACCTTGAAAATCTGCGGGCACAGTTGAGAAGCCCAATGTTCATAAGTTTCTCTCAACAGTTCTGGAGATAGGGCCACAATCAAACTGGCATTTGCTTTTCTACACCAGTCCTTTCAGTAGGAGCAAGAACATCAGAATTGCGAGTGATATTCTCACAAGTTTCAAAGTTACTTCTTTATGAAATATTTTTAGTTACCTTGAAACTGCATTGGGGAAGGAACCAGATTTTTGCCTTTCTTTGTATTCCCAGGGCTTGGCACAGTGCCTGGTATATGGTAAACACCAAATAAACACTTGTTGACTGACTAGAGATCCATGAGTCAAGCTATACAATATTGGTAAACATGATTTGGGTGGAGCCTGAGTAGTTGTTGTTGATGTTGAGTTGTCTGACTTCATGACCCCATCTGGAATTTTCTTGGCAAAGATATTGGAATATGTTGCCATTTTCTTCTCCAGGTTATTTTACAGATGAGGAAACTGAGGCAAATAGAGTTAAGTGACTTTCCCAGGGTCACACACAACTAGTAAATGTTGGAGGCCAAATCTGAACTCTAGTATTCCTGATTTCAGGCCTGGTACTATCAAATGTACCCCCTAGATACCCTGGGGTCTGGTTAGAAGCAATAATAATAGCTAATAAGATAATAGTTAAGGCAACTAGGTGGTGAAATGGATAGTCTGGGGCCTGGAGTCAGAAAGATCCGAGTTCAAATTAGGTCTCAGACAACTTACTAGCTGTGTTGCCATGGCCAAATGACTTAATCTTTGTTTGTATTGGTATCCTCAGCTATAGAATGGGTATAATAGAACCCATTTTGAGGATCACCTGGCAGAATAAGGTACCAGACACTGAAGTCCTTACTCTAGATGAGCTGCCAAATACTCAAACTATGCTTCAGAGTGCACAACTCTGATGGGCTGGCCACATTGTTCAAATGCAAAATGTATGCTTGCCAAAAAGCCTATTTTATAGGAAACTTGCATGGGGCAGGTGATCACATGGTGGCTAGAAGAAATGATACAAGAACACTCTCAAGGTCTCTCTCAAGAACTTGGATTTGACCGTGTAACATGGGAGACACTGACACAGGACCGCTCAGCATGGTGTGCCCACGTAAGAAAAAGTGTTGTGCTCTTTGAGCAAAGCAGAATTGAGACAGCAAAAAGGAAATGAAGGATGCACAAATTTGGGATACCCATCCCAAATATTCAAATGGACTATCTGTGCCCAACTTGTGGTAGAGCATTCCGAACTTGTATTGCTCTAATCAGCCACAGTCGGACACATTGAAATTTCACTTTACAACAGTGATATCATTTTGGTCCTCTTCGAAGATGAAGGACAACAACCAACCAATAACAGAACCTACCTCCGAGGGCTGTTGTGAGGATCAAGTAAAATAATATTTGTAAAGCATTGAGCATAGTGCTTGGCACAAGGATAGGTGCTGTATAAATGTTTATTCCCTTCCCTTCCCCTAATATAGCCATATATGCTTATATAGCATTTTAAGACTTGCATAGTGCCTTGTTTAATTTGATCCGTGCAGTAACATTGCTAGATATTGCTAAGTGTCTAAAGTAGGATTTGAAATCACATTTTCCTGATTCCAAGTTCAGCACTCTTGCCACTGCACCGCCTAGCTGACAAGAATATGTCATGGATAGATAGAGTAGATAGTATGTCAAGGGGAGATTATATAGGCTAAGTGATACTTGTGGGACTAGAAGGCAAAGAAGGAACACAAGTTCTGATGTTCAAGAATATCTGGGCACAGCTGTTTTGTTTTGGTGTTTTGTTTTATGGAAGAGTGAAAAGCCCAAGTGTCCACATGAGGAGAGCAAGATAACAAGGTTGGTTCTCTCTGTGGTTTGCTACACTGAACTTTTTTTAGAGGCAGCCTCAATGTGCAAAGTGCTGGGCTGAGAGTCAAGAAGACCTGTAAATAAGGCCTCAGATATTTAGGAGCTGTGTGACTCTGAGCAAATGATCTAACCTCTGTGTGCATCAATTTCCTCAATTGTAAAACGAGGATAACAACAGAACCTACTTCCCAGGCTTGGGAGCATCAAATGGGATATATCTGTAAAAAGTGCTTAGCAGGGGGCCTGGCACATGACAGGTACTACGCTTCCTCTTCCTTTTTATTCCTTCTAAGACTGTCCTTTGGTTTGTTTGCAAAACAGAGACAAAAGTTAAGCTGTCTTACAAAGTTTCTAGCAAGATCAATTAAAAAATTTAGGCAAAGGGCATAAGTAAGTAATGTGCTGACCTTACTGAAAATAAACATTTATTGCAAAGACACAAGTATAAAACCGAAGACATCAAATATAAAATGGAGATGAAAAATTTAAATTTTCACAGGCAGAATTTAAGAATATACTTTCTCTTCTTTTATACTAAAAGACACTAATATCAAAACAGTGCAATGGTATGAAATGCTATACTATTTGAGTATAATTAAAATGAAAAACTGGATGGCGTATTTTAAAATTTTATGTTACAAATGGCTCACATAAATGTAAGACCAGTGATTCTTGACTCCAAATGGGATACAGGTTTAGGTATTCCACAATATTTCAAAGGATACTGTGAAATTCTTCACAAGAACCTCTTTAAAAATAAAGTCATTTTCACTATGCTTTAGTATTATATACTATACGCTACTTTTAAGAAAGAAGACATCCATAGGATCATAAAATAAGAGCTAAAAAGGATTTTAGGATTATGGAGTCTAATCTCACTTTACATAAAAAGACCAGAGGCATACAGAATGGAAATGATTTGCATGAAAGGAAATGTACAGAATAGAGATTTGAATTCAAGTCCACATCCTCTGACTAAAATTCTACCACTCTTCCAGTGAAAAGTACTGTCCCTACTTTCCTATCCTTTTTACTTCCTCCCTCTCTGCGTACCATCTCATCCCTTTCCTTTATATCCTATAACCACACTCTTAATTCTCTTCCTCCATTTCATGAACTATCCATTTCTTCCGTATTTTCCCACATCTCCCCTTCCCAACTCCCCACCATCTCTACCACTTCATTCTTTGGGGGTCAACAGGTCATCAAGACAGTACACAAAAGATTAAAAAGTATGGCACTACTTTTAATTTGTTGCTTATAAAAATTTAAAAAAAATAAAGACAAAATAAAAATAAGAATTAAAAAAAACTTGCTATGCATTAAGTGAATACAAAAAAGCAGGAATTGTTATCTATCAAAGCAAGCAAAACATTCAAAAAATAAAAAGTGGATAAACAAGGAATCTATATCATGTTGAAAGGAACCATAGACAACAAACCAATATCAGTAGTAAACTTATATACTACAAATAAATGCCCTAGTATTATCAATTTTGGATAAGTCTAACAGAAAGATAAACAAAAGGGAAAACATGGAACTGAACAAATTTCTAGAGAAACTCAAATTAAAAGAATTTTGGTATCTTCTAAATGGGAAAGCCAAAGGACATATATATATATGTATATATATTTCTTTGTACTATGTGTAACTTTTACAAAAACTGACCATATACTAGGATATAGAGATACTGTAAAAAAAACAAACCAAAAAACAAAAACAGTCACTACATCTTTTGTAGACCATAATGCAGTAAAAACAGGAATTGGTTCAGAGTCCACAAATAAAAAATACAGACTCAAATGCATGCAGACTCACTGAAATTTCATTTAAGTCAAAGACTAGGTCACAGAAACAATAAATATGTAGTTAAAAATGATAATGAAAAACAACCTACCAAAACTTCTGAGATACAGTTAAAGCAGTCCCTCAGGGGAAAAAATCTTATCTTGACAAAAGAAAAGAAGATTAATAAGTTGAATATGCATTAAAAAATTAGAAACCGAACAATGAAACAAACCAAAAATAAATACAAAAGAGGAGATATTAAAAATTAAAAGGGAAATAAACTGGAATAAAAAAAACCCATAGAAAAGATAAATACAACTAAAAGCTAATTCTTTGAAAAAACAAGTAAAGTTGATAAACCCTAAGCTGATCTAAAGAGAGTAAAAAATCAAATGAATAAAATAATAAATGAGCAAGGTGAAATCACAGCAAAGTCAAAAGAAATAAACAAAATAATCAAAACATATCACTCATAATTAAATGCCACCAAAGCTGAGAACACAAAAGAAATAGAGGAATACCTTCAAAAACATAAAACACCCAAACTATGAGAAGACCAGGTAGAGATCTTAAAACCTATCTCAGAATCTAGCTTCAAAAGAACTATCAAAGAAAAAAAAATAACAACCCTGGACCTGATGGACACACAAAAGAATTCCATCAAATGTTTGATAAACAGTTAATATACATACAAAATATCCTACAAAAATTTAGAACAAACCCAACCAGAATCCTTTTATGAGACAAATATAGTCCTAATATCTTAACCAGGAAAGATAAAACACAGAAAGAAAACTATAGGTCAATATAATTAACAAGTAATGACTAAAAAAAATTAAACAAATCCTATCCCTCAAGTTACAGCAATTTATCCAAGAAACCATTCATTATGACCAAGTGGGATTTATATTAGGGGTGCAAGGATGGTTCAACATCAGGAAAACAATACAGCTAATCAAATTAAAAGCTAAAACATCCAAAACCATATGATTATCTCACTATACGCAGAAAAAGCCTTTACAAAGTACAAAACTCTTTTATTTTAAAAACGCTACAAAGTACAGGCATAAATGGATGCTTTAAAAAAAAATATAACATTAAAAAAAACTATCTAAAACCCAAAGCAAGATATACTAGAACCTTTCCAAGTAAATGTAAGAGAGAACCAAGGATGCCTACTTTCCCCCCTACTATTTGATATGGTTCTAGAAATTCTAGCAATAGTAATAATATCAGAAAAAAGAATTTAAAAATTAAAAAATAAAGATAGGTAGAGAGGAGATGAAACTGTCCCTCTTTACTGATGACAGGATGGTTTACTTGCAAAACCCCAGGAAATTGGCAAAGGTACTAAATGAGACAATTCAGATTATAAAATAAATCCTCAACAATCAACAGCATTGAACCAAAGTTCAATGTTAGTGTCTATGGTTCCTTTCAGTACAATATAGTTTCCTTGTTTATCCATTTTTAAGTTTTTGAATGTTTTTGCCTTGATAGATAGCAATTCCTGCTTTTTTGTATTCACTTGATGCATAGCAAATTTTTTTCCATCATCTTATTTTTATATTTATATTAATTAAACTGAAAATCCAAATAAACTGTGATATAAAACAGAATAGAATATATATAAGAGAATAGATATTATATATATAACATGAATATAATAGAACATTACTGTGCTATAAGAAGTGAAATGTGTGATGAATACAGGGAAGCACGGGAGATCTATATGAACCGATGCGGAGTGAAGTAAGTAAGTAAAAAAAAAAGCACATTGTAACTACAACAATGTAAATAAAATAATGACATCAAAAATAAAAAATAGATGTAACAAAACTTCAAATGGATATGAGAAGATACTCCAAAATACTCCCTTTATCCAAGTGGGAAGTCCACAGATGTTACACATGACACCTATTTTTGGACTTTTTCACCCTATCAATTAATTGTGATAATTATATGCTACCAAAATTGAGAACATGAAAGAGAGGAATACATTAAAAAATACGAAATACCCAAACTATCAGAAGACCAAAGAGAAATTTTAACCCAATCTCAGAATAGGAAACCGATCTAGCTGTAAAGCAACTACCAAAAAAACAAAAGAAAACAAAACCCTGAACCTGATGGATTCAGAGGAGAATTCTATCAAACTTTTGGAGAATAGTTAGTACAAATAACCATCACAATTTAACTTAAAACTTAGGCTTTTTCCCTGTCTAAAAAAATGCTATTTGTCATATGGAATGGTTTTCAGGGTGGGAGAGAGAGAGAAGGATACACGGGATATTATGGTGATGGAAGAAACAGAAAATATCAATAAACACGGGGTTTTTTTGCACTTAATAGATTTTATTTTTTCAAATTACTTATAGAGATAATTTTCAACATTCATTTTTCTAAGATTTTGAGTTCCAAAATTTTCTCCCTCCCTTTCCTTCTATTCCCTGAGATAGGAATCACTCTGATAAAGGTTATACTTGTACAATCATATTAAACATAGTTTCACATTAGTCATGTTGAAAAAGAACAATCAGGACAAAAGGGAAAAACCATGAGAAATAAAAATTAAAAAGTGAAAATAATGTGCTTTTATCTGCATTCAGACTCATAGTTTTTCTATGGATGTGGACAGCAATTTCCATCATGTGCCTTTTGGAATTGTCTTGGATCACTGCATTGCTAAGTAGAGCTAAGTCTATCATAGCTGATCATCACATCATGTTGTTTTTACTGTGTATAATGTTCTGCTGGTTCTGCTCACTTCACTCAGTATCAGTTCATGTAAGTTTTTCCAGGCTTTTCTGAAATCTGCCTTCTCATCATTTCTTATAGAACAATATTACTCCATTATATTTATACACCACAACTTGATGTTGACCATTCCCCAATTGATGGGCATTCCTGCAATTTCCAATTCTTTGCCACTGCAAAAAGAACTGCTATAAATATTTTTGTACATGTGGCTCCTTTTCCCTTTTTTATGCTCTCTTTGGGATACAGACCTAGTAATGGTATTTTTAGATCAAAGGGAATGCATAGTTTTGGTTGCCCTTTGGGCATAGTTCCAAATTGCTCTCCAGAATGGTTAGAGCAGTTCACAACTCCACCAACAAAACATTGGTGTTACAATGAAAACGTATTAAAAAAAGAAAAAGAAAGAAAAGCTTTCACTTAGTTATGGCAATATGAGGTCCTAGAGGACTTCAAATTAAATTTAGCTCAAATAATTCCACATTTTTAGAATAGAGCTATGTAAGGAGAATTAGAGCTAGTAAAAATTGTGAAATAATTCTGCCTTTAGCATTTCTTGAATCTTTAAGCATTATTTAAATTCACGTAGAAATGGTGTTCAAGTTTTATCCTTGGACTCTCATAATAAGATTCCCTCTTAAACACCTAGAAAAACTCTCTAGCATGCCAACCCTGAGAAAGATCATGCTACAAATAAAAAGTTTAAGGCAACTCAGCTTGACATGGTCAAGGGAAGGAAGATTGTGATGGAGTGAAAGGTTTGATTCTACATTGTCCTAAATTAGGAAATAATAAACAAATGAAAGTAAGGAATAAGACAAGATGCTAAAATTGCTTAATATCAACCAGAAATTGCCAAGGTAACAACCCTTCTAGGATTCCATATCCTTAAAAACTAAAGGATACAGAACCAAATGACATTATGATCAGATGTCCTGTTTTGTGTTTTTAGTACACATGATCCTGACCTAAATAGCTTTAATTTATTATGATCACTTCTACTTGTTAAGATAATGAGGTTATTTCTACAGAATAGTAGAATAATTAGTTCATGTAAAAATACCTTCAAAATATGTAGATCATGTTTTGACTTAGACCTTGCGTTTATGTTTAGTCAAGTATGTGTCAAGATTTAGTTTTAATAACAAAGCAAAAAACCCAAAAACTTGGTAGAGAAAAATGTTGCAATAGAAAATTAGGCAAAACTGTCCTAACTCAGGCAACATATGTCAATCTAGGAGGAAAAGTCTTATTATTACATAATGAAATGAATACACTACTTTCATATCTACTTAATAAGTAAGCCTCTTCTACTTAATCTAAATTTTTTTTTTGCTGGATGGTGAGGGGTTACTGAGAATATTTTTGTATTCTTCTCAATGTAAAGACAGACATTCAAAACGTGTTGGATGGAGAGAGCTGAGAAAGAGGATATCAAGAAGAGGAGCCAGAAAAGCCACAATTTCTCATTTGCTATTCTCTTTTATATGCAAAGGTATACCTACTTAAATACTTTTAAACCTACAAATAAAAAAAAAGAAAAAGGAAATGGGTTATATATAAATGTTTTTAATAACATGACAAGAATCATAAAAATGCGTTAAATAATAATTTTATAACGATATTATACTAATCTACGACAGCAGTTACTACGAGCTGGGCATTGTGCTAAGTTCTTTACAATTATTACCTCAGCTGATCCTCACAACATCCCTGGGAGGTAGGTGCTATTATTAGCCCCATTTACACATGAAGAAACTGAGGCAAACAGAGGTTAAGTGACTTGCCCAGGGTCACACAGGAAGTGAGGATGGATTTGAATTCAAGTCTTCCTGACTCCAGACCTAGTGCTCCATCTACTGTTTTATACCTTTCATAAAGATCTATAACTAAAACAATGCTAGAAGGTAGATAGATCACGCAGCCTCTGGAAGCCTAAAGAGTCTGTTGCATCTAAGCTATAGAATAAATCTGACAAAATGGAACATAATCAAGGACGATAAGAGATTTGTTTAGTAATTAATATGTTTTCCTCTACTGGTTCACTCTAGGACTTATGGAAGGTACAGGTAGATCTGTAGTAATGCCAATAGGAGTTTTGACTATGTACAACACAGAGCTTTGAAATAATGAGAAGCTCCACTAAATATAAAGGAAAAAGTGATAACATTTTTCCTATGAAAGACAGCATGGATTAAATAAGGAGGCCATTGTGCATTCTAAGGAGAGTAAGACATACTCTGATGATCAAATGTTATCATGGTAGACTTTTGTTTACTAAAAAATTCAAAAACTTCCTTTTCCAAAATTTGCTCTACTTTAATACTACATTTTTCTAAGTCCTTCTCACATGTGATAACAAACTCAAACACAAATGTTTTGCAAGGCATTACACAAAACTCCAAGTGGTGCCCTTCAAATCTGAACTGATATACAGACAAGCTTCTGAACTAACATACTCTAATATGACCTTGAATACGAAGACTCGCCAAGGAATAACAAGGAGAAATGGCATAGCCAGGGAACCACTTTCAACACAGCTTGACCAAGTGAACTGGTGTCAAAAGAAAAAGAAGCTGAATGGACATTCTCAGAGGATTAATCCTCTCAAGATAAAAGCTGAGGGTCCTTTCACATCAAGCTTACCGAGAAGGGCTTTGCCAGGATGGGCACGTGGAGTGGGAAAAATGTTGGCAGGATGAATGAGTGACTTAGGTAGAACTCTGACCTTAACTTTAGAAAGATTATAAGGAAAGCCTTAATACTTCCTTATCTCGACAAAAATTAGTAGAGGCTGAATCAATTGCTAGAATCAGTCACTCAAGTTCACTTACTCAAAGTTAAATTGTGTGACCACAAATAAAATTTTTAATGTAATATATTGTAGCTTTTGAGTATTAAATAGCTGAAAAGAAGGCTTTCATCAGCTGAGTAAGAATTACATTAATCCTGCTCTGTCTCAGCAAAATAATATTTCTTGATTATCCTACTACTTGGTACCTTGTTTCAAAGTATTAAATGTGCATGGGGGAGGTCCTTATTTTAAGGGAGTTGAGTGAAGAGATGAAGATCAAAGCCTAAACACCTCTGCAAGTACAACCTATCCAACAAAATACACTTCTCTTCTATAATTTTTACTTGGAAATCTTTACCCATCACTCATTGCTCTAGGACTAATGTAAAAGTGATTCCTTTGAGTTTCATCTTCTGCATGAAATACACTAAGCCTTAACTGAACCATTACTTAGGCAACCCACACCTGACAAGAATATCTTTTTGCATGAACACAACTAGGGAGAGGGAATTCTTTACCTCACAGGTCAGTTCATTCTGCTTTTGAATTGTTAGGAAGTTTTTCCTTACATTGAGCCTAAATTTGTCTTTTTGCAACTTCTGTCCATTGCTCCTAGTTCTGCCCTTTGGGTACATGAAGAGCAAATCTAATCCTTTTTTTCTAAAAAGGAATTTCAGATACTTGGTTTGCAATCAGGTTTCACCCTGCCTCCCAACCCCTTCTGGACTCCTATACGGCTCCAGGTTAGACAAGAAGATCAACAACTGAATTTTAGACTTACATACTTTAAAGTAATACTATGGGTTTTCAAATTATAAACCTCTGGAAAACTATGGGTCTGCAGATATGAAGACAGGGAAGCCAGTAATCAGAGATGAGGAAGGAGAACATTCATATTCTCTCTCCCATGGCATGGGAAGGGGACAGTCAGTACAAAGGTGCAGAGATTTGATAGAGACCCTAGAAGTCACCTAGTCCAACTGTCTTCTCTATGTTTGTGTGAATACTTAAAATGATGTTCTCAAACTCATCACTTCATTAGGCTTCCCCTTTCACTATGAGACAATTCTAAATGTCAGTAATTTCTTTCTAATTTATACACCCTACCTTTTAATGAACTGAAATACACTTTGCTACAAAACTATCAGTTAATTTTAGGTCTTGCCCATGAAATAGTAAAAACTATGTAAGTTCCTTCTACATGACAGCCCTTCCAGTATACGAAGGCAGTTATTATGTATTCTACTTAGATTTTTCTTTTTCTGAGATAAACAATTTTAGGACCTTTAACTGCTTCATACTGATACTGGTTTCTAGATCCTTCCCCATCCTGGGTGACTTTCTCTATATACACTAAAATGTGTGCAGATTTGTCCTTAACTCAGTTAAATTAATTTCAACAAACACTGACTGAGTACCTGCTATGTGTACATTACTTTCTAAGGTGCTATGGAGAACACAAAGATGAATGATAACCCACTTTCAAGTTGCTTACAATCTAGAAGAGAGGAAACTGAACATATAAACAAATAAATATGCTGCAAGGAGATGAGGATTAGTTGTTCATAAAGGGAAGGTACTTAGTTACCACGACAACTCATAGTCAGGAGAGACAGTTTTTGTCTAGAAGAAATTAGGGAAAAGGCACAAGAAAGAAGTGCCAGGGTAGGATTTCAATTAGTGGTCCATCTATCTTCCCACTCCCTCTGTGAAATTCCTACAATTTCCCTTAAAATATAATTTAATATTACATCACTAAGAGAAGGTTTTCTCTTATTATCCCTGACCCAGTCACAAGGGATTTTCTTCTTGTATCTTACAACGTATTTGTTTTTCACTTTTCTTCTCCCTGTATTTTATTCTTAATACTGATTCCAAAACGTTTTCTCCTCAAATTTTCAACCACATCTCTAACCTCAACACACAAAAGATAACTCAGCCTTTCATTTCTCCTAGAAAGCAAAGGTCAAAGTGAACTCCCCCTCAGCTCCCTTCTGCCAATCCCCATAACTTTTCTGTATCATTACCAATTTCTCCTCTTTCTTTCTGTTTACAAAGAGGAATCCCCATTCTACATTAGATTTAACCTCCCCACTTGAGTTCTTGATCCCATTCCCTCCTGCCTCCTCCAAGAACTTTTCCATGGAAGGTGGTATTTGAGTTGAGATTTAAAGGACAGACAGCAATTCTATAATTGGGACTGGGGGGAGAGATAGAAGGCCAACTGAAATTCCACATAGTCTTTAAAGCTTACCTAAAATACTACATATTCCTTATAACATTCTCCAAACTCCTTTTGGTTTACAGGAGACAAAATAAAGATCCTCAAGTATCTGAAAGGCTGTCATAGGTAAGAAGGACCAGATTTATTCTGCTTTGACCCAGAAAGCATAACTAGGAGCAATGGAAGAAAGTTTCAGAGGTAGGAATTAGATGAAAATAAGGAAGAACTATCTAACAATTAAAATGATCCAAAGTACAATGAGCTGCCTCAGGAAGTAGTGATTTTCCTACTACTAGAGGTCTTCAAATAGACTACCTAGTAGGGATATTACAGAAGGAATTACTGTAGTTTAGGTATAGATTTGACTGGATGACCTTTGAGATCCCTTTCAGCTCAGAGAATCTATTCTTGGGGATAAGAAAATATGTTGCTTAGGGACCAGAATGCGTTTAGATAAGCGTTCAAAATTAAAGGTCTTCACAAATGTTTCTTAAGAGCTAGAGCAAGTATTTCATCAGCTTTGGTGACAACTTCTTTAATGTTTTCTTAAAGGATTTATTGCAAACTTCAGGGTAGAGATCATCTACGTATCATGAGATTCTACTCAGGATTAGTTATGGTGACATCTTTATTATAGATAAGTAAACATATTCCTTAAATAAAATCATTAGCTGTGCTCACAAACAGAAGAGATTGTTTTTCTCTATAGCTAAGACAACATTATCCCTAGGGTAACTGTCCAAGCTCTGTGCTCTCCATTACACACACACACACACACACACACACACACACACACACACACACACACAGACACACACCCCGTATGTATATGGTCAGCATTTCTGAGGCCAGATGCCTATTCTCCTTTTTCTCCTCCCTTCCTCAATTTTTTTCTGGGGGTATGTCTTCTTTTTGTGATACCTCCTCCCCTTCAAGGCCACTCATAATGTGTTTTTTTTAAAATCATATTTTACCTATATAAAATGAAGGAGCTCACACTGCAATTTACCCAGGGATCTGATAATCTAATGGAGATAGCCCAACAAGTGACCAGTAATTCTCTAATTTGGTGACAGAACTACACAAAAAATACAATGAATATATGTATGTATGTATATACAATCTATGTAATTACATAAGCAATAGGAAGGGAAGCAAGTATAAAATATCAAATAGGCGAAAGTATAAAACTATATCAGAAAGCAGGATGGCATAATGGATAGAAATCTGGACTTGATATTAGGAAGATCTGGATTCAAATTGTACCTTTAACACTTATTAAATATGAGACTCTGAGGAAGTCATTTAACCTCATCAATCCTCAATTTCCTCATCTACTAAGTAGGCATAATAAACTATAACACTTGGTTCACAGGATTCTTGCAAGGATCAAATATGAATGTGTATGTGTGTATGTATTTATGTACACATAATATATTATAAACCTTCAAGTGCTAGTTAAATGTCAGATATCATTCAAACTAAATAATTAAGCTTGCTATATATCACACTTGAAAGTTCCAAATATTTATTGACAAAAAGACAACTAAAACTTTAATGAAAGGGAAAAACTGTTGTGAACTTGGAAACTTAAAGTATAGGAGTTATAACAAAATGAAAAGTCAAGAAAGGCCCAAACATTTTATAAGGCAAGTCAGCCTCTCAATTGTAAGCAATAGATATTGGCTAAATGATCAAATATATTTTAAACTAAATAAGAAACCAAGATAGCTTTGAAAGATATCAAGCTGTCATTTCCCAATAGATAAAAGGTCAAAAGATATGAACAACCACATAAAAGAATGCTCCAACGCGCTAATAAAAAGAGAAATGTAAACCAAAATAGCCCTAAAGTTTCACCTTACAACCTGAAAACTGGCAAAATAACAACACAGAAATTCACTGTTGGAGGGATTGTAGAATGATAAACATATCAATATATCGTTGATGGAACTGTGAAAAATGGTACATTCATTTTGGAAAACAATTTGGAATTATGCAAATAAAGTAACAAAAATGTCTACATCCTTTGAACCAGAGACTCCACTACCAGATTTATATCCCCATGGAAACCATGGATAACAAGAAAGTTCCCAGATATACCAAAATATTTATAGTAGCATTTCTCATGATTAGCAAATAACTGGAAACAAGGTTGATGCCCTTGAATTGACAAATGGTTAAACAAATTATAGTACACAGATGTAAGAGAATATTACTCTGCTATAAGAAATGAAATGTGTGATGAATACAGAGAAGCATGGAAAGATCTATATGAAATGAGGCAAAGTAAAGTAAACATAGTAAAGAAAACAATATTCGCAGTAACAACAATATAAAGGAAAAAAGATCAACACATTAAGAAATCAAAAGTGAATATAAAAATTACCAAGATCAAGCAGGACTTAAAAGATATGAGAAGATATCCCCAACCTACACCTTCTTTGAGATCAGAGGTCAATAGGTGTTATACATTACATATTTTTGCCCTTTTCCATCATATCAGTTAGTTGTGATATTTTTCTTCTCTAAAAATATACTATTTGTTACATGAAACGACTCTTGGGATTGAGGAGAAGGATACTTGGAAAAAATATGATACAAGAAAAAAATTTCAATAAAAATGTATTTAAAAGAAAAGATATCAAATCCAAAACATGTTTTTTCAATAGGAAGTCATTTAAAAGTTAAAGTATTCTGATACACAAAGAACCTATAAACACACAAAACTGTACTTTAAAAAAAATTGTCAATTGTTGCTTTTCTGGTGACAGGCTAACTGAATTGTGATTTATGCTTAATCTTGCTTTCAAGTTTACAGACAACTAAAATCCAGTCTTATTAAGTACTTACTTGTTTCTTTGGGCAACTGACCTTTCTCTGTTTACTTTGAAACCTAAACACTTACCTGTCTTCCCCTACTCAATGGAGCATATGACAGAAGGTAAACTTTGATTCAGTTTAAGGAACAATGGTTTACTCTTGGCATTGAATAGTTTGGAGGGGAAAACTGACTGATTTCTAAGGTCTAGTCTACGTTTAATAATCTATGATTTTATAACACATGAATAGAGGAGCAGAATGGGGAAGTGAGATAGTTTTCTATCTCTTCCTAAAATCGAGAAAGTCCTGTTACTTTTCTTGAAGTGAATTCCTAGAAAATTACATATATTCACATTCAAATGGAAATCCCACACATACTGAAAAGCTAAATAAAATTTTTTAGATTATTTGCTATTTTGTACTAATTATACCTTTGATCCCATTAATGAGAATGAGTTGATCCTACCCTATCAGTACTTTCTACAAATCAAAACTCAAAAGAAATAAAAAATAATTTTGGTATAAAGGCTTAAGAGGAAAAAGAACCACACTATTCTAAAAGAAATATCAGCAAATTTAATTCGCACTAAACTTCTATTATATCAGAGTTAATCACAAACACATGTTTCTCAATCATTATACCATGAATTGGACTGTTATAAATCTATTGTTATTTCCATTTATTAAAAAAAAACAAATACCACAGATGCAGATACATGTCTCAGTATCCACAATGGTATGTATGTTTGCATAAATATTTAAAGTCAGACCTTTGAATTTATAATGAAGTACTACTGCACCACTTTACAAAATAAGGTAATAATAAATTTAGATGTTTGACAAATAGAATTCTGTTCAGAATACTAACTTACGCTGTTGATATTCTAAAACCAAAAAAGTAACTATATTATTCAGATACCATCTAAACAAGGTTAATACATCTACTCCAACGAGATCTTAATAAGGCTTGATGAAGCCTTATTGCTAAGATTTTTAAATTATCAGACTGGCTTTGTAACTGAGGCACAAGCATAGCTTCTTGTCTAGTACATTTTTTTCTACTCTCATTCTAATGATACACATTCAATTACTACAGAAAAGAAAAGAATCAAGTCAGAAACATCTGTAGTTTGCCATATAATTACCAGATCTTCCCCATGGAGACTGACCTTTTAACACAGATACTAGGACCTGAAAGGCTAAATGACAGAGGATATTCACATGGTTTAAATGTGTCACATGATTATAAGGAATTAAATAGACACTGTCATTTTCAACCTTAGTTTATGTTAACATAAGCTTTTACTTTATGATCTTATGTCTAATCTCTCTGCTCAGTATAAAATAGTTGAATTTACTATTAGTGGGATGCACAAGTCACTGAAAGAGAATATTTTGATTATATAATAAGGTTGGATACTGTATTTGAGACTATTAGGCAACCATTACTTTTACCTGTAATAGGAATCTTTTCTACCAAGCTTTCTTCCTTGCTCTCATCTTCACATGTACTAGCGACTTCTGAAAAGGGAACAGACAACATGTTTCAAAGTCACACTGATCAGACTGGTTTTGTTTTCTTTTAAGACCCATTCCCTTTAATTTCTCACTTTCATTATCTCTTGTTTATTGATCTAAACTATCCATTACTGTTCTTAAACAGGAAACCTACTGTGAACTTTATAGTCAAATATTTCTACTCTGTCTGTGAAGCTTCCATGGAAATATCCTAAGTTCAGACAGAATTTAAAAACCTAAAACAATCTACTGAAAGATAGAGATCTTTCAGTAGCAAAAGATAGAGATAGAGATAGAGATCTTTCAGTAGCAAAAGTGTCCATCTACCAAAAATCTTGCAAATATTATGATTGGCTTAGATTAAAAGTAAAAAAAATTAAAAGACTAAAACTTGACCACTTACTGTGGGTAAAATGTGCTACACCTAAGTTATCTGATTCATTATTCTTTGATAAGGAATGCTCTGAAGTAATAACATAATACCTAAAGCAATCTGAGAAAACAATTTTTAGGGTAGTAAAAAGAAGCAAGTTCAATTAATTGATCTTAAAATACTTTATGGTTATTTTTATGGAATAATGTTCACTTTTGTGTAATAAATCTTGTCATAAAAGTTAAGTCTTGCTGAGATCTATTTTCCCCAGCAATTCAAATTTAGCAAAATCATAATCCAATATTTATGTTTTATAAGGGAAAAAGATATAGCACTGAATTAGATGGTTATTTCCCTACTTATGTACCAAGCTCTAATATTTCTTATTAAAATGAAAAGGGACATATTTATCAGAAGGGAACTATAAAACTGAAAGATGTATTCAACAAAATTAGAATGTTACTACTCCATAGTCTTCAATGTTGAGAAATTGGGTATCACATGAATGCATTTTTGCTATGGACAGACCCTTTAACAATAGTTACCTTGTTCCCTTGTACCAATGCTGTCAAGCCATTGAACATGTTTTGCTTTCTTTATTTCACCATTGTCATTCAGAATAGATGGCAAGCTGCAAGATGATTCATTACTGTGAATAGACGACCTATCTTCACTCTCTTCTGTAAGGGCTTTTTTCAATAATGCTGTAGCCTACAGTATTAAAAAAAAACACACATTTACACAAAGAAAAATAAACTGCTGCCACATTCCCCTTGGTCTCTGTGATATATCAGTTAAAAATAATTTTTGGCTTGACATTTAACAAAAATTATCTTCAAATCAAGTTAAAACTCTATTATTTTACATTTATACTTCAATCCTGAAAACAATATATATTAACAATGAAATTTTTTTTCTTTTTGAAAATATATTTTCTATAACACACTGTATTATTCCACTTAGTCCTGAGAGCAGACTATCAATGTATTTATTTTTTCTCAATCTGGACCAGTGTCTTCTCCCTTGTGTGTCAACACAGGACCCTACCAACGCAAAAATATTACATATATACTTATGTATGGAAAGAAAGGGAGGGTAGGAAGGGGGGGAGAGAGGGAGAGGGAGAGGGAGAGGGGGAGAGAGAGAGAGAGAGAGAGAGAGAGAGAGAGAGAGAGAGAGAGAGAGAGAGAGAGAGTTAGTTCACATCACTTTGGGTAGGAGATTACTTTTCTGTTAAAGACTTTCTGCTTTCTTGGGATCAAGATGGTAAAAAGAAAATACCTTCATAACTAAAAGCACTCATGTCAGTACTGATTTGGGTTGAGAAAGGCACCTGGAAGAAAGGTGATCAGATTTTCTTCCACTATCCTTCAGACTGTCCCCTGAACTTTACAGAAGTGATTCTTGGCTTGAAGAAAGGCTTCTTGTAGAGAGGATGCACTGAGCAAAAGACTACACTAAGCACTAATATGACCTCTACATAAGGCGTAAACATTTATATACTTTTTCCTAAACTAACTTGAGCTATTTGAGAGTATTTATAAAGTAGCTTTCTTTCAAAGAACTTTAAATGTAATTGTACATGTAATCTCTCTGGTTCTAGTGAGGTGGGAGAGAATAAGTTTAGTCAACCTCATTTTACCAATGGAAAACTAAGCCTTAAAGTCACATCGTCAATGGTGATGCTTGATTAGTATCACTAGACTTTTGGTTAAGTCTTCACAACAAAATGAAAATGCTCAGTTCATAAACAGTAGGTTACCATTTAATACACCTGATAATACTACCAAGTGATTGTTCCTCCCCTTCAATTTCATTCAATCCAACTGGCCTTGGAAGTAGTGCTTCACAGTTTGGAAAGTCCTTTCACATATATTCTCACATTTGATATAACAAACTTGTGAAAGAGGTACTACAAGTGCTCTAGTTCTAGCCAAACTGGCCTACTGACTGTCCTACCTCTTCCTGTGTATTACTAGCTGAATGACCCTGTTGGAGCAAAAGCCACTTAAAACCTCCGGCCACCTATTTCCTCACCTGGAAATGGGGACTATAATAGCACCTACCTCCCAGGGACATCCTGAGGATTGAAAGGGGTGACAATTAGAAATCACTGCAAACTGCCTGGCATGTAGCAAACTATATAAATATTATCCAAGATTGCTATTAAGTAGCAGAAGTGGGATGTGAACCCATTATTCCTTCAGTCCACATTTATAGCTCTTCTTACAGTAAGGCACAATCTCCTTAGAAGAAAGGGGAAGCATCAGCACACCCACAAAAGCTCCATCCAACCTGACCTATTTTACAAAGGTGATGACTCAAAAACAGGTACTAGATTAGATAAAAACATAGTAACATTATTAATATTTCTTAGAGCTTAGTTAAGGTAAAGCTCTTATGAAGAACAATGAGAACAAATGGTGCTGCTTTGGGTAGTAAATACTAGTTCCTGTTAAGCTAAGAAAATCACCAATGTCTTCTTATACTTGTATTTCAAAGGCATTGTTGTAGTTTATTGTTTACACATTTACTTCCAATTGCTTTATGGGTACCAGTCATAGCTAAGGGTTTATTCTGGATACTCTAACTTCTCAATTAATGCTTCCTGGCTTTTTAAAAAATTGTATTTATTTATTGTTAGTTTTCAACAGACACTTCCACATGATGTTGAGTTCCAAATTTTCTCCCCATCTCTCCCTTCCATCCAACCCAAGACCAGTGTGCATTCTGATTACCCCTTTCCACAATCTGCCCTCCCTTCTATCACACCCCTCCCTTCTCTTAATCCCCTTTCCTTCTATTTTCCTGTAGGGCAAGATAGATTTCTATACCTCATTGCCTGCATATCTTATTTTCCAGTTGCATGTAAAAACAATTGTTAACGTTCATTTTTAAACTTTGAGTTCCAACTACTCTCCCTTCCTCCCTCTACAGCCACCCTCATTGAGAAGACAACCTGATGTATGTTATCCATGTTTAGTCATGCAAAACACTTCCATAACACTCATATTGTGAAAGACTAACTATATTTCCCTCCATCCTATCCTGCCCATTTATTCTCTTCTCTCTTTTGACCCTATCCCTCTTCAAAATTGTTAACTTCTAATTACCCCTCCTCCTATTTGCCCTTCCTTCTATCCTTGTTCCGTTACCTCCTACTTTCCTATAGTGTTAAAATAGGTTTTCATACCAAATTGAGTGTGCACGTTATTCCCTCCTTAAGCCAAATGTGATGAGAGTAAGGTTCACTCTTTCCTTCTCAACTCCTGCTTCTTCCCCTCAATTAAAAAAAACTTTTCCTTGCCTCTTTTATGTGAGTTAATTTGCCCCATTCTATTTCTCCCTTTTTCCTCTCAATATATTCCTCTCTCACACCTGAATTTTATCTTTTTAGGTGTCATCCCTACCTATTCAACTCACCCTGTGCTCTATGTCTATATTTACATAATTCCTCCAACTACTCAAATACTGAAAAAAGTCTCAAGATTTACAAATACTATCTTTCCATGTAGGAATGAAAACAGTTCAAATTTAGTAAACAGTTCATGATTTCTCTTTCCTGTTTAACTTTTTCATGCTACTCTTGATTCTTGTGTTTGAAAATCAAATATTCTATTCATCTCTAGTCTTCTCAACAAAAAGCTTGAACGTCCTCTATTTCATTAAATGTCCACTTTCCCCCCTGAAGTATTATACTCAATTTTGCTGGGTATGTAATTCTTGGTTTTAATCCTAGCTCCTTTGACCTCTGGAATATCATATTCCAAGCCCAACAATCCCTTAATGTAGAAGCTGCTAGATCTTGTATTATCCTGATTGTATTTCCACAATACTTAAATTGTTTCTTTCTGGCTGCCTGCAATATTCTCTCCTTGACCTGGGAGCTCTGGAATTTGGCTACAATGTTCCTAGGAGTTTTCTTTTTGTGATCTCTTTCAGGAGGTAACTGGTGAATTTTTTAAATATCTGTTTTACCCTCTGGTTCTACAATATCAGGGCACTTTCCTTGACAATTTCTTGGAAGATGATATTGAGGCTCTTTTTTTTGATCATGGCTTTCATGTAGTTCAATAATTTTTAAATTGTCTCTCCTGGATCTGTTTTGCAAGTTTGCTTCTTGGCTTTAACAATTTATTAACACCACTTTCAGATTTTAAAAAATAAAAATGTTTTGATCTGACCTGAAATTGTTTAGGAAATGTTATTTTTGCTGAGAAATACATATGATTTATGTTCTGTATGCTTTTAAAACTTAAATTGTGTATGAAACTAAATTTATGAAATGGATCCATTATAAAAAAGGGGATCTCAAGGGCCACTTATTAAAACCCTTATCTGAAGGACTCTAGAGTGAGGGAGACTGTACCTCCAAAGGCAATCTATTCTAATTTTAGATAGTGCAAATTATTACGATTTTTTTTCCTGACATTGAGTTTAAAACTACCTATCTTCAATTTTCCCCATTCCTCCTAGTTTTGACTCCAGGGATTTAAGAATTTATCTCTTGTACAAATTGTACCAACGAGGAAACTGAGGCCCAGTGAGATAATCTGACTCTTATCCAAGGTTCATAACATAGAGCACAACCAGTATTCAAAACTCAAATCTTCTGAACCCAAATCTAGGGCTCTTCCCATATAAGAAGAGTTGGAATTCTCTCTAGGTCTGGTAGAGAAAGGAAATGTGACAAGTCTAATCTGGCTGTGGTGTAGAATATATGAAAGAGGACAGGAGATAAATAAGGAAAATAAATTTGGAGAAAAAATTTTTACTTTTATGTAATCAAATTTTTTTATTTTATATTCTGATGCTCTTTATTCCATGTTTAGTTGTGAGTTCTCATCCTAGCTATAGAACTGAAAGGTAATTTCTTCCTTGCTCTTCTGTTTTCACTGTTACCAAATATATACATTAGCAGATTATTTTGATATATGGCATGAACTGTTAGTATTAAACTAACAACTACTTTCTAGTTGTCCCTGCTGTTTCTGTCAAAGTCCTTACTTCAGTAGTTGTGGTAAAAAAGTTATGCATCATAAAGACTCTGCTAACAGAAATAGGACTGCTCTATTAGAGAGACAAGAGATTAGTACTACTAGAAAGCAATACAGGTTTTGTTAGATGATAGACCATTCTGTTAATAGTGAGTATTCTTTCAGTTTATCAAGAGATTTTCTTTAATTTCAACAGTATATATAATAAGTATGAATTCTCTAGTGCCATCGAAGGCACTGATGACATCATTAAATACATGATCACGTTTAGGATAAGTGCATATATGAAATGAGTCACATTTCACAGAATCCTAGCATTCTAGAGTTGAAGTTGGCATGTCAGTCAATAAATATTTATTAGGGGTCAACTATGTGCTAAGTGAGAAATGATTTAAGACAGGTGGAGAACCTGTAGCCTTGGGGCCACATGGGGCCCTCTGGGTCTTCAAGTTTAGCCCTCTGCCTGAATCCAAACTTCACAGGGCAAATCCTTTTATTAAGGATTATCTGCTGGAAAAGAAGAGATGAATTGGGATCACTTGTACACATAAGGTGCTTTGGCAAGGGAAAGGGTCACCTTGTCCTGTGAGACATGGTGAACAAAGAGATGGTGGTATATCTGAAAGATGTGAGATGAGGAAGAGATAAGAGGGAGTTCTTAGGAAATGGCCTCAAATTATTTTTCATTGAAATATGAGGCAAGATTCTCAGCTGAGAGAGTGGGGTGCTGGTGGTAAGGGAATTTAGAAAAGATTTGAGGAGGGATGAAAAGGTTGGAAAAAGCACTGCGCTAAGTGGACTGAAAGGACTGCCCTGGTGCAATGAGGGCCCATTTAAAATTATGTAACATAAATTTGTATTCAATCCAGTCATCATCATTTTATTATTTTCTTCACGTTTATTCAGCAACACATGAGTAGTAGTGAAGGCAATGGATGGTGGGATTAATCCAGGATTGAGGGTTGGCAGGGTAAGATCAATGACAGGAATTTATGAAGTGTGCAGAGAGAAAGAGACAGGGAGAGGGAGAGGGAGAGGGAGGGAGACAGAGAGAGTGTTAGTTGGATTTGCCCTGCAGGAACACCAGCTTGGCAGCTGAGCGGATGTTAGACTGAAGTAAGGAAATACTTGAGGCAGGTAGAACGAGTATGCTATTGCAAGAAGGGAGGAAATATTGATTTGTAATGGGGTAAAGGAATGACAATAATAGAATGAACACTACTAAGTAAACAATTATAATTACGAAAAAGAGTTGAGAACAATAATATTTTATTGTGAAAACATCATACTATTCATTGAGGTAGGATTCATTTGTGAGGAACAGATAATTAAAATCTTTGCTCTGATTCTGTAAATAGTTTCTTTTCATGGAATCATTCAATAGCTCTTATGGCATCCCAATATTGCCAGCTAGGACACATTGTAATTTCTTATATGAACAAAAATAACTGCCTCAAATGCTATATAGTACACTATAACTTTCCGGAGAGTTCATAGTATCACTGGATCATAGTTTGAGAGGTTGAAGGGACCTGAGAAATCAATATTTTCTAACCCCCTTGTTTTACAGATAAGGAAACAAGTCTAGCATGCTTTATTTAACTTACCCAAGGTCATAAAACTTACAACAAATGTCATAGTATTTGAACACAGATCATATGGCTTCAAATCCTGTGGTTTCTTCACAACATTTCAAACTACTGAGTCTTTTTTTTTTTTTACCAAGGCACCAGAAATCACTTTAAGTGTACAATTTTACCTATAATACTTAATCAAGGAGCATAACAGGTCACTTCCCCAGGAGGCCTGTCATTTCTTGGCACTGACTAAAATTATAACTTTAAATTTAACATTTATATTTCTTCTCAAAATATATATGAGTACTTCTAAAATCTCATGGCTGCCTGGAGTTTTCTGTAGTTTATAACTCTAGTATCTGCACTTTTTTTGGAAAAAGACATGGTTCTTCAACTTAACTCTCAGATTTGTTTTCAAAGAATTTCAACTTAATATCATTTTAATCAGTTACATTTTAAAGATGGGGGAAACTTTTCTGGATTTCTAGTAGTCCTGCATTGCTACTTTCCTCTTTCTCAGACTATGGCAACATTTGTTGTGTTGTTTTTTTCCTCTTTTTCTAAATAAAATTCTGATTTTGTTTCAGTTGGATTTAGAATTTGTACCTTGAAAAAATAACATGAAATCCTAATAGGTATTTCCCACACCCAAATAAGATAATTAGAAAATCATCTGTTCTATTTGCAAGGTTTTCAAAGCCAAAACATAAAGTATAGTTTTTTATCATCGCCTATCTATTTGTAAATTTTTGAGGTGAACTTATTTTTTATATAAGCTTATTAGCATGGCATTAAAACTGCAAATTAACTTTGGTGGTACTGTCATTATTATTATATTGGCATGAATTCAGCCACAAGCACTGAATATTCCTCCAGCTATTCAATCTTTTTTTTCAGGAGCAACTGGTAATCGAATGCAAGTATTGTGTGTGCTTTGGTAGACTAATCTCCAAATACTTTTATGTATTTTCTAGTTATTTGATATGAGATTTCTCTTTTATATTGCCTCCTGGGTTTTGTTATGATTATATGGAAATGCTGGTGGTTTCTTGGTACCCTACAATTTTGTTGAAGCTACTGTCTTGTTAAACAGCACATTGCAAATATTTATGATTTTCTAAATGAACTCTCACGTGATTAGTTTTAGGTACAATTTTATCTTTTCATCACTTATTTTCCCACTTTTATTTCACATATCATTGTTGCTAGCATTTCTAGAACTACATCAAATAAGATAGAAAGTCCTTGCTTTACTCCTCTATTTATGGGAAAAGTTTCTAGTGTATCTCCCTTGCATAAAATACTTGATTTTAATTTTAGATTTGTTTTTTAAAAAGATCCCTCAATGCCTGTAGTTTGGGATTTTTTTTTTTGGCAGTATAAATAAAAGTTGTACTTTGTCGAAGATGTTTTCTGCATTTACTGAAATAAAGGTATGGTTTTGGATCTTTTTTTATGTAATGTTTACTGCTCTCCTGATGCTGAATCATTCTTGAATCCATGGCACAGGTCTACCTTGATCATAATGAATGATTTCTTGGAAGAAGGGTGACAGTTTATATTACCAGGCTTTATGGAAAATTTTGAGTTTATCTTCATTAATGATGTTGGGCCATTGATCTCCTTCTTTGCTTTATATCCTTCTATGGTTTAGGATTTAAGACTTTTGTTGTTTCATAAAATGAGTTTGATAGGGTACTTTCTTAGTTTGGGGGAATATTTTGTGTAGGACTATTACTACATATTCTTTAAAAGTTTCATGGGATTATCTTACAAATCCATTAGAAACATGAGGTTGTTCTTTGGTAGTACTTTTATAGCTAGTTCTAATTTTTTGACATGAGACTATTTAAGCTCTCCAGTTGGTCATGTGTTAGTTTAGATATTTCATATTTTTTAAGATATTCCCTTATTTTTCTTGTATTCTGAGTTTTGTTGGCATATAATTGTGCAAAGGAAATTTTGATAATTTTAAAATCTGATTTTGTTGGGATTTCATCTTGTTTATTTGATTCCCTGTCAGGCTGTCTGAAAGTTTATCATTTTGTTAGTCTTTTCAAAGAATTAGCTTTTAATTTTGGTTATCATTGCTATATTCTGTTTGGTTTGCAATTTATCATTTTTTTTTTTTACCAATTTTTAGTGTCCCCTCTTCTGTACTTATTTTGAGTTTGTATATTTCTTCACCTTCTAACCTTTAAATATATTCAGTTCATTAATTTTTGTGTTTTTGATTTTGTTCATGTATGTGTTTAGATATGTAGTATTTACTATGACAATTGCTTTGGGTACAACCTAGAAATTTTGGTATTTGTTTTTATCAGCATAATTTTCTTTCATGTAATTATTCATTTTTCTATTTTTATCATTTGACCCAGTTATTATTTAGGATTTCATTACTTTCTCCATTTGGGTTGTATCTTTTGTTTGTGCTTCTGCAACTGATTATTGTTTTTACTGTACTATGGTTTATAAATAATGTGTTTAGTATTTCTGACTTTTCAGTTTAGTATTTCTAACTTTTAAAAAAAATTCAGATATTTCTATGCCCTAACATGTGATCAATTTTTGTCAAAATTCCATGTGAGGCTGAGGAACATGTATATACTGTTGAAGTTCCATTTTAGAAGATACCATAAGTCTTTTAGACCTAATTTCTCCAGAAATGTGTTGAATTCTATTATTTTCCCTATTGAATTTTTGTGTTTGTGAAAAACTGAGACACTGAATTCTCCTATTATTACTTTATTAATGTCATATCTTCTTATAATTCAGTTAATTCTCTGTTTATGACTATAAATGTTAAGGCATTTGGAAAACATAAATTTAATATTAACCTTGGTTTGTTGTACGTAGCTTCTTTCAGCATAAATGTGCTTTTCTAATTTATGCTATGAATTTTGGTTTTTGGCTGAAAGCATGATTGCATTATATTTTAAAGGATGTATCTGATGTATGGAAAACTTTTTTCTAGTCTCTCATTTTTACCCAGCGAATAGTTTTTACTCAGTAGATGTATTTTCTGTAAGCAGTAGATTGGGGATTTTGTTTTCTCATCCAATCTGTGGGTCTTTTTCATTTGCTAGTATTGTTTAATCCATTTACATTTAAAGTTGTAAGTTTCTACTTTCCTGCATTTGACTCTAATTATTTTTCTCTGAGTTGGGTTTTTTTTTTTGATTCTTCCTTAAAAACAATATTTTTTCTCTCTAGTTATTTTTTGCTTAATCTACTTTAAGGAAACTGCCTGGCCCTCTCTTGTTCTCAACTTCAAGTCCCTCATATGTTCTCCTGTTTTGATAGCCCTTTTTCTGAATGAGGCTGATGACTTCATCCCTGATCATGAGCACCATTTTTATTCCCTGTCCTCCTCATGACGTTTTCTTTCCTATATGCATGAAATGTTCTCTTTGAGTCCATGCCCTCCTACTCTTCTTTGCTTCCAGGAATTCTGATTCCACTTTTCCTAAGGTGAGATGCTATCTATGAAGGCACAACACTCTCTCAGAGAGAGTAGTCTCTCTGAATATCAAATCCCTGCACATTTTGCCCATTTTAGGGTACAAAGTACTAGATACTAAGTTCCCCATTGACATTGTAGAATGTCTTCCTCTTCCCCTTGGGAGTCTTCCTGAGTGGAATCTCGCCCCCCCCCCCATGCCATTACTGAATTGAGATTTCTCTTTTCTTCCTGTTTTAAAACTTCCTTTGCTCACCCATTTTCCCATAGCTTTTCTTTCCCAGAAATTCTTTCTCCTTCACTGTTTACCAATGACATGATTTGAGTACATCACACATTCTCCTTTATATTCTATCTTCCCCCCTTTATCTACCCTCTCACCCTGCAAGTTAGTATCACACCAAAAATAAACAACAAGATCCAAACACATCGATTCACTAGTAGGTAGTGCAGTGTGATATTCAATAGGGTTTCAGACCTGTTCTGCTCCCTTTTCATGTGACTTTACTTTCCTCTTTTTCTCCTTGAGTATTTTTAGAGAGAAAGTGCTTAATGGTCTCTCTGTTGTTACTTTGTTGTTGCCGCTTTTATCCTCATAGGTCTCTTTCTAGGCTTTTTCTTTTCTTTTCTTATTAAATAAATTTATTTATTTAACTTTTTACATTCATTTTCACAAAATTTTGGGTTCCAAATTTTCTCCCCATTTGTCCCCTCCCCCCGCCCCAATACACTGAGCAGTCTAATTACCCATATCAACAATCTGCCCTCTCTTCTATCATCCCTCCCTTCCCTTACCCCATCTTCTCTTTTGTCCTGTAGGGCCAGATAACTTTTTTTCCCCCATTACCTGTATTTCTTATTTCCTACTAGCAAGAACAGTACTCAACAGTTGTTCCTTAAACTTTGAGTTCCAACTTCTCCCCATTCCTCCCTCCCCACTCATTCCCTTGGGAAGGCAAGCAATTCAATATAGGCCATATCTGTGTAGTTTTGCAAATGACTTCAATAATAGTCGTGTTGTGTAAGACTGACTATATTTCCCTCCATCCTATTCTGCCCCCCATTGCTTCTATTCTCTCTTTTGATCCTGTCCCTCCCCAAGAGTATTGACTTTAAATTGCTCCCTCCTCCCATTGCCCTCC
>CM053769.1:217328732-217346232 GCA_028658325.1 Potorous gilbertii
CTTTTCTTGTATCTCTCTCATTTCTCTTCCCAGTTTTTCCTCCACCTGTCTAACTTGATTTTCAAAATCCTTTTTGAGCTCTTCCAAGGCCTGAGCCCACTGGATATCTATTTCAGATGTTTGGGATACAGAGGCCTTGACTTCTATGTCTTTACCTGGTGGTAAGCATTGTTCTTTCTCATCTGAAAGGAAAGGAGGAAACATCTGTTCCCCAAGAAAGTCACTTTCTATGGTCTTATTTTTTTTCCCTTTTCTGGGCATTTTCCCAGCCAGTTACTTGACTTCTGAGATTCCTCTCCACCCCCGCCTAGATCCACCCAGCTAGTGCTTGGGGTCTGAGATTCAAATGCTGCTCCCCAGCCTCAGGGCTTTCAGCAGTGGGCCTGACTGCTATTCAGGGTAAGATTAAATCAGGTTCTCAGGTCGGGGGAAGGGCCACCTCCCAGGCTCAGTTCCCTCAGGGGGTTTATGCAGAGACTTTCAGTAATGGATCTGAGGTCCTGCCTGCTCCTGGAGCCCCTGGCCACTGCTGCCTCTGCCATTGCTTCCCGAGGGAGCCTGAGTTATGGAGACATCCGGCTCCCCTCTTGGCCAGCCCAGAAGTCTCTCTCACTGACCTGCAGTGCCTGTAGGTGGAGGGACCTCCGTGGCTGCCAGAAATTCCATCCCTGAAGCCTGCTCTGATCTGCTCCTGCCGCCAAGGTAGTGCTGGGTTCCGCTCTGGTCCCGTGGGCAATGGACCTTTGCTGAGTGTTTTTCAGGTCTTTCTGGAACAGAAATCTCCTCCACTCTGTTGTTCTGTGGCTTCCACCAGTCCAGAATTTGTCAGGAGTTCTTCTTTACAGATATTTTATAGGCTGTGGTTTCGGAGCTAGCATAAGTGTGTCCTTCTACTCCGCCATCTTGGTTCCTCCCTGGCTTTTTATTTTCTATGGATAATTTATTTCATTATTTATTCTTTCCTTATCCATACTTTTTTTGTGTTTTGGTTGTCTGAGATACTTGGAGAGCAAATAATCTGCTTGTTTGTATTTTTCTAAAATAGAATGCTTCAAATGTATTTCTTTCATTGAAACATCTTTTTGTCATATTTATTATCCACTTCTATTAAAAGTCCATCTTTTTTCACTGATGACTATGCTCAGGTTTGCAGGGCTTGTTTGTCATCTTGGGCTGTGTCTTGAGCTTCTCTGCTCTTCAGAACACATTAATCCATCCCCTTGTCTGATTTCTGTGGGGTGCAGAATAGTTTTATGTTATGTGAATTTCCTTTATGTTTGCAAGTTTTTCTCCTGATCACTTGTAGAATTTATTCTTTGTCATTGAAAATGTTAAATTTAACCATTATGTGTCTTGGAATTTGCAACATAGCATTTGTTTTTGGGTTGTAGATTCTTTTGACTGGTGTTTTCTTTCTGTACTCAGAAGTTCTGGGCCATTTTCTTGAATTATTTCTTATATTAAGGTACTTAGATTTTTTTGACTTGTGTATTTCTGGGAGACCTATGGCCCTTAAAGTTTCTCTATACATTGTCTTCAGAGTCAGATGTTTTGCTTGTATAAATATCATGTCTTCTTTTAGCAATCCATTTTAGTCTTTTCTGGATCCTGAATCTATCACCCAAAGCATTAGCTATCCCTCCCAGTTTTACGTCACTTGCAAACTTGGAAAACATGCCCCTCATGCCTTCTCTAAGTCATTAATAAAAATATTAGATAGCAAAGGACCAAGCATAGATCCTTAGGGAATTGCATTAGAGATCACGTACCAAGTAGATTATGTGCTTAAACCTGAAACTGTGATCTCACTAATGCGGAAATTTCTTCCAATGATGCAGACAGCAACACATCTATTCTTTCCCTTTCCAGTTTTTGTCCATTTGTCCCACAAGAAGGTTAAAATATGCTTAGGGCCCTCCTTTATTTTTCTTGACATAGAAGAGGGTATCGGGGAACCTATGAGGACATTTACTGATTAGGCCTTGCTTTTCCTCATAACTAGTGCTCTTTCTCCTGATAACACACCTGCTTGATAACATCCTTTACTTTAGTGCTTATTCACAGCATTGAATTTTTGTGGCTGTTCCTATTGTCACAATGATGATGATGATTTTGAGACAGGGTCTTGCCTAGGCTAGAACTGCAATATCCACTCAATTTGCTTCCACGACTGATCAGCACAGGAGCTTTAACCTGTTCTATTTTTGACCTGAGTCCATTCCCCTTTCCTTAGGCAGCCTTGTGGCTCTTGCTCCCAGGGACTTTTCATCCTGTCACTGGACTTAGTATGGTACACTGCAGCTCAGAACTTCTGAGCTCAAGTAATCCACCAATCTCAGTCTCCTTAGTATTGGGAATTATGGACATATGTCATCATGCCCAGTCATGATTCTTTATTATACATTGTAGTTTACTCACATATACCATGTGCCCCTAAATGATATCTAAATGATATTCATCATTAATTCTTTTGTATTTCTATGACTCATAACTACACAAAAACATTGTCCGGAGAAGTCTGGGGTTACTACAGTTTACAGACTCTACTCTTCCTTTTTTCAAAAAACTGGAAATGCCTTTCTTCACATTTATATCATTTCCGTATCCCACCGTCTTTTAGAGATTACTGACAATTGTTCAGCAATCATATTATCTCAATTCTTTCAGTTCCCTAGTAAGTTGTGACTAGAACTCATCAAGGGCTGCTAAATGCTTTCTTACTATTTTCCCTTCATGAGCTGGGGGATCACCTTCCTATTAGTCATTATTGTTCCATGTTTTCCACTTCAAAGATTATTCTCCTTGGTAGGAAAATGAGAAGCAAAATAAAAGTTAAGGAGTTTTGTCTTCTCTCTGGCATCTGTTGACATGATCCTAACAATCCTAAACAACAGTCTTATCCTTTCCCTTTTTTTACATCCTGTTCCCCATTTTCAGCTACCCCTACTTTTATTGCTTTTCACTGTTTTCATTCTTATGACATTTTCCCAGTAAGTAAAAACAAAGTATATACAAAGTAAATGTGCAGTACTGTCAAAGAAAATGTAGTCAATATAATCTTTATAGGAAGTATTTCTGAGTTGCTTTAAGGAAATTTCACAACAAGGAAAATAAATATTAATTCTAAAGAATTTGAAAAACTCTTTTGTACTCCCAAGAATATTAGGAACATATAAAAATAGATGAAAACTTTTTCAGTGTATTGAACCAAATAGTTTCAATTATGTGTTTAGTTTCCTTAATAATTGAATATGTGGTGGTGGCGAGGTCCTGAGAAGGAATGTTATCTTGCTTTATGTACTTTTCAGTACAGCCCAATGCCTCTGATACTTCCTTGGAAATAAGGTATTACACATCAAAGAAATTTAATTTCAGGAATAAACTAAAACAAAATCTTAGTGAATAAGCAAAGATTATACCAAATGAAGTGCAATGAATGAATCTTTGTTTTCACTCACTTCATAAAATACAATCAAGTGTTCCTTTAGAATCTCCAAATCTGGATGGTCAAATGAGTTCTAATATCATGGCAATATAGCTGTTAAATTAAGTAAATAGGTTAAAGTAAATGTTCAAGTGAAGGATTAAAAAATTAAATTAGAATTTGTTTTGCTCAAAAGAGAAATTCTCTGATTTATTACTCCAGTCAAATGAAACTTACAAAAAATTCTGAAAACCAAACTACTTACTGGTATTAGTTAAGAGGTATTGAATTACTCTCTTTGTCAGATTAGAGTAAAACACCTAAGCTATTGCCCTCTGATGATTATCTTGTATATAATATCTTGTCTGTACAGATACATTTTCATGTTTTCTTAGACATTCATTAGATTGTGAGCTCTTTGAGAGCAGGGATTGTCTTCTAACTTGCTTATTATCTCCAGTACTTAATGTAGTGCCTGGAACATAGCAGGTATTTAGTAAAAGTTTAATGACTGACTGCTTACTGACAATTTTTAAAAACACTGCTATTAAGAACTACCTAAATAATTACAAGCAAAATAAACTTACTATCTTACCTTCCAGATGTTAAGGACTATAAATAAAGCAACCATCTTAAATAAAACCTTTTAATTTGCAGAACTTTTAAATTTACTTTTTGGGATTTACAGAAACATAGAGTGTACTACATAATATTTATACGTTTTTACAAAATGATTAATTTTTCCACCTAATACACTAGAATACTAGTATATACCATGATATGCTATTAAGTAGCATATTTATTCACATGAATCATGCTATAAGCCAATAATTCATAGGAAACAAAGAAATATATCCTGGATAAACATAATTATCTTTTTTTCTACCACAGTTTAAAGCAAATGGAAATGCTTAAAGAAAGAAAAACAGGCATGCTGCTATCATTTAGAAGTGACATCCTTTTATGAAGTGAGCTACTTTATATGTAATAAACAAAAATTCAAAATACATAGACTGAACTTAAAAATTAAATCGTCATAAATTTGGTTTAGCAGGTATTACAATATTTTAAGGAAAAGATAAAATGATCACTTATGACAAGCTATTAATCTACAGAGAATAAGAGGCTACATTGAGCTTCAAAGAGATTCTGATAAATTTTTCCTTGTTTTGCTACTGAATATTAATACTATATGTATCAAGAAGAGTATAAAAGCAAATACATGACTGAAAATACTAAAAAAAAAAACCCTAAAATATATCTTCAGGAAACACTTATTATTCCTCCAAATATCTATAAATTGCGATCTGATATTTCAAAAATGTCCCTTTTAAATAAGAGGAAAACATACACTAACCTTAAATTTCATTTAATAATATATAAATGTGCTAAACTTAAAATTTTAAATATCATGTAGCAGACTGTCTTCAATTCAACAGGCATTCATTAAGCACCTATTATGTACCAGGAATCACGTAAGGTACTAGGAATACAAAGGCAAAATTGAAATAGTTCTTGACATCAAGGTGCTTATGCTATACAAGACTGAAACAATACGTTCAGAGATAAGTAAATAACAAAATACAAGGTAATTACTAGGCAGGGAACAGGTGAGGTGAAGCACTAAGAACTGAGAGAACCAAAAGACCTTGTTTGGAAAGTAATACTTGATCTAAGCCTTGAAAGGATTAGGGCTTCACAAGATAGGGATGAGGAAGAAAATTTCAAGCAAAGGATATAGTTCTTCTCGAGGAAAGCAGTGTTTAATGGGGGAGACAATATGAAAATACTTAGGTAAAACAAAATATATACAAGATAAAATTGTAGTTAATTTTTTTATGTTGAATAAATACTGAAATGATCTTTTTCAGATCTTCCTAACAAAGTGGATATTTTAAAAATCTATTTTGAAAAATATATGGAAAAGGATTCTTGAAGAATGTAAAAATAATACTGATCATTTACAAAACTGGTCACATAGTAAGTGCCTTACGTTGGATTTGAGCTCACATCTTCCTGATTCCACATGCAGCGTTCTATTCATTATGCTACATCAGAGCCAAAAAGCTGTCATTTAGCAGATATCTGAAGGAAGCCAGGGAAAGCAGGTAGTGGAGATGAAGAGGAAGAGAATTGCAGACATGGAGGACTAGCAGCAAAAATACGTGCAGTCTGGAGATGGAGCACTGAATGCTGGGAACAGTAAAGGGCCAGTGTCACTGGTTGATAGAGTATGTAGTAGAGGGGAGTAGGGGAAGGTTAAACGGGAGGGTTTTTTGAGTAAGGGAGAGACATAGGCATGTTTGTAGGTAGTAGGGAAGCCGCCACAAAAAAATTCATTATTAGGTGGTCAATCCTCTGGTGACAAACCGTTTCAAACTCACTGTTACTGGAGCCCTAGAACTTACCTGAAGCTAACAATTCAAGTGGTATACTTTGGTGAAAGTAGTGTCACCTCCACATCACGATGAGGGGTTTAGTAGAGAACAAAATAATGATACTGTATTCTTAAAAGTAAAAACACTGGAATTTACAGTTAAATATGAGTTGCTATTCTTTACAATAGTCACTTTGGAAGACAATACTGTCATTCTAATGATACAACTATCATTCAAAATATTTGTGGAACTGTTTTCTTAGAACTGTATTAAAAAAATCAGTTTATGATCTAGGTAAGGTAAACAACTTTAGGTACTACTTTGTAGTCACATCTAATTTTCAATGCAAAATGGCACTGCCCAATACTGTTTAGCAGACTTGGCTTAAGATGACTCTGGATTTTTCAACAATCAAATCTACCCCCAACAGAAAGTCCTTAACGAGAACAGTCAGAAATGGTCAGTCTCTGAAAGCTAATCCCAAAAGAGGTACATTCCGACCAATGGCTGCTTTGTTGAAAATGTGAATAATTTCCTAAGATGATGGGACTGAAGGAGATAATACTCATTTTCATGTTTAATTTCTGATTTGTTAATACTAATGACTACCTCTGGATATGAGTAAAACGATGTGCAAAAATAAGTTGGAAAATTATTTTGGAAATTTCAAAACAAATTTTAAAATCAATCAAAGCCAGAAGTCAAAATCTGTTAATAAGAGGAACGTCCTAAAAATGTGGTCTGCTTCTACGGATAGACTTTTCATTTTGTTGTTGCTATTTTTCAGTCATATCCAACTTTTTGTGACCCTGTGGACTTTACCATCCATGGGTTTTTTTTGGCAAAATTACTGGAGTGGTTTGCCATTTCCTTCTCCAGTGGATTAAGGCAAACAAAAGTTAAGTGACTTGCCCAGGATCACATAACTAGTAAGTTTTAGAAGCTGGATTTGAACTCAGGTCTTCCTGACTCCAGACTCAGCACTCTATCCACTGAGTCATTTACCTGACTCCAATTTTTGGTCAGTGCTAAAGACAGATATCTTTGGTAATCATCTTGAGTTCTGTTGTATTCTCTAAGCCAGTAACCAACAGCTACAGAGCACAAAGGAATATCTGTATTCTGTTGAGAAGTACAGTTTTCAAATTGTGTTCTATACCATCCCCAGAGTTTCACAAGGACAATACCTACTGTCAGCTCTCTGTAGGAAAGGGGGCTGTAGCAGACAATCTATCTGTTCTACCACAAAGACTTGTGTTGATGCTATGTCAAGAGTTGAACTTCCAAGGTATAAAATATAATACAAAGGCTTCCATAACCTAAACAGCTTTGAAAAACTTTGTTGCAGATTTCTGGTTTTTTCCTTTAGACTGCAGTTCTTAAGGATATTAGATATTAACCCCCCCCCCCCCACCGCCCCCGAATAATGGCATGGTATAAAATGATTACAAAAATTACTAACCATGGAGCTCTGGTTACTGTTTTCTGCTATCAAGTCTTCAAACATCTTGGCTACTTCTTTTTTGAGAGGAATATTGTGTTTTTTAAAGGCAGAAACATGTTTTGATAACTGCTTTCTTAATAGGTCAGAGTTAGATAGTTCTTCAGAGCTGTAAAACAGAAACAGAGAAAATTGATCAGTTTGTCACATCGATTCATGATCACTTATAGAATGAAATCTACAATGTTTTAAAGAGCCCTATAATTAAGTGCAAGCTTCTAAAATAGTAATAATCAAAATATAACCTTAATCTTGGGTTTACAAGGGGACATGTGCCTTACTAGATTACTTTGCTTGCAATTAGAATATGCTGCTTTGGAAATGGTCTCATAGTCTCTAGTACCTCTATCAGCATATAATCTGAAAGAGATGAGTTTATTTTCTTACCAAATTTCTTTTAATAAGAACATTATATTTATTTTAAGAGCATAAACACAAAAATTTTAACTAGTATTAATAACACTATATTTGAAAAGCTAAAAATTACAGCAAGATCAAAAGTAATAGAAACACCAGAAGATAATGATGTAACTTCTATTTAATTAGGTGCCATCTTTAGCTGTACATATTGGTCATTGCGTACTCTGACTCTAATATCCTCTCACATACTTGAGTAGATACTTTTAAAAATTCATTTTGACTTCTCAACTCAGTGTCAAAAACCATCCTGGAAAGGTATTCATGGCTTTTGTCCTTCTGACTCGTTTCCACTGCAAATCCTTGCATACAGCCTTTCACAACAATGGTCTCCAAAGTGGAGGTTAGAGATCCCTCTCCTCCATGGACTTATCCCTAGGGACATGCGATCAAACAACTGGAGGGTGGGAAAATGGGAAGCATCTCATCCTTACTCTAACAGTCAAACCTGAGCTTGTCTCAAATACAACCACACCCTTACATCTCAACATCCCCCTTCTGCTATACAAGCTCCTGACCCCTTCCCTTCTGAAATGGAGCTTGCTCCTCAGGCCTTCCAGGCACCGCAGCATTTATGTGCATAGGTAGCATTGGTAAACTTCAACTCCCTTCCTCCTTTATCCCATAACATTGAAGCTATGGTGGGTGCCCATGGAAGGAGGGCACCTGGAGTTGTTGTAGCTTGTAGGCCACATATTGTCCTCTGTCCCTCAACTTAGGCCCAGCTTCCCTCACCCTTAACAAGCTCCCCCTGATGCTTTATACATCTAGTTTTTTTTAACTACAAAAGGATAAACCTGGATTCAGGGAAGATTGTCCAAATATCTTCTTGAGATCCAACGGCCTGTATGTCACTTCCTTCAGTTTTTGACTCAATGACTAAAGAAGAGGAAGGTATTTTATATTGTTTTCATTTTTACCTTATGTTTTTACTAATTAGAAGAGTTTTAATTTGACATTATGGTTTATAAGTGCTTGTTGTATTTTATAAAAAGGGAAAACAGCCTGAACCTGCTAGACTAAGACTACAACAGATGGATGATGTCTGTATCACAAGTATTAATACATTGAAATTCCTTTCAAAACCACTCCTCCTTCAAATTTTTCAATTAATGTCCAAGGCCCCCTCCTTTCTAGTTATCTAGATTCTCATTACTTGGCATGACTCTTGACTTCTCACTTTCCCTCAACCCACATACAAACATCTGTTACCATGTCTTGTCAGTTCCATCTCCATAACTTCCCTCCTACGACATTGGCAGCTAGGTAGCCTAGAGCCAAGAAGATCTGAGTTCAAATCTGCCCTCAGACACTTCCTATCAGTGTGACCTTGGGTAAATCCCTTCACCTCTGTTAGTGTCAGCTGTGCTACCCACAAAATGGGAATAATAAGAGCGTCTGCCTCCTAGGGCGATCACTGTGAATGAAGCACTTAGTGCAGAGCTTCACACACTGTAAGCGCTATCTCAACGTTAGCTGTGATCATTAGCTTTGGTTATTATTTCTTTCTCCCTCTTTGCACAGTAACCACCCAATCCAGTCCCTCACCATTTCTCAACTGGATTATTACAACAGCCTCTCACAAATATCTCTCTTCCTTGAGTCATTCTGAATCCCTAACTCAGGTGTCTCTTTCCCATCCTCTATAGCAAAAAGTCAGGAGGAGGAGAAGATCGGCCTCGTTCAAGGAAGGGGACAATTGAAATTAGATAACAAATTTGTGGCTGGCCTGGCCAATGACCTGAAGAGAAAAATGGAGGTGGATGGTGGGAGTATTCCGGGACAGAGGTTTGGCAAGATGTGATCGGAAACAGGAAGAAGGGGCAAGGGTATTGAGGCTAAAGGATGCTCTGCAGTTGAGTGGATTCACTGAAGGACTGAGACAGATAACCATTGCAGGGTTAATAGTCTAGAAAGAGCTGAGGGACAGAAGCAATAGTAATTAGAATGAAGAACAGGATGAGGGGTGGTGAGTCATAGGAAAAGAAGAAATAAAAGATTATGATTAGATAAAGTAATTTAGGACTTCACAAATTTGGAACTGGAAAACCACTGGATAAAGGCAAGATCAAAGATCTGTGTAGCTGAGAAAATGATTGAAGGCTTTTATAATATTTGAGGGAGTATCAGAATGTACAGAGAAATCTCCTACTGATGGGGAGGAGAGAAAGATTGTACGTCATGCATTGAACTCAATGAGAAAGGAAAATGCCCTGGGAGGTTGTAATTAGCAGCTATTAAGATTTAGATAGGACGATAAATTTGAGTAATATGAACTTCAAAGGAGATTACATAAGGTGGTTATGAGAGGGTATGAAAGCGGTACTAGGAAACAAGGAGTATTCCAACTCCTCAATCGTGATCAATGAGCAGGAGAGTATTAGAGAAAGGGTAGTCAGTAACGGAAAAGGAGGCGGGGGTACATGTTGTCAAAAGGGTATTATTTCTCTTTGGAAAACACAAGATGGAAGGAGTGAAAAAGAAAAAGGTTTAAGATGAAAGAAGTTTTGTTAACTGCTGAGCAAGTATTCCCAGGGATTTGGTATTACTAGGATAGGTTGAATATAAGGAGATGGGGGTAAGGTAATAATTTAAACAGAATTAAACAGAAATAATAAGTTATTTAACTATAAATATATAAAATGGTAATTTTTAAAAAGTTCTAGGTATTCTATTTTGTGATGAGGAGGGCAGGTATTAGTAAAACACCTTGTTTTCCAATGTTACAAAAAGAATTAAAATAATTTTTCTCTTTTAAGACTGAATATTTCATTTGTGTGAAGTACCAGAGATTATAAATTACCAATAGTTAACACTCAAAATGTACAATTCTGTAGTAATGTACCAAAATTAATTAATGACTATTTTGATGTCTAAATCAGTTTTTCATGAGTTCAATTAAAGCAAAGCAATTGATTATGGCCATCTCTCTTGGTGAACTAATAAAAAATTTCTAGACCCACAAAACTGAAGATCAGACCTTGGAGAATAGTGACAGTATTAAGGCACAGTTATTGTCACAAGGCCTGGCCTAAACAAGACTTCTTTACTTAAAATTGCTCTGCTCACTCACCAAAGAAAAAACTAAGAAAAATTACACTAAATTACTTGTACAAGGTCATACACTAAATGAAAGATAACTGGAACACAAAACTAGACTTTTATTTCTGATAGCCAGTCCTAATTCTTGGAGAACCCAATCCAACTTTCTTACTTGAGGTCATTAAGCAAAAATTAAATGAATTAAAGAAAAATAATTTTAGTACTGATTTGAGATTGCAGTTGTCTATCTTTTACTGGACTGTACTTCTCTTGGCATCTGTGCTCTACAGCATTATAAAAAGAAACAAAAATTCTAAGTGAATAAAATGAGAATTTGGAGAATTTTTATGACTGATGTTTTCTTTGTATTGGAAAATTATATAAAATAAATGAATGTTATAGAGAAGAAGAAAAGGCTACAATCAAGTAAGTTATATATCTCTTTGGTTTTGTCACATAACAGAAGGAAAACGCTTGAAGTGGTCCACAATTAATTCTATATAAATGAGTTTTTACCAAACAGATTATACTTATATAATTTCTTTCAATTTTTTGGCAACAGCCTGATATTCTGGCCAAAACTGTAAATGAAAATGAAATTTCCAGTAGTCAGAATGTTATAAGAAAAAAAAAACATGTGGTATACATATTCACAATCCAAGTAAAAAAGTTGGCACAATTTTACGACATGGGCTTTGAGAGCAAAATTGAATGATTGTGCTTAAAAGTAGCCATTTACAGGGACAATTAGTTGCACCTGCAAAAAATAAAATAAAAGAGAATCTTTTTAAGCTTTTTATTTCAGGGAAAACTGCTAATTGTGATTATATTTATTTAGGCTTTATTAAGTCATATACTTAAAAAATTTTTAAACTAGGTACAGTAAGTTAATGAGCAAAATGCTTATTATATACTCAAGGCAATATCCATTACATTTTAATGAATCATATATACCTAAAAGTTAAGTAATAATATCTATCACTCGATATTATAGTATAGCTTTTGCCTAAAAATCTTTGACTACTTCACACTTAATGGAAGAAATAAAGGGAAGGTCTCTTTTATGAAGTTGAAAAGAGTTAATAGAAGTGATACAAAAAAAATCAAAGAAGATTAAAAGTACATAGATGCACAATGAGCAGGGCAATTTGGTTTACTACCTTACTAAATTTAATTTTTGCTTTCTTAAAACAAACTCCATTACAGAAGTTCATGCTTTCATATACAATGTTCTTTTTCATTATTCTTGTATGCTATAATTTGTATTTGCTGGTGATTCAGTTCATACTAAAAACAATAGTGAAAAAGAAAATAATAATTCCAGTTATTTTAAAAGAAAATATGGCATAGCGGATAAGAATGGTGACCCTAGAGTTGGGAAGACTCTTATACTTACAAGTTGTGAGTGAACCTGAACAAATCACTTAACTTTTACGTGCCCTGCTTTCCCAGTAACAGCACTTACCAATGATCATTAAGTAAATGATCTGTAGAGTTCCCACACTGGCAGTTCCCCACACATTTTACTACATAGAATCACAGAAGGTTTATTTTCTAAGGATCTCAGTTCACTTAGAAATAATTTATTATTAAATGAACCTTCTGGAAGACAGTGGAGTAGGTCAGAAATTTCCAGGCTCTCCAAATTTCTGCCACACACAGAAAAACACCATGAAATGAACATAAGCAGCACTCAAGCCTTCTTTTGGGGAGGGGGAAGAGGATCAAGAGGGGAAGAAAGAACAAAGTAAAAAGTGCACAGAAGAGAATAAAAGACAACCTACCAAGAAGCAAAGAAAAAATATACAGCTCTGAACACAATGCATAGTATTTATTATATAGGTTTTTGGAAATGGAAATTTATTGTTGTATATTTTGAATCCTCTTTTATGCTCTGCTCTGCAAATGGCAATGTTTTTTTTCCTTTTCTTATTTTGTCTTTGTTTCAATATTTAAGTTTACAATGTGTTTCTTTTTCTTTTCTTATTGTGTATTTAAGTTTTTGTATTGAAGTTTAAAGTATATTTTTTAGAAGAAGTATCCCAGTTTATAGATGAGGTAACTAAAGTAGAGATGTTTTATGCCGTTCAAATTCCTTCACAACCTGACTCCTTTCTCCTTTCCAGTCCTCTCCTCCACTCATGCTGGCCTAAGCTGGCCTAATTGCTGTTCCTCACACATGACACGCTCTCTTAATGCTTCCTTTGCAATGGCCGCTTCCCATTTCTGGAATGCTCTATTTCCAATATGCCCTGTACAATCTTGAATGAATAGTTGTTTTCATTTTCTCCATTACAACGCAAGCTACTTGAGGGCAAAGGCTATTTTTGCTTTTCTTTTTATCCATGTCTGAAGCACAGAAATGGGCACATAGTAAGCAAGTAATAAATGTTTATTTACTGACTCACTCTTGACCTCTACCTTTTAGCCTTCCTGGCTTCCTTCCAGATATAGCTCAAATACCATCTTCTCCAGGAAGCCTCTCCTTGCCTCTTTCTTATCTCACACCTAGAGCTTTCCTTCACTGACTACATCCCATTTTGAATGTATATATTTGTAATGCAGGTACTTGCATGTTGTCCCCCCAACAGAATGTCAGCTCCTTAAGGGAAGGGAACATGCTTTTATCTTTCTTTGTATCTCTAGTGCTTAGCAAAATGCTGCAATTATAAAAGGCACTTAATAATAAATGCCTGATGACCGATTGACAGGACTTATAAGGAGCTGGTAATAGAGTCAAAAAGTGTCAGCCCAACATGAAGATGCTATAGGTGATGATCTGCTTCATTTATTGATGGACAGAGAAAGGTCTACCTGTCTCAAAATATCTCCCTCATCACAGCATTGACCTTCTATGTAGTTTGAAATGTCCACTGAATCATGTATAGATTAGACAACAAAGGCTGGGTACTATTTCCAAATGAATGTCTCGTTGTTTGGGCATTTTAGTCCGTGTCTAACTCTTTTGTGACAGCATTTGAGGTTTTCCTGGCAAAGATAATGCAGCAGTTTGCCATTCCTTCTCCAGCTCATTTTACAGATGAGGAAAGTGAGTAAACAGGGTCAAGTTACTTACCCTGGGTCATATAGATAGTAAGCATCTGAGGCCAGATTTTAATTCATTCTGACTCTAGGCACAGCACTCAATCCACTGCCCCATCTAGCTGCCCCAAATTAGTGTCTCAGGATGAGCCTATTAGATTAGTTAATTAATTAACACATTGGGCCAGGAAGATGACACTAAAAGAGTAAAAGATTACAGAAAAGATAAAACTGAATTGGGGTAGGAGTACCCCTGCAGAGGCAACAGGAAGTTGTTGTGGAAAGAACAGATCTGGGGAAATAGTAACCCTGGGAACTTGTGGAGGAGATGTAGAAGGAAAATTATTTTACAAATTTGTTTTGGGAGGAAAGACTAAAATCCAATTAGAGTTCAATTATTTAAATACTAAAGCATATTAAAAAATACATAGCTAAGTGATTATTTCACAAGTGGCCAAAATGTATTAACCTGTAGTAATTAAGTGTAAGTGAATAAAGTACTATTATTAACAATCACTCTTGGTATTTCTAACAGGCTTTATAAAACTGTTTTGGAAGAGACAGCTACTGAAGGCTACAGATATTAATTTACAGATCTTTGCTAGTAATAAAGAAAGATCGTTTCTTATGAAAGGTTGTGCTGGATGCAGAACTGTAGATCAACAAGTCAGATGCTCTATTATGAATGTTATGAAACTATAACAAGTTTAAATCCATTATACATAGATATATCATATTCTAGCACCCACAATCTCAATTTGGCAGAGAATAATGCAATGAATCATATTATATAACAAATCTGTTTGCAAATAGAATTATAAATGAATATGTGCTTTTTATGTCATACCAAAACTGTAGTTTATGACTAACAGTATATCAATTTTATAAAACAGCTTGGAGAAAGTAGCAAGCAGGTTGGTTAGGCTTGAAACACATATAATTATCTCACAAAACACATACATGGAAAAGAAAGATTTCCCTTGCCAGGTTCTTTCCATCACCTTATAAAACATGCTATATTTTAAGACTGTCATTTTTAGTTTACCTGATAAAAAAAGTGAAAGGAAAACCATTTTATCTTGCTGCTTTTGACATCCTCAGTTCAGTAGTCACTACTCCTGATGAAGAAGTTAATTTGGTATATTTCCAGCATTTCCTACATTTTGTATACTATTAATCTAGATTTAGCCTACAAGAAAAAAAATACCTGGGCCTTAATCTAATTTTAAGTTCATGCTGTGGGACTAATTAATCAACAAACATTTTTGCAAGGCACTATGCTAAATGCTAGAGCTACAAAGAACGCAAAAAACAAAAAATCTCTCTTCCAGGAACTTAAATTAAGATCCTTTTAGAAGTGTCTTAGTTTCCCTGAACAAGGTCCAAGACAGACCTGCTTTATACTAAATTCCACTTAAATAAAATAATATTATCAGTTGCTAATGGGCTGGAGAAAGGACTAAAAGGTGAAAGAACCCAACTGAGAGTTGTATACTATAAAAAAATCACTTTATCATTTGTAAGTTATTTAGATAAGTTTTCACTTTATCATTTGTAAGTTATTTAAATAAGTTTTGTGAATAGCCATGCATCTTAACTTTTGTAGGCTAAGAAGGAATGTGAATTTAGACTCACTGAGGAACTCTTAGAGGTCCCCTGGTCTAACCTGTATATAAGAAAACTGAGGCCCAGAAGAATGAAGTGATTTGGTCCAGTTCACATAATTATTAAGTTAAAGTTTTTCTAACTATGCCTGTAATACTCTATTCACTCTGTTCAGATGCCTCTCCATTTATTTTACTAAATTAATTATAGGCTTATGCAAATAAAGTGACCTAAAGGTCCATACGCCTTGACCCAGAGATTCCATTGCTGGGTTTAAGCCCCAAGAAGGACACTGATAAGAAAAAAGTCCCCTTAAGAAAAAAGAGTCCCCCCATATATCATTCCAAAATATTTACTTTTTGTGACAGCAAAAATTGGAAATGAAGTAGAAGACTATCAAATGGGGAATGACTAATCACTGTGCTCTAAAAAAAAAAAAGATGAATGAATGTGATGAAAACAGAAGTATGGAAAAATCTACATGAATTGATTCAGGATAAAGTAAGTAGAGTCAAGAAAACAATATGCACAATGACTACAACTTAAATTAAAAGAACACAAAAGTAAAAAGTAACATACACAAAAGTAAAAAAAATTAATGTGAAATTATAAAGAACAGGCATGGCTTAAAAAGAAGATATATAAAAAGATACTCCTCTCTCTCTAATTTTTTCCTCTATTCTTTCTTGTCTTTAAAAAATGTTATTTTTTTATATGAGATGGCTCTCTGGGAGGGGAGGAAAGCCAATTCTTGGGGACACTATGATTGTGCAAAAAAATAAAAGACAAAAGAACTTATTTAAAAAACCAAATTCCAAGTTTAAACAAAATTAAAGCCAGTACAATTTTTAGTTATCAAAAGCTGTTTTTCAATGTACAAAATAACTAATGGCAACTCATATGTCCACAATACACAGAAGTTTCTGGGGAAAAGAAACCCAGGATGCTTAAAAGATGTGCTTCAGTCCTGGTCCAGCCACATGTTCTCAGGGCTCTAGAGAAAGAGTCTTATTTTACAGATAAGTTAGTTATTTAGCTATGTAAAACTTGACATAGGTCTGGAAGCTTAGAAACCAGCCTATGGCCCAGAAATGTTAAAGGCTAAGATAATCCCAGGACCTTGGGATTGTTAATTGATTGTACAATGGGGTATATGAAGTACCCTGCCCAAGGGTGGACAGAATGTTTTAAAAATAAAAACAAACACTTTTATATTCAACTTTGCTAACATGCATAAATTCAGATTTTAAAATAATAGTAATAGTAGCTAACATCTATATAGCAGTTCATATCAACAAAAACAGATTTATCCACTTATCCCTCAAGAAATAAATCATTTAAATCTAACTCAAATTGGGAAATATACATTAAATATGATACTCTGAGTCTATATAAGCCAACCAAAACTATGGGAAAATGAAAAATCAAATAATAGAGAATATAATCAATCACAAAGACATATACAACAGTGAACAAAAATCTAAGCCCTTGGCTTAGATCACTTAAAATATGGTATAATTGCTTAGGATTTAGACAAATCTTATGCAACACTTTTCATTCTGAGTCACTCTGTATGGCATCCTGTCAAATGGAATAAGAATGGCAACCACACAATAGCATTAATTTCATTGCTATAATACCTGACTGGCTTTTCATCCACACTACTACCTCTGTCAATAAGAGCTTCCTCAGGTAAGAGGCATTTAGCAGATGTGTGCTGTAACAATCTCTGAAGCTGGTGAAGGACAACTGCTCCACATGCTTCAAGGTCTTCTTCTTTCAAAATGTCAGTTTCATTACAAAAGCTATAAAATAAAACAGGTGCTGCATGAAATGTTTATTTAAGCACAGACCAACAGCTTATAGAATCTACGATAGTTCTTCATGGTTTATTGAAATATATCTGTAATATAATCTAGACATAAAAATGCGGTAACTACAATGTCTCTTGACAAAGATGTAAAACAGAGCAATGCTGGAAATTTTGCTTTAAAAAACATAGTAATCAAACCCACTTTTAACTCCTTGATGCCTAAAACTATTCCTTATCTGGGTGATCTCATTCTGTGTATATACAATAATGAATAACAT
>CM053769.1:217347827-217371325 GCA_028658325.1 Potorous gilbertii
AGAGAACAGGGCCAAGGACAGACACCCACAGTTAATAGATACAATATAGGCAGCTAGGAAGCACAGTGGAGCACTAGCTCTGGAATCAGGAGGACCTGAGTTCAAATGTGGCCTCAGACACTTGATATTTACTAGTTAAGTGACCCTGGGCAAGTCACTTAACCCCAGTTGCCTTGCCCCCATCCCCCAAATAGACATAACCTGAAGGAAGATCTGGCAAAGGAGACTGAGAAGTAGTCTTCTCATAGATAGGAAAACCAGGAGTGTAGTGCCACAAAAACCTAAAATCTAAAGATTATCCAAAAGGGTGATCAGCAGTGTCAAAGGCTAGAGAGGTCAGGATGAGGATTGAGAAAAGGCCCTTAAATTTTGCATTTATTGCATTGTTCCCTTGAAGGGCTAGTTGAGATGATGCCATTTAAATTTATATTTGCCCTCTTTTACTAAGCAAGGAGTCAGAGGCAATCTTTCATGCTTTTGAGCATTCAGAATATTAATGTAATTAAAGAGATTTTTAAAGGAAGATTTATCTGACAATGGTTAAACTTCATCAAAACTAATTAGTTCCCAGAAACAGAATATGAAAAATTGTAGATTCAAGATATTTTCCATGAAAAGGCCACATCCTGAAAAGGCTGTGAACTACACTGATCTAATTTATTCTGAGGCAAATTTTCCATCTTTTTTTTTTTGATGGAATTACATACCCTTTTGCTATGTTTTTTGCATCCATCCCACTCTCTACCCCTATCTCCCCATGTTTCTATCTATCGTGTTAGCTCTTTCTTATTCATACATGATTTCAACCTCATTTAATTTTTGAAAACTTAGGAATATGGCTTAAGAAAATGTGCACACTTGCACACTTGCACATATTAACAAAATGCTAGAAAATTCTTGATGTAAAAATTTCAAACTGCCTTTCCTCTAATATACTATATATAGTTGTTAATAAGCTTTAACTTACTTTTTCTCAGTTTTGAAATTATTTTCATATGTACTTTTTTGAATTTTCCATGTTCCCCCCAAGGCTTTTTTTTGTAGCAAAAGAAGCAATTTCATTCTAAGTAAAATACTTTTATAGAAAATTTCTTTCCATAATCCTAGTTTGTCACAATATTTTAAATAATGTTGAATAAACTAGTTATCTTTACTCTCGAAGTCAAAGTTGACTCTTTAATAAAAATACTAAGCAGTAGTAATTCGACCTTTTGTTCTTTCCTTATTGATTTTAGTGCTTTCCAGCTGCTGGTAAGCTGATGGAGTGTTATGTGTTCTTCAAGCTTGAATAAATTATTTGTAAAGTTTCTTTGTTCTCAATACCCCTGGAGTTTGACTGAAAGCAGAATGTAAATGTTGTCTTTTAAACTAAGTTAAATGGAAACCTTAGTTTCTCAAGGTCATAAAAACATAATCATTATAGATTGAATCTTGCAGAATTGGCAGTGATTTTAATGTAGTCTAAGTTAAATGCTTGAATGAAACTTGTATCTCAAAATTATTGTGGAAAAGCATGTGTTCTAGTACAAAAGGTTAGGAATATGTTCTTGTGGATTTACTGTTTTATGATTCGAAGTTCAAAATATGATTTTAAAAAGTAATTTTTTTAATACAAATTACTTGGGTCACCCTTTTGTGAATATTCCTTCTTAAAAATTAACTAGTTAGAAACATTCCATGGTTCATTTTCTTTGAATTTTTAGTCACCAACTCTTGAATAAATGCATGAATTCAAAAGCATTTATTAAGCTAGCTCTGGCAATGTATGCATCAACCTCCATGTTGCACAGTCAAATATAAAGTTCTTGAGAGAGACTTTGAGGGTGTCCTTGTATCACTTCTTCTGACCACCATGTGATGCCCTGCCCTATGTGAATTCTCCATAAAATAGTCTTTTTGGCAAGCGTATATTTTGCACTCGAACATCATAGCCAGTCCATCAGAGTTGTGCTCTCTGAATCATAATTTGAATGCGTGGCAGTTCAACTCAAGCACGGACTTAAGTGTCTAATACCTTATCCTGCCAGGTGATCCTTAGAATTTTCTAAGACAGTTCAAATGGAAGCGATTCAGTTTCCTGGCACGGCACTGGTAGACTGCCCATGTTTCAGTGAGGCATACTACAATGATGTTTAGCACAATGACTCTGTAGACCTTCAGTTTGGTAGTCAGTCCAATACCTCTTCTGTCCCAAACTTTTCTTCAGAGTCTCCCAAACACTGAGCTAGCTCTGGCAACGTATGCATCAACTGCATTGTCAATGTGTACATCCCTGGAAAGTATGCTACCAAGGTAAGTGACTTTATATCCACAGCATTCAAAACTTCTCCATTTGTTCTAACCGATGGTTCCATGTATGGATGGTGTGGTGGTGGTTGGTGGAGCACCTGTGTTTCCTTGGTGTTAATTATTAGGCCAAAATTAGCACAGGCAGCAGAGAATTGATCCATACTTTGTTGCATCTCAGCTTCAGCGGCTGCATTGAGGGCATAATCATCTGCAAACAGAAAATCATGCACCAACACTCCCTCCACTTTGGTCTTGGCTTGCAACATTTTCTAATTGAAGAGCTTACCATCAGTATGATAGTTGACCTTGATCCCTTGTTCATCCTTATTGAAAGCATTTGTCAACATGGCTGAAAACATCATGCTAAAAAGTATGGGAGCAAGCAAACAGACCTGTTTCACTCCATTGGTGACTAAGAAGGCACGAGAACATTGTCCACTATCCAGAACCCACACAAACATGCCATCATGAAATTGATTATAATACTAATGAACTTCTCCGGGCAGCCAAATTTTGACATAATTTTCCATAAGCCTTCACTACCAACAGTGTCAAAGGCTTTGGTCAGATCTACAAATGTTGTGTACAGACCTCTGTTCTGTTCCTGGTGTTGTTGGGTAGCCAACACCATATTGACTGTTCCTTGGCCATTTCTGAAGCCACACTGGCTCTCAGGTATATGACCATCTTCCAGGTGAAGGATCAATCTATTAAGGAGGACTCCAGAAAGAATTTTTCCATCAATGACTAAGAGAGAGATCCCCCCATTATTGTCACAGGACAATCTATTCTCTAGAAATGGACAGGCATCCTTGAACTCCTGGGGGATATCTTCCTCTTGCCACGTAACCTGGAAAATTTCAGTCAGCTTTTGTATGAGCAGTGGTCCCCTTACCTTGTAAATCTTAGCTTGAATAGAAGCAGCACCAGGTTCTTTGCCACATGAAAGGAGCCTTCAAAACCTCTTCTTCAGTTGCAAGTTCAGCTAAGGAGGGATTGACTTCAACCTGAGGTAAACAGTCAATGACCTCAACATTGGTTGATGATAGTCTGTTGAGAACACTGTGGAATTGTTCAGTCCATCTCTCTAGGATTATGTCCTTATCACTAATCAATGTGGCTCCATCAGCACTGAGTAGTTGTGATGCACCATAGGTTTTTGGTACATAAATAGCTTTCAGGGAATCAAAAAAGCACTTTGGATTGTTACTATCAGCATAAAGCTCACTGTCATCTGCCTTCTTACTGAGCCAGGAATCCTGCATCTCTCTAAGCTTTGCTTGTACTTTGCTTTTGATGGAAGTAGATGCTGTCTTCTTAGAAGTGGATAAACTATCCTTCTGGCATATCCTGTGGAGTTCTCATTTTTTTGTTTAGAGGCTTCTGAATTTCCCTATCATTTTCATCAAACCAGTCTTGATGTTTGCAAGTATTCTGACACAGATGAGCAAATGCAGTGCTGTACACCAAATCTCTGAAAGCTACCCACTCCTTTTCTGTTCCACTGTTGCCAACTATGTGTTGGCTCAACTTTCCCTCCAAGTCAGTAACAAACTGTTCACAGTCAAAGAACAGCCATACTTTGTCGACATTAATTCTTTTGGCAGTCATTTTGCCTTGGGAATGACACTTTTAATGAATGTGAATATTTAGCTTGGAAAGGATAAGTCTGTGATCAGTTCAGCTCTCTGCACCACACATTGCCTTTGTCACTCTCACATCTTGTCTATCTCTTCTCCTTGCAGTCACATAGTTTATTAGATGCCAATGTTTGCTGCGAGGGTGCATCCATGAAGTTTTATTGCATTTAGGCAAACCGAAAACAGTGTTGGTGATAAGAAGGTCATGCAATACACAAGTCTTCAGCAGTAAAACCATTGCTGTTGTTGTTTCCAACTTCATTCCTCCCTAGGACTTCCTGCCAAGTCTGGTAGTCTGAGCCTACTCTAGCATTAAAGTCACCCAAAATTATAAGCTTGTCCTGTTTTGGCACATTGATGATAAGGGTGTCTATGTCTTTATAAAATTTTTCTGACTTCATCAGGGTTCATCATGATGGGAACATGGACTCTGATGATGGTGGCATGGTGTTTTCCAGTGAGTAACTATCACATTATGAGCCTATCATTTACTCCTTTTAGCAGGCTTATGAGCTTGCTGACTAGATTAGTTTTGATTGCAAAATCCATGCCAGCTTCAAGGCTCTCCCCTTCACTGCACCCACTCCAGAAAAATGTGTATGCAGTTCCAGCTTCAGTAAGCTGGCTTTCATTTGCCAACCTCATTTCACTCAAGGCTGCTATTTGGATGTGATACTGTTGACTTCTCTTGCAACAAGAGCAGTTCATCTTTCAGGTCTACGAGATTTTGTGTTGTGTTGGTGAGTGGAATCATCTTTGCAGATGTTTTTGTATTTTGTGTTTTGACCCCATAGTGATTCCCCACCTGCCATTCAGGCCAGGGTTGGGTAAACAGACAATGTTTAGATAATGTTTTCTAGGCCCCTTCCTCAGACCAGGAGGTGAGCAGTGCAGTCCTTGAAAAGCTGCTCAGACACCTGGGGGGCTGCTGAGTTCCACTGCTACTTCCAGTGAGAAACAACCCTATGGCCTGGGCCACCTGTGTGCAGGGTTGTGACTACTGCTCCCAGTATGTCTGCACCTGCTGCTTCATCACTTGCCTGTTGCCACAGGACTTTGAGGCATAATAGTAAAATGATATGGGTGATGTTTTTTGATTCATGCATAAATTGGATTTAAGTGAAGCAGAGTTGAACAAAGTTGTCAGCCCTCCCTCTCTTCTCCAGAGTCATCATAATCCAGTGATAGGTCAGAGTCAAGACTCCTGGTGATGGCTCAGAATGCAATGATGACCTTGGCATCTTCAGTATCTAACCAAGCTCTAAGCGCTTCACATAACCTGCCTCAGCTGCCTTCATGGCTGTTGGAACAAATTGTTCTCATCTGCCCATTCTACCAGAGGAAGTCTTCACATGCTGAGGGTAGTCACCCCCCCCCCCCAACTCACCAATGAGTTTAAGACCCCTTGGTGTTACTTACCCTCAACCTGGTTTGGCCTCTCTGCCAGGGTGTGGCCACTGCATATGCTGCAGCTTCTTGGAGCCACAGGTGAGAGTTGGGTGGAACAGGTGAACATCAAAGGTGGAAAAAACTCCAAAAAGGGCTCAGCAGCCATCACACCAAAGGTACCGGTCCTCCCTGAACACACCCTACACCCTACCCTGATAAAGTTCCATAGTTTGAAGGCAGGAGTTGGGGAGGAGAAAAAAGTCTGAGCCAGGCACTGAATTCATTGAGAAAGGAAGGAGAGTGCCCTGGGAAACCAAAATCTTGATTAATTGGTAGGTATGGATTCATTGAAGCTCAGAGGAGAAGTAATTGAGTGATAGTGGTAGAAGGAGAGCCTGAAAGTAGCACTTGAGAACAAGGAGTAATTAAACTTCCCCATCATGACCACTAAATTTGGGTGAATACAGGACAGTGTGAACAATCCTGGGGGAGGGTGCTAGGTGGCACTAGATGGGGACCTGGACCTGGAGTCAGAATGATGTGAGTTCAAATCTGGTTTCAGATACTTATTAGCTTTGTGACAAAGCTAATAATTAGCTTGTGGGCAAGCTAATCTCTCTTTGTCTATTTTCTCAACTGTGAAATTGGGTTAATAACAGCACCTTCCTTGCAGGGTTGTGAGGAATAAATGAGATAATATTGTCAAAGTGCTTAGCACAGTGCCTGCCATGTAGTAAGTGCTATATAAATGTTTATTTTCTTCTTTCTTTCAGTTCCTTCCATCCCTTATTAGGAGAGAGCCAGGTCTAGTAAATACAGCAAGAAAGGAAAAGGTTGGAGATGAAATCCAGTTACCTATGAAGTAGGTCTAGCTTGTAGAAGCATTAGGTTGCTTCAGAGTGTGTAGAGGGGTAGTATTGAAGAGGAGGAATAAGACAATGGTTAGTGGAGAATAGAGTTTGAACAATGATGACTGGGGGTTCAGAATCTCTCGGATGGGGTGAGTATGATAGAGTAGAAGTCCATTAGTCATTGAGGAATGAGTTCAGGTAGGTTATCAGTCCATATGAATTTGTCTTTGGTTAGAGTTATCCAAGAATGGTAGGCAGCTGTGAGTGCCTGGAAGGGAATGTGGGGCTATGTCAAGGTTGCCCAGGTAAAGATAAGGTAGCCTAAGGATTTGCTAGTGGCTGAAGATGGTACCTGTCTGGAACCTGATAGAAAGGTAAGGCAGTCCCACAGAGTGTGCTTGCCTGCACCATAATGGAAGGGCCCAGGCAGCTCTGTGAGTTCACATGCTGCAGTGCCTGATCTGGACATACTGACTAGGGCTATTCTCTCAATTCTTTTTCTGCATCTGGAGATGATCACAGAACAATCCACATATACACTGTTTGACTATTCTTTTCCAGGAACACAGTATGCAAAGGGTTAGGCTGTGTCTGGGGTGAGGGAGAGAGGGCACAAAGAGACTGCCCTCTAAGAACTGGAAACAAAGTCAGTCAAGTGCCTCTCATTTGAAAAATGGCCGAGCCACTTATGGTATATGAAAGTAAGGTTGCCATGGTACAAAGAATGACTAATGTGATCAATACAGAATAAACCTGAGAAAAGCACATTAAGATTTTTAGAATCTCCTGTCTACTCAGTGATATAAATGCAGAGAACAATAGCGAATAGAAACTTACTGTTATAAAATTTTAATAACAAATCTTCATCTTCTTTCCATCTTTGCAGAAGTGGAAACTATGGGTTTTGGAGACTGAATACAATTTTACGCACACACACATGCATATATATATATATACACGTATGTATATATACATGCATATATATGCACATATTTATATATACATATATATGTATTAGTTCTTTGTACTGTACTTTTTTTCCTCATTTTGTTCTTTGTTTTAAGGGGTGGCTTCTAGGGAGGGAACAGGACATATTTGTTGATATAGGTGATGTAAGAAAAAATAAAAAGATGTCAATACAATTTTTAAAATAGAATAGAATGCTTTCTTGACCCCATTCTGTCCAGAGGTTATGTTAGAAAAAAATTGGTACAGCTACTTAGAGTTGCCCTTGAGGTCACCTAATAGTCCATTCATGTCCATGAGCTAAAGCTGGGGGCCAGTAGGTGGTGCAGTGGATGGAGCACCAGTACAGGAGTCAGGAGGACCTGAGTTCAAATCTCACCTTAGATACTTGACACTCACTAGCTGTGTGACCTTGGACAAGTAGTCACTTCACCCCAATTGCCTCCTCCTGGGTCATCTCCAGTTGACCTGATGAATATCTGGTCACTGGATTCAGATGGCTCTGGAGGAGAAGTGAGGCTAGTGACCTGCGCAGCCCTCCCTCAAAGCAAAGTCAAGTGCAAGTCATGTCATCATTTCTCTAATGGCATGGTCTTCTTCAAAAATGAAGAACAAACACAAACACCCTGAAGTTGGGAGGGAGAGGAAATTCCTCGCTGCCTTACAAACTGTGGCCTTTGAACTAGATCTTAAAGTTCAGGAGTAATTAACAACCATCAGGTATTATGGCAAAGGAAGACATCCAGTGTTTTTAGTTCAGAGGCGCTCGGTGGCATAATGTCGCTAAATCTCTGGGCCTGAATTCATATTTGCCCTCAGACACTTCCTAGTTTTGACCCTGGATGACTCATTTGACCTCTGTCACCCTTAGGTGACTCATCATTAAATGGGGACAATAACAACACTCCTCTCCCAGTGTTATTATGAGGATCAAGTGAGATATTTGTGCAGTGCTTAGTGCCTGGTACATAGTAGGTGCTTTACCTTCCTTCTTTCCTTGTGTCTAACACTACGCCATATGCTTTCGTTGTGGAGAAAGAACTGTGTATTATGGTCCTGACTCTTTGATAGAGGGGTTGAGTTTGAAAGTGGTGGGATTCTGGAAGGAATAATAATTCTTTTCTCTTTAGAATGGGCAAGTTCTTGATCATTGCTTACTCCTTCCTGTGGATTAAACTTCTTTACTTTTATAGATTTCTCTGGTATCCTGCATTTCAATTTCAAATATTCTACCTAGCTCTAGCTCTAGTTTGCTCAGCAAGAATACTTACATATTATCAAATAAGTTATTCTTAGGTGTAGACTTAAGAATAGGGCTTTTGCCTTTTGGTATATTATTTTTCAGGATCTTACTTTTTTGCATGTACTGCTTTAAGGAGGGTGTTAGAAATTCTAGTTGGAATGGACTTACGAAGGCAAAAGTTGTCAGGCCACAAACCTTTAAAAGAGAAAAATTAAAAAGTTTTCTTTGCCCTCTGATTAATTTTTTTTTTTTTTAGCAATCACTGAAATTGTCATGAAATTGAGTGTCACCGAGTGGCCATTTTAACCCGCACTACAAATACTGATCAATCAAACTTTTTTTTAAGTGTCAACAAAGTTCATAAGATGATTGATCAAATTCTGTGCAAACTGTGATAAATGTTGTGACTTGAGTTTGCCCTAGGCACAATGATCAAGTTTAGTGTGCCCCTTCACCACTTTCAATTTAGCTAGAATCCCAAAATCTTGAGAGTTAACAAAAACCTTAGAAGTCATATGGTCCAACCTCTCAGTGATACTTTGGTTTTCTCTTACAACATTCCTGGTAAGTGTTTATTCAGAGGCTTGAAGTCCTTTAGAGATGGAGAATTGAATACGTACTAAGGTAAATCATTATACTCTGGGACAGTTCTAGTTGTTATTTTTTTCCTATTCATTAAGCCAGAATTTGTCTCCTTGGAAGTTTATTACACACATTAGTGAACTCAAATAGAAAAAAATCTAATTACTCCTTAATATATGACAATTGTGATTATGTTTCTTCTAAGCTTTTTCTTTTCCAGGGTAAACATCTCTAGTGCCTTCTGTCAAAGCCTGACATAGTCTGGTCTGGTCTGGTCTGATTTTGAGTTCCTTTAACACCCATCAACATCCTGTTTACCTTTCTCTGGATATACTTGAATCTGTTAAGTATTCTTTCTAAATTGATTTTACAGTATCACTTTCATCTGCTATGTGATACTGTTGACTCCATTTTAGCCCTCAAAAACCCTTAGACCTGAGTTGTATTGCATGTCTCCCCTCATTTTATACTGATGCAGCTGAATTTTTAAATTCAAGAGTAGGACTTTACCATTATTCTTTCTGTACAGGGTATCCCAAAAATCTTAGGGCAATTATAAGCTTCAATAGCATGAAATTGCACTAAGACTTTCAGGACATCTATATTTCACCTTTTTTAGATTTATTGTTTTAGATTAGCAAAATATTTTTATATCCAAATTCTAACATCCAGCCGATTAGCTATACTTTCTAGTTATTGGCACATTTGATCCAAATCACTGATAAAAACGATGTATAGACTAGGGCCAAGGATAGAACCCTGTGATGTTTTCTCAGAAGAGATCTTGCTCCAAAAGGATATTTATAAATTTACCATTCTTTTGTTAAGTCATTCAGCCATTGCAAATTGGTCTATATTAATCATCCACTTACCTAAGTGTAATGTTGTGTGGATCAAATAAGATAATGTATGTAATGTTTGATTTGCTAACTTTAAAAATCTTATGTAAATGCCAGTTGTTTACTGTTGATACTATATTATTTCATTCTCACCTTTTTTAATGGAGATCAGATAGAAATATTCATGAGACGCTTACTCTTTTATATTTAATATTCTGTGGACATAATTTGTGCAGGTATATAAATGACTTTTTTGTATTTGATTAAAAATATTGAAATGTAAGCTCTTCTTTTTTAAGTTCACTGAAATAATTGTCAGATCAATTCTGGGCTTAGACAAAATGATGGAGATGCTATACATGTCTCTTCCTTTTGTCACATTGTTTTATCAACTAAATCTGTCTGTTCCCCATTCCAATCCATCCTCCTCTCAGTTGCCTAGATGATTTTATTTACATATTTTTTCATGTCTCACACACACACACACACACACACACACACACACACACATATACACCCTCAGTAAACTCCAGTGGCTCCTTATTACCTCAGAATCAAATATAAAGTTCTCTGTTGTAGTCAAAGCCCTCCCTATTTGGTCCCTTCCTTCCTTTTCAGTCTTGCGCTTTATTTTGCTCTGTGCACTAACCAGCTCAGGTACAGTGTCTTGCTTGCAGTTCACTTACATACCACACTCTTTCTCCTGATTCTGTGCCTTTGCAATAACTTGCTATATATTCTTGGAATACTTGGGAATCATATCATCTCTGACTTCCTTCAAGATTCATTTTAAATCCCTCCTCCTGCATTCCTTTCCCCATCTCATTCTCACTCCTCTACCCTCTGAATTACTTTTCATTTTAACTCTGTGTACATCTTGTATAAACCTTATTTACACGGTATATCCTCCATTAGATACAGTACCTAATTTAGGTTTAGGACAGGATTTTTGCCTTTCTTCGTATCCCTAGCACTTAGCACGGCGCATCACATAATACACGCTTCTTTACTAAATATAACTGAGTATGTCTTCCAAGTGAGAAAGGGAGTTATTCTAAAACTCTTTTCCTCTTCTCATCCGTCTTCTCCATCTCTCTCTCCGTGTTAGAATAAAGCTGAAGTGATTGGAACTAGTGTTTAAACTAAGCCTAGAAGTTGCCTTATTTTCTTTTACAGTATTATATAGAACTCTTTTTTATTCTTTCATTGGGAGACAGGGCATGGTATCAGTATTTTATTATATGTAGTTACATTTCAGCAATATAATTTGACCCTGACACATGCAATAATTACCTTAAAACTAAATTTTATCATATTTTTAATATTTAACAATGTAAGGTCTTAAAAAAAATTGAAAAACATAGTAAGTATGCAGCCTGACGGTATTTAATTTGAGGTGAAGCTTTGGCTTCCTTCAAGTTTTTAAGAATAAAATTCTGCAGTTATCTGTTAGGGAGGGGGAAAGATTCTTAATGCAATATAAAGGTCATATGATTATAGATTTAGATCTTGAAAGAGACATTAGAGACCATCTGGTCACATCCTCTTATTTCATGGATGAGAAAACTGAGGCCCAATAAGGTGAAATGACTCTCCTTAGGTCACAGAAATGACCTTAGTGGCAAAGCCCCTAACTTTAAATTCTTCATTTTTTCCACTGTACCAAGGTATATCATCTGGCATAGCAGAGCATGTATAATTAAGTAAAACAATGATAGCATACTACATAGTGCAAAAATAATCTTATTTTTTTCCAGTTGAAATTTGTATAAACATTTAATCCTATCCAGCTGATATTTTAACTACAAGATAACTAGTTTTATAAGTCTGCGTTCAGAGTCTTCAGGTGTGATAACAATCTGTATTCCCTGGAAACTGCATTCTCTTGGCCTACGTTTTGAGGTAGATCTCAGCCATGCTTCACTTCACTTCCTGGCCTTCTTTTTGAAAACCATGTCACCAGGACCAGAAACCACAGCTTAGAGGTTTTCACCCTTTTCTTGTGTCCTGATTGGTAACTCCATACCTGACCCACTATTTCAGACAAACCCCATCCATATTTCATTTATTCCCTACTCTTTGGCCCTCCTTACTCCACAGCCTCTGGATCTAAAAACCACAAGTCAACTCTGCCCTTGTTCCTGGAAGGGCTGTGTTAGTCTACTTCCCTCAGAGCCCTATTCACCAACTCCTTGTTTCCTTATGTTAGAATGTAAGCTTCTTGAAGGCAGGGTCTGATTTACTTTTGTGTTTGCCTCCTAATAAACACTTCACACAGTACATTTTTTATAAGTCCTTTTTCTTTTGCTCCAATCACAATCCTTCGCTTTACAGAATAATCATTTTCAGAGGAAGAAAACTTACTTCAATTACCTCATTACTGAAAGTCAGTCTTCAACATGTATTAATTAAGCTTACTATGTGTCATGTATGGAGCCAAGCAGTGGGGAACAAAGAAATTCAAAAACACTGTCCCTGCTCTCAAAAATCACAAATTCAGATGGCAGAAAACAACATGTAAATAACCATGTATATACAAGATATGTACCCAGTAGATGGAAGGTAATCCAATAAGGAGGGAGGAGAGCAGAGCGATGCACTTGTGGAAGGTGGGATTTGAGGTAAGTCTTGAAGGAAGCCAGAGAAGCTAGGAGATAGAGGAAAGGGGGCAAAATATTACAGACAGAGAATAGCCGGTACAAAGGCAGAATTGGGAGATGGTATATTGTGAGCTCAATGACCTTGCAAGGAAGTCACTCTTCCTGAGTTCTCGAGTGTGTGGGGAGGAGTAAAGTACAAGAAGATTAGAAAGATGGAAAGGATCAGGTTGTAAAGGGCATTAATTGACAAACACAGGACTTTACATTTGATCCTGGAGGTAATAGGGAGCCATTAGAATTCATTGAGTAGAGGAATGATACCATCAGACTTTTCAGGTTAGGAAAATCACTTTGGTAGCTGAATGAGTGATGGATGGGAGGGAGAGGTGAGTTGGGGAGACCAATTAGAAGGCTGTTATAATAATCCAGGCAAGAGGTGATGAGTGTCTGAACTGCGATTGCAGTTCTGCAAATATATGAGAGATGTGAAGATAGAAATGACAAAATATAAGGACAGGTTGGATATATAGTTAAGTGCCAGTGAGGAACTGACCATGACATTAGTTATGAGCTTGGATGACGGGAACAATACTGCTATCCGTAACAGTATTTGGAAAGTTGGTAAGAGGATTTTGAGGAAAAATGAATTCTCTTTTTATGTTGAATTTGGGATATCTGTGAGACAACCAATTCAAGATGTCTAAGAGACAATTGGTAAGGTAGGATTGGAGCTTATGAGGGATATCAGGGATGTATATACAAATGTGGGAATCATTTAAAAAGAAGTGATAATTGAACCTATCAGAACTGGTGAGATCAAGTAAGATAGTATAGGGAAAGGAGAAGAGAACATAGGATGAAAGCTTTGTTGAACAGAATAAGTAATCTTTACATGACCTATTTTCCCTTTTGAAACCTTAATATGTGTTGGGGGGGGGCATTGCATACTATCTTAGGAGAATAAGTGAATTCATAAAAACATACTAATTTTCAAATGATTTCTTAATTATATGACCAGTCACATGTAATAGCTCTTTGGATATAATCAAATTCCATTATGTAAATATGTATTAAAAAGTCTTTTTACAATGGTCATTCTTTTATCTACTGTGGTAGAAAATAATGGACATTTAATGGTTCATTTTGAGCTGTCAATTGAGCTGTCACTAACTCTATAAATCTTAGAAACTTTAAAAAAAACTGATTTTGATCCAATTATTTTGATCCAATAGACCATAACATTTCTGAAGGAGCTTTCATTGACTCATTTGTCAGCAAGCACTTAGGGACTCTAAAAGCTCAAGATCATTTGGTTACTGTGTGCATGCACTTTGTTCATGTGGAAAAACCCTTATAAAATGTTTCTTGACAGAGCTCATTCATATAGTTAAATGTTAAAGTTAAAAGGCTAAAGCTCATTTCTACACTGTGACATACTTGTGTTTCTCAAAGTATAAATGGGGATAAAAAAGACTATTCTTCAATCTAGTGATAGAATTTGTGGGGGAAAATCAAAATCCAATACAATTATTTTTGGCCTCATTTAAATGCTTTGTTTTTTGTGACTTAAAAATAATTTGACAATATTCTTTGGGTTTTTTTGTAAACAATGTATTTATAGAGTTTAGGTGCCAAGTTTTTTTCCCCATTGAAGTTAATTTTTAATGGTGTGTTGTAATGTGTTATCTGATGCCTTTTTGTGACATGGAGGTCACACAGTGCCCTTAAAGGTTGGGCCAGTAGGACAGAAGCTCTAGCAAATCCCAACAAGCTATAAGGGTCTAGATTGCATGTGTCTGCTATCAACTAGGCAATCTAATTAAATTTGCAGAGGCTCATCTCTAGAAGATTAGCCACTAAATTTGTCAGTCAATAAACATTAATTAAGTGCCTGCTGTTGTTAGTCACTGTGCTAAGTAGTGAACTTTTTTTTTTTTTTTTAGTTACAGCAGCTCTTGAATACTAAAGTTTGTATTCTCCATTGCTGAAGTAAGCGGTAGTCAATGAAGTCTCTATTAAGTACCTATTGTCATAAGAATATTTTCTTCCTTGTTATTAATCTTTATTATTTGGGTTCCAGGGCCATTTTACCTGGTTAGGCTAGTTGAAACTTGTCCCATTGGATGTTAAAAATACACTTAAGGTCCTAAACCTTCCTTAGATAAGAAGCCAAAAGGAAGTTAGAGCTTCCCAAAGTAATTAGATTCACTTTGTAGAAGAATCCTAACTAACTCCAATGCTGTGGTTATCTTTGTAGCATGTAAATCTCCCCTTTCAGTTAGCCCATTGTGAACTCTGAACCTTAAAAACTTAACTTTAATATAGAACTGTCTGTTTCCTTAGAAGATGTATGAAATTATGATTCTGTTTAATTGTCTTTTTTTATTTTTATGCCCTAACAGGATGTATATTGATCAGCCATTTTTTCAGTCATGTCCAACTCTTTGTGAGTTTGGGAGTTTTCTTTGCAAAAAGACTGGAGTGGTTTGCTATTTATTTCTCCAGCTTATTTTACAGATGAGGAAACTGAGACAAACAGGGTTATGTGATTTGCCCAGGGTCACCCAGCTAGTAAGTGTTTGGGGCCAGATTTGAACTCAGTCTTCCTGACTCCAGGCCAGGCATTCTTTCCACTGTGCCACTTAAAGATTGTTGTATATCAAAAATTGACTGTCTGACATAATTTTAAACTATAAATGCTTTGTTAGAATCTTAATCATGGTTTAGAGTTATTTTTCTGAGCTCTGAACCTATGTTTAAACATAATAAAACTTAGCTTTTAACCTCTGGTATCTCTGTGTTGTGATAGTATTTGGCAGTAGTTACCTATCACATCAACTCAGTGGGAATATTTTTCTCATAATATCACCATGAGATACTATGGTAGGCAATGAGAAACAAAAAAATAAAAAAGAAAGAATAGTTCCTGCCTTTTAAGGAGCTCACATTCTGTTGGGGGAGACATGTCCATATGTAAGTCAATATAGCATATTTACAAAATTAATATTAGTCTCTTCTATGTAAGAAGAAAGACCTCATTTAGAAAGTAGGTGGCACTTCAGCTGAGCTTTGAAGGAAAAGAGTGAATCCAGGAAACAGAAATAAGGATGAAGTTCACCCCCATGTAGACCTGTTTAAAAATGTCGTTATGGGAAATGGAATGTAGCTTCCTTTTGAGGAAGTGCCCAAGCCTTACATGTTCATGCCTCTCCTTCTCTGCTCTTGATTCTCCATACTTTTCCACCACTACTCCAGTAATCTTTTTGCCCTATAGATGACTCTATCTCTGAAGTCCCTGCCTCTGATTCTTGAGTCCCTCCTTGGGTTGTGATTGTATATACAAGGCAGCCTCTGAGGCTGAGATGCAGCAAAGTATGGATCGATTCTCTACTACTTGTGCCAATTTTGACCTAACAATTAACACCAAGAAAACAGAGGTTCTCTACCAGCCAGCATGACATTGTTCATATATGCAAATGCTGTGGATAACCTTGGCAGTATAATTTTCAGGGATATCCACACGATGAGACTGACACATACATTGCCTGAACTAGCGCAGTGTTTGGGAGGCTCTCAAGGAAAGTGTAGGACAGAAGCATTGGACTGACTACCAAACTGAAGGTCTGCAAAGTCGTAGTGCTGACCTCATTGGTGTATGCCTGGGAAACCTAGACAGTATGCCAGTGCCATGCCAGTTGAATTGTCTTAGAGAAATTCTGAAGATCACCTGGAAAGAAAAGGTACCGATCACTGAGGTCCTTTCTCTAGCTGAACTGCTAAGCATTCAAAGGGTTGGTCACTTTGTTCAAATGCTAAAGGTACATTTGCCTGAAAGGTATTTTACAGAGAACTCACACAGATCAAGTGCTCGTATTGAGGTCAGAAGAAACAATACAAGGATACTTTCAAGGTCTCTCTGTAGAACTTTGGAATCACTTGAGGGACATGGGAGATGCTGGCTCAGGATAGGCCAGCATGGAGCGTCATCATCAAAGAAAGTACTGTGCTCTGTAAGCAAAGAGGAATTGCAGTAGCTCAAAAGAAATGACATGTGTCAAATTAGAGACCCCCTCCACTTTAAATGTTCATATGGACTATTTGTGGATGACCTTGGCTTCTTCAATGACTGACCAAGCCCTAAGCACTCCACAGCACTTTCTTTAGCTGCCTTCATGACTGTTGGCACAAATTATTCTCATCTGCCTCTTGGGAGGGGGGGAGGGGCAGAGTTTTTACCTGCTTGGGGCAGACATCCCCCAAATCACTATAAAGAGTTGGAGACCTTTCCATTACCGTCAACATGGTTTAGCCCATCTTCAGGCTACTTTTTTTTTTTACAGGTCCAGAAAATGGTTTCTGTTGACTTGTGTAAATAAAGGTAGTCTGTATTCTGTTTTGATTTTATCTCAAAAGAAGACCTCCACTGTCATAGGCTTCTAGTCCCACCTAGACATTCTGAGTTTAATTAGAGATGTTTTGATGAGATTAACTATAGGGAAACACCCCCCACTAGAACAGACCAAAGTTACAGCTGCTAGGCATTTTTCCACTCATTCAAATCACCTGAAATCCTCTCCTTATTACCTAACCTTGGGAGTAAGGGAAATGTCTAAGCAGCTTCTCCTGATAGTCTCCTATTGCTGCCTACCTTAATATATAAAACCCTATATATTTGTATATCTCCTTTTGTTCTGGTCCACCTGGCAACCGCCCATCCACTGATACTAATTAAGCTTTTTATCATCTAGCCTTGCCTCTTGATTTATTGATCTTCAGTCAAATAAACCTGGAATTACTCTCCTGAAGGATTCTGGGATTTCTAGTTTGAATAATTCCCCAACAACAGCAGTAAGATGAGTCTGGATGGATTGTAGAATGAGTGAAGGGGAGGATTGTACAAAGTAAGGAAGGTTAGTGCCAGGTTGTGAAGGGCTTTAAATTCCAAAGGAGTATGTATTTGGTCATACAGGCAGAGAGCTGCTGGAATTTGAGCAGGGAAGTGACATGGACATGCCTTTGGTTTATGAAAATTATTAACAGCTGTGTGAAGAACAGCGGTGAACAGAGTTAGGCTGGGAAATTAATTAGAAGGCTGTTGCAATAATCTAGATAAAAGGTGAGTAGAGGCTGAAACAGGTTTTTGACTGTGTATATAGAGAGAATGGTATAAATGGAAGAGATTCTGAGGAGGTAGAAATGCCAAGGCATAGCAGCTAATTTTGATACGTAGGGTTAGGAGCCAAGTATAATTCTGAGGTTGTGAAGGGTAGTAACTAAGATGATGGTGATCCTCTTGACAGATAGGGAAGTTTAGAAGAGGGATGGGTTTCAGATTATGTTTCAAATGTGTTATGTTTAAAAATATCCAAAGGACATGTTTAATAGGCGATTGGTAATGCAGGTGTAAAGCTCAGGAGAGGGACAAGAGCTGGATATATAGAACTGGGAGTCATCTGTGTAGAAATATAACATAGGAACAAGGGTATTCTGACACTGACGGACCATTAGTGATGATGACAAAGATGGTTTGATGAAATTCAGTTTAAAGGTTGTGTGTTACATATCTATCTTTGAGTTCACAATAAGTATTATTATTTAGGACAGCTCTGAAATTTATGTCTTAAATGAAAATTTCAGAGGCATAAATAATTATAGTGAAAGATATCAGGAAACTGTGATTGTAAAAGAAATTTGGGTTGTTATCTTCAGATTAATGTGATTACAACTAGGTTGAGTCAGAGATGAACTTCCCATTCATCAGACCTGTCTATCTCCTTGTGGTTCAGCTTGTCTTCATGGGAGCCTAACTCCAGAGTTTTCCTCAATTTGAACAACTGTGCCGCGAAACCTGAGTTACACCTGCCATTTGGAGTTAACTTAGAAGGATCCAACGTATAATTTACTAGGACAAAGCGCACACATCTGCCTAATCTTAGCTAGTCAATTAACCAAGAGGAAAAAAGACATTATCTCTTTACATATTTATATCCTTCATCCTTTGTTGTAATGAAATGTTTAAAAATACTGTTTTGAAGTTATGAATAGCTGTGCCTGGTTCTGAGTCTTAATCAGAAATTTTAGAAACTAAAAGTTTCCATGCCATAGGCTGGAGAATAGAATGATACTGTTACCTTATTATTACTGATTTAAAGAGACTACAAAAGAGTCCAAATGTATTCTTTCAGCTTTCTTTCTTACAGCTTAGCTGGTCTGGTTTATCTTTATTTTAGGTACTAAATGTATGATCCATGTGATTTTTCCAAGAGAAAGTGTACTAAGACCACCTACTCTTTTCAGGATAATAAGGCAGTTTTCAGTAATGACTTTGGGGAACTAATAACCTGTGATGGATTTAGGCTGTCCCTATTTGAAAGGCTCCCTAGCTTGTTAGGAATTCTCCCTAACTCATCTGGTTGGTTATACTTTAGAGGAGGTTGATGTTGTTTTGTTTTATTCTGTTTCATTTTATATTAAAGGAGTCCTGAGAATTAAAGTGATGATGAGACTGAGGTCTTGAAAAAGGAGAGTAGGGGAGGCTGAGGTTTTGCTTATGCTGCTTCAGCTGCATTGAAGAGGACTTAGCACAGATGGATTGTGCACTACAAAATGTAACACATAATTCAAGCTGTCAGCTTACTCAGACCGTTTCCAGGAAGCAACCTGTGTAAAGAGAAGGAGCCGTTGTTTGCTGACCCCTGATCCATAGCCTGCTGCAGATTGTCATACATTCTGTTTTTCTTTATGTTGGTGTCCCTTCCTTCCCCTTCTTTTTAGTATTGTATGCCCTTCAAGTGGCACCCTGGAAAGACCACCCACGGATGGTAACACAATAGAAAATGAGGTCTCCACTAAGATATAGGTTTTGTAAGACATTTTGGTAAAAAGAAAAGTACTGTTTAACTATGTGTTTGCCCTTTCTACAGTTGTTTTGTGTTGCCAGCACAGTCCACAAATTTATACTTCATTGTTATTGCACATATAGTTGTTGAAGCCATCAGTTTACAATCCTTGAAATAAAATTTGAAATCCTTGAAAGTATAATTTAATATGTGTTAATTTTTCATGTAACTTGCAAATAACTTTTTTGGATTTATGGTGGGAAAATTTGGAATCAGAGTGAGCAAGTGCACTAAACCCAAAAAAAGTCTTAATAAATTATTTGTTGTAATACCAGATTTTAGAGGTGGTAGCATGGCATTGATCTTTAGTGAATTCTTCTATTTAACTCCTGAACAAAGCAGGCAGCCTGGAATCTAATTCTGAATAGGCATTTACACCTCTGTAAAAGGATTAGCTGAATTCATTTGTTAAACTGTTTAAATCTTAATTTGCATCATTATGGAATTGTAGTCTTCACCAAATCCCAGTTGGTTCTCCATTTCACTTGTTACCTATAGATGGTCACTAGGGATTTTCTCTCATTGGTAGAGATTCATGAAGGTGTTACATTGCTTAGAGTTGCCCAACCAGTTAATTAGGTTGAATTGATATCTCAGAATATGATTTATAATAGTTTACATTAGTTTTTTCATCAGATTTTGAAAGAGAAACTTTTGTTTGTCTTGTCTTTGTAAATAGGAATTTGTTTTGTTGGCATCATTTACACTTTAAAGAAAATTTTAGGCTCTTTTGAAGTTATTAATTTATTCATTATCCTTATAAATGTTTACTTAAAGATTAAATGCAGTTGTAAAGCAAAATGCAATTAATATATTTCATAACACAATGTGAGTTGTTATTGTTTGAATATAAGGATCTTCTATATTTAAAAACCATCCTTTGCTAATACCTATACATGAAATGAAATCTTGTGTTTAGTAATCAAAAAGCTCTTTGTTTGTAATGATTTTGTATAATGTATGTATGACAAAAATTCAGATGAAAAAGTATAATTATATCTCTTTTTTAGTTTCATTGCCTCCCTGTTAGTTCCAGCTCAGAACCTTGAGCAGAAGGACACTAGATTAGCAGTCAGACTATGGGTTTCACTTCTGTATTCAGTCACTAAGAATTGTGTAGCCTTGAGCAAGTTACTTATCCTCTTGGACCTTGGTTTTCTCCTCCGTGAAGAGAAGAGGTTAGACTAGATCAGGCTTATTTAAACTTTTTCCACTCTCCATCCCTTTTTCACCTGAGAAATTTAGGTATACACAGCAAACATTTACTGATAATAAATCATAGAGAAATTTATTTTAAAACGATTCTTTGTTATACATATAATTTTACCAGTTTAAAGACGGAAAGCAAATTTGCATACTTATGAAATGGATGTGCTTGTTTTATTTTTACACAATTAAATCTTGGCAATATATTTGATACTGCAAGATATAAAGCATCTTCAACATTTTTCAGAGTTGATTGATATTTTGATTTTATAATCGTCCATATTTATATGCAGTACAAAATGACCAAGTATGTTTAAAGCCATTTCAGAAATTGTTGGAAATTCTGTCATAATCCCAAGCCAAAATTCATTTAATGAACTTTTTGGGAAACTCATGTTTTAAATCTGTGTTGTGTGACAACTAGGCAAGTTCTTCTTGTATTTTTAATGGCAGATAACTGCCATTTTTTATTTGAGTATGGTTTATGAACCCAATTTAGTTTTTTAGAATCAGAATTTTTTGAAGGGAAATATTTCTGAAACTGTGTCTCCAGGCACTTCAGATGATCAGTTATAACTGTTACAATTAAATCTTTAGGAAGGTGTAGTGAAAGTTAAAGATCTTCTCTTCTCCCCCATCCCCCCCCTCATTAATAGACCTCTGGTGGAGCCGATTAAGGGAAGCTTGATTGGAAGCTTGGTTGGAGAAGCTTGTTTTGTAAGAAGGCCTACACTTTTTGTTCATTGTTAATGAGATACTGTATAACCAGGGTCATGATGCCCTCTGGCTCTGAAAAGTGTATATATACCCTGAGCTGAGGTTTTGCTTTGGGGGCTTACTCTTTTGAAGAAGGTTCCTGTGCCAGATGAGACTCTGGGTAACTGTTAAGGAGCCTCACCACCACCACTATCACCCCCACTTTGAAAACCCAGATGTTGGTGCTTCTCTCTCTCATAACTATGTTATGTAATGGTTAGACAATTGGATCTGTCTGTTGATCTGTGGTGTGTGTGTGTGTGTGTGTGTGTGTGTGTGTGTGTGTGTGTATAAATAACATTTTTCTGATTATTTTCTCTGTTGGCATATGCAATTAAAATAGATTATTAACCTCTCAAAAATTGGTTTCCTTTTAGAAAAGCAGATCTAAGAATCTGTGCTAGCAGGCCCTCCTGTGTATGATGGGGTGCTTGCTACTATAGAAGGTTATTTTCAATTATAAAATTTTATGTAGTGGTAAACATTTCTAAAGAACCATTTTTCACTCCATTTTTCTATATGTTAACTTTTTTAGTTAAACTTTCAATTTTATCTTTTAACATAAATATGTTGCAATTTTTTTGAAGCAACATGTTTAAATCATTGAGTTTCTCAAAAACATCTGACATAAGTTTTGAAAGCCATGTCATGAAAAAAATTAATAAAATCCGACTTTTGCCCAGTCAAAACTTTAACAATTTCATCTTTTGATTTCAATGATATGTTTAAATTTCACCCTCTTGAGAGAGTCACCTTACCTCTGTTTGTAGTAATGAACTATTGTAATCAGAGTCCATGTCTTTCCAAAGGTTTAAAAACAAACAACTGTTAAGGGCACAGCTCTTAATAAAGTTATTGATTTTTCCACTATCTCAAAGTGCAGCATCTAACTTGTGGTATTTTTTTGGTTATGAACGCCTCCAGATGAATCATGCAGTGAGTAAAGGTGATACGTTCATTGCCACCAGCTTTAACTTTTACTACAAATCCAACGTTCTTGCCCATCATTGCTCCAGCACTATCTGTACAGACTCCAAAGCAGTTTTTTCACCGTAGACCTTCATTTGTGAACAATTTATTGACTTTAAGATACATATCTTCCCCTCGTGTGTATCCTTCTAAAGAGTAACAAAACAATAATTATTCATGTATGCTTCCTTCATAAACTTCGTAAACATATACTTCCTTCATAAACATCTTACATAAAGTGACGATTATGCCACATTAGAAATATCAGTTTTCTGATATTTCTACTGCAGACTTTGGGCTGCCCTTAAGTCTGGTAATAAGCTGCTAGAATTGGTCATTATTAATTTAAGAAATTCTTTGAAAATCATTCAATAAAGAAATTGTATTAATTTCATCCTCATACTTTTTCCCATGAACTATTTCTGAGATTTGAATAACAACAGAGTAACATGAAATTTATTGCATAAGACTTTTTAGTTTTTGTAATTGAACAAGTTTCTTAAGATGCAAGTAAATACTTTTTGTTGACAGTAACATATTTCTCAAAATATTGTTTTTCTTTATTTGAAGATTTTGAAGTTGTTGAAAATATTCCTTTGGTTTATTGAAGGATGCTGCATGCTTGGTATTAAGATATTGTTTTAGTTTGGTTAGTTTTGAAAAGGATGATGAGGTTCAGGTAGTAGGTCGTCTGAAAGAAATCAGGAGGCAGATTTTTCTCCTAGTCCGGAGGATATTATCGATGCAAAAGCAGTGGGCTGGCTCTGTAAGAAAGGCAATTTACAGAGGGACAGGGGCTTGTTTTTAAAATACAGTTTTGAGACACTTAGTCAAGAGTTCCTACATGAGTAGCAAGAAAAAAACGGTGTCAGGAAAGGGCAGCAAGTGTGCTGAGTACAATTCAAAACTAGGAATTTAGCTTCTGATATTTGGTCCAATATGGAGAGCTAATTATGCCTAAAGAATATGGCTAAGGAAGCAAGGTTTTTGTTTATCTGACAGAACTTCCTGTTACTGGACAGATTTAAACAAGGTTCTCATGGTTGCCTCAAAGTCCCATTGTTGCTGGGTAAAAGTCAGCCTCAGGTTTCATGCTCTTTGCAGCCAAAACTTCTTTACAAATTAAACATAGAGGTTCTTCCACACCATCATCATTATTAGAAGTAAATTCATATTGAAAAAATGATTGGACATATATTCTTGTCTATTTAGGTGTACTACAAACTTGATAGCTAAGACTCTACTGCATTATCATCAGTATTTTTATCT
>CM053769.1:217371825-217445310 GCA_028658325.1 Potorous gilbertii
AAGCAGCTAGTTGATAAACTTGCTTGGAGATCATATTTAAAAATGTGTGACTGTGTAACACTTTCATTAAGTTTGGTTTTGTCTAAAACAAAAAATTCAGTCTTGTCCGTAATCTATAATGCCATGTCAAATGCTTGATGCTCTCTCTTGCTCTCGCTCTCTCTCTTGCTCTCTCTCTCTCTCTCTCTCTCTCTCTCTCTCTCTATATATATATATATATATATACATATATGTATGTATAAAATTATAGAGTAATTAATTTAACCACAAACTTACAGTGTATTACATTATTTTACAATGAACCAGAAGCATGAAATATAAATTTGCTAATATCACAAATAATTACAGAAAGATTATTTTCAACAACACTATATTTCTCTTTGAAGTGAAATAGTCAGACTTCTGCTTAAAAGCAGGGCAGAAGAACATTGTTTCATTATGTCATTAACTAAAACCTTAAAATATGATTCAAGACTATGGTCTAATATATACATATATTACATATTGTGTATATAATATATATTGCATATATATATATATATATCAGAAGATTTAAAAATTTAGTTATGATACATTACAATTCAAAATATATCTGACTGATAAATAACAAATATTATACTTCAGATCTTAATCTAATAAAATATAAAATCTGCACCTTACTTTCAAATATGAAACAAGCAATAATGTCTGAAATAGATTTGTTTCTTAAAATATCTTAAAACTAAATTTTCTCTGCTGTCCCATTTTGCTGATGCTTTTTAAAAATTTACAAAATTCTATGAACATAAAACAGATTAACTTCTAAAATTAATTCCATTTATTGTGTTTTAAAACAATTACAAATGATTGAAAAAAAAAGCCAAGAGGAAGAAGATAAAGAAAAAGGCAACGGAGGAAATAATCTACCTCTTTAAATATAGAAACTATTTTTTCAATCATATTACTTAATTTTCTTAGCCCTTTAAGCTAAAAAATGGACATTCTGTTCAGTCTTAAAGGATAAATATTTTTTTAAAGAAAAATACTAACAACAAATATATAAGTTTAGTTGGCCAAAACAGAAATTCTTTTTTCCTTCTACGCAGAAAATTTTACCTAGCCTATGAGCTGTAAACTTAATTACAATCAGTTTTCACAAATCTCACATGCACACTGGAATTGTGCCAGTGTTTTACCATTCTCTGTCCATCCATTTCTGAGTAGTAATTGCCAAAGACAGTGCCTGTTCTCAATAGACACAAGTGCTTTATTCAACTCATTCTACCCTACTAAATGTGAATTGATAGCAACATAAGGACTTGAAAAGAGTAGAAAAGAACATGTAGCAGTCCAGTCAGGATTGATATCAATGCATTTGAAAGATTTACTGAACAGTAAGTACTTTTTTTCTAAATTAACATATTGTACATTTTGAAATTAGAATTATTATAAAATAGGATTTTCACCCTGGGGAATAGAGTTCCTCTAAAAATTCTTTATTCTTTCCTAGCCTTGTAACTTGTATACACAATAGAGGCAGTAGAGTATAAAGGATAAAAAGCCCTTTCTGCCATATATTGGCTGTGTGAACTTAGGAAAGTCTCTTAACCTCTCAGGGCCCTGGGCAGCTGTACAACTGTTAGGTTACAGAGCGGTTGCAGATCTGTATTGTTAGAAGGGATTTTATCACTGAGTTTCTCACACCAGTGGTATTACAGGCTCAGACAAAGACAGAAGAGAGAGACAGAGACAGAGAGAGAGACAGAGAGAGAAAAAGAGAGGTTATTCCAAATTTTAAGCTATTAAAATTTGTATTTCAAAACCAATTCTCAGTAATATAGATTAATCACCATATTATTATTTGCTGGATTGTACAATATTCAGATATATATTTCTACATTTATAAATTTAGATAACCACTCAATATATGTCACCCTTTCAGCTAGTTAGGTTATTTTAGAAATTGATTTTACAAATTAATGAACATATGTTCCTATATCATAGAGAATATAATTTACACTAAATACTTGACCAGCAATCCTTTCAAAACCTTTTCAAGTTTTTAGCACTGGATGAAATTTCAAGGACCACATTCTTATCTGCCTAACTTTCAAAGACCATCTCCATTCAGGCATCACAGCTTTTGTTAATTTATTTTCATAGTATCTTAACAGCCTGCTCTACTCTCACCTGACAAAAGTAGTCTGCTCCACTTCCTTTACTTCCAAAGTATCTCCTTCAGGCCATACTCATTATTATTATTTCTCACTACTTTGGGTCCCAAATTACTTCTATCCATACAGTATCTTCTGATTTTAGGAACCTCCATAATTAATCTTTCATATCTCACTTTGCAAAATATAGCCTTAGTCAAATACTAAACTGATCTCAAAAGTAACATTAAAGCTTATCTTTATGTTAACTTTTTAGTTTGTACACTGTACTGGGTATTATACTTGATACACACTAAGTTTGACTATGGAAGTACTTTTATATTGGACTCATGGATTATTACCGAAAAATAGATTGATACAGCACAACATAAAGGACAGATATATAAACATAAATGTCTAGCAACTCTTTTGTTCCTTAGACTAGTGTGTCTAAAATAGCTTTCCTTGAGGCAGTGCTTTCTAAAAGCTAACAAGCTATTCTGCTTCTGGCAGAATGACTAGTGTTATCATGCCAGTATTAATCATTTTATTCAGTGCATTCTCAGCATTTAGCATAGTGCCTGGCACATAATAAGTGCTGGTGCTTAATGAATGCTTAACTATTAAATCTTTCCTTATTATTTATTTACTCTGTCCTAATTACTTTTCTTTTTACCCTTCATCCTATCTGCCTCTTTTCTGTAAGTATGTCTACCAATATCCTGTAGTGACTTAAGGATCAGGAAGACCTGAATTCAAATTCTACTTCAGTCACTAACTAGAGGTCTGATCCTGGGCAGCTCTCAGCTTCATCTGTCAAATGAACAAGCTGGATTATGGCTTCTAAACTCACTTGCAATTCTGTATGATCTCTATGATCACAGGGTTCACTCTATTTTTACTTCCTTAGTTTCACAGTTCATAATCAACTCTCAATAATCACCATATTATTGTTCACTGTTTCTTGTGATATCTGTATGTTTTTAACATTTATACAATGGAATAACCACTGAATATGTCTCTTCAGTTAACAAGTCATGTTATTTTGATCATACTTTCCAAATTAATTGAACATAACATTAAAAGGTTCAAAAGTACTATTAATATATACAATTTTATAATTACATGGAATAGAACCATATTGATTTCATTTTCTTAATGCTGCAGTTGCATTTATTGGCAATTTATTGTTACTGACAATGTATGTGCCCCACAGAAATTCTGCTACTAAAGATTTACATTCCTGTGAGGTAGAGTATAAATTCCTCCGAGGGCAAGGGTCAAAGATATTTTTGAATCTTACCATATAGTGAGATTATCTTATAGTGCCTTGCATATAGTAAAAGCTCAAACAGTTGCTGAATTTGGACTAGGAGTATAAACAATAGTAAGAATGACAGCAATGAGACCCCCAATAAACATATAGAAAATAAGTTCAGGAAATGTCATTAAGAAAATGGGATAATTCTGTTACAAACTTGTTAAAGTTAATATACACATTTTAAAACAGATTGTAAACAGAAATATACATTCATGTTTTTATTCTGTTCTTATTTTCTTTTACCTGTAAATGGAACTTAAAGTAAAATGAGTATAATTTTTAAATGAATTTAATAACATCAAAATTATTTACAAAATTGAGGGAGGAAAGAAGAAAATACAATACTTCCTAAATTTCAACTTTTATTTCTATGAGGTCTATTTTTCTATCAAATAAATAGCAACTGATTAAGGAGACAACTGCTCGTTTATTTAACTAGATAAAAAATGACACTTTAAAAATCATATAGGCCAATTTTTCAATTAAATTCAACAAACATTTATTGAATATCTATTATGTGCAAGAAACTATGATAGGTATCAAGGGCTGAATAAGACCGAGGCTCTACCCTTAATAACTTACCCTAGAAGGGAGAAAAAGATAAGTTCACAAGTAAATAGAATATAAAATAAAATAATATATAATAATATTATTATATAATATAAAAAATATAAAATATGTTTAAATGTTTAAAAGAGGTTAAAAGAAAATGTTTTCAAAAGTCTTCAGGGAAAAGTTATGTAGCTATGACTAAGAAATTAGGAAATCGATTTTTAAAAAGTCACTCTCAAAAAACATTAGTCCAGTTTATTTCTATCTGAAGCATTTAGATTAAGGAGGATGAATGTAAGCTATTGCTTAAGAAATAACTACTAAATCATGTGATTTTGCTCATTAATTTGCAAATATAACCAATACGCATAATGGGGCAAAGTTAGAGTCACTGAAGTCATGATTAAAAATGTCAAGACCCTTATCTTCTGGACATTCACTTATTTCACATTGTTTATGTTATTGAAAAGGAATATAACCGCTTTTGTAATATGTCTCCTCACAGACTCAAAAAAGCACACAGAATTTCTGTAAGGTTTTGTTTTGTTGTGTTTTATTATACCATTTTAATGGCTCTAGGACAGTCTTCTAGAATTCATTGTCTGACTAGAACTCTAAGGGTTCTAGCAACTTCCCATGTGGAATTTTCCTATTTAAGCATTTCACAATCCTAATAGCTGGTATGTTCTTTTTGATGCTGTAGAGTGCCAAGCCTGGAGTCAGAAAAACCTGAGTTCAAATCAGGTCTCAGATACTTATCAGCTGTGTGACCCTGGGCAAGTCACTTCACCCTGTTTGCCTCAGTTTCTTTATGTAAAATGAGCTGGAGAAGGAATGCCAAATCTCTACAGCATCTTTGCAAAGAAAATAGGAGTCATAAAGAGTTGAACCCAACTGAAACAAATGAGCAACAAATCAAGTCCAAATCGTTTTCACTGACATTTTTGGTGGAACTCAAATGGGTGTTCATTTATCCATATAACAAGAAAACCTTTCACATATTTGAAATCAGAATGACACAGCAGATTAAGTACTGAACTGGAACCAAAAAGTCTGAATTTTAATCTGATCTCTGATATTTACCACTTATATGATGATCCTGAGTAAGTCACTTAACTACCCTGTCTCCATTTCCTCATCTGAAAAAATGGGGATAATAACAGTACTTGCCTTCAGGGCTGTCGTGAATATCAAATAATATAAAATAGGCAAAAGCCTCTGCTAAACTATATACATAGATGTATGCACGTGTATACGTATGGATGTACACATATATATTCTCTCTCCATACACACACACACACACACACATACACATATATGTCTATATATCGTGAATCAGTATTATTACCCCATACCTCAAGCTATGACTGTGACATCACACAAGGGAAGAACTTCTATAAATTAAATCTCTGAATATTCCTAAATATTTGGTTATAGAGAACATGGCTTTTAGGGGGAATTTTCAACATTTACAGCAAAGTGAGGTTGTAACTATGCAGATGCTACTTCCCTTTTACCTCTTCATTTTAGAATAACTCATAAAAATATCACTAAAGATAATATATGACTTCTGCAAAGTGATATAGCTAGAACTAGGACTAGAACCAACCTTTCAAAACTCAGTTCTATACTATTTCTATTATACCATATCTTCTTTACATAAATTTAATTTACTAATCCCACAGATACTTTTTTAAAAAAGAGCTAACCAATAAAAAGTACGTCAAGGAGGGCTCTCTTATCGTTCCTATACATTTTCCTACTATTCAGAGACTTGTATGACTTGTAAAGTGGCAAGGAAGAAGAGCCCAAGAATAATCACAGGCTTGCCATGCTCAAGTCAATTATTTTAGATTAAAAGGAATCCTGGAGGCAAATTTTTTAAGGTCAGTTGCTCCCCTTTTTTACCCTTTGCCATCAAAACCAATTCATTCTATGGCAACAAAGAAATCTACACTTAGTGGTAAGAACATTCATGGAAGACTCTCAATGAAGCCATTCTACTTACCACACATAGTAGAATCAAAATAAATGATGTCTATGTTCAGTTCAATTTATTAAGGGTTTGTTATAGGTGGCTCTGTTAGCCCTGTGTTAGTTCAGTTTGATATTGGGATGAAAGTCACTGAACACTTGTTAACAAAAGGAGGTTTTCTTATCCTAACATATCAAGAACATGCAACAAGGATACAGTGTCATTTGGTTTCTCTGGCCCCAAACCCTCTCCTTTCCATTTGGCAATATATGTGATCATCAGAACAGTATCCTAGAGATGGACATGATGACTCAAGAGGTCTTCAGAAATTTTTTAAATTAGGGGGACCCAGACTCCACAAAGTTGGTAAGTTTTATACCTGCATATGACCAGGAAGCTGCATCAGGGAAGCCGGCTCCCAGAAAGAGCTTTGACTACTACTAGGAAAATTTAATCTCTGTCAAGAAGGGGAAAAGGAGGGATCTAGACCTACCCAGTGCTGTGGGTGGGGGCAAAGAAACACTGGACAAAATTAGCCCTATTACAGCATTAATTAAACATCTACTATGTCACAGAGACTGTTGCTTGGTGCTAGGAAAAGAAAGATAAAAAAGAAAACAGTCCCTGCCCTCAATGATCATATAGTCTACTTGGAGAAAAAAAATATATTCACAAATAAGTAAATTACACACAGAATAAATAAAAAGTAACTACAGAAGTACAGATCAGTAAAAGGCTTATTTACAAAGAGGAAGTTAAGCTGAGCTGAGGAGAGACAATACTGAAGGCTATAAAAAAAGTAGGAAATAGGATATTGTATTAGAAATAACAAATGTATTGGAAATAGGATAAAATAAGTAACAGCAAATAGGAGAATTTGACTAGAGTTTTAAGTAAGAAGTAGTGCATAATCAACCTAAGAAGTTAAGACTGTGAAGGTCCTTAAATTCTGTGGGGAAATGATTTCATTATTTATGAATATTGTTTGAACTTAGTTTTTATGTGGATAAAAAATTGTCTAACTTAAACCTTACAATAGACATCAGACTGACCTTCGAGATAATATAGGAAAGTCAGATGTCATCAAAGAATGCTTAGATCCCACCCAGGTCTGCTTCTGGCTCCACCCAAAACTTGCCTTTTGGGTTTCCCAAACTGGAATGTTTATACTTACTTTCTGATAGATAGATAGATAAATAGAGATAGATATAGATATATTTTAAGCAACCTTACTTAGGAATAGTTATTTTCTGGAAACTGCCTACATGATGTAGTTTGTGTGCTGGTACCCTTGTCTGAAATTTATATAACACAGAAACATATTTTTTTTTTGGTTCTCTCCTCTGTCAGGTGACCTAAAACAATTCTTCATAAAAAACTTTTCTGGTTCGAGTTTGTTCTTGACCTACGATTATGGTGTCAGAAGCGGGATCCCTGATGGTTGGCTCAAGTCAATCTAAAGGTTTTCCAAAAACAAAGAAGTTGAAGAAGCTTCTGTGATCTCAAGATTGGTCTTAGGGGTAGGACTGACCAACACAAGATCAAATTAGACTTGGTGAGGGCCTGATGAGTACCCTGATGAGTGATGGGTTCAAGTCAAACACAGTCAATGACCAAAATTAGGACTGGGGACTCTGGATGTCCTGAAAGTTAAGGGGGTTGTGTTTGGCCTTAACTCAGGGAAACACACAGGTGAGATTCAAATTAACCCAGTTAGCCTGATCCACAAACTAGGAATCCCTTTGGTTTAATCAAGTGAGGGCTTTGAGGAAGTGCTGTTAAAATCTGGTTAAAATGTGGCTGGTCCTTTGATGGAGCTTTCTTTTTCTTTCATTTTTTTTTCTTTTCCTATATTTATCCTCAATTCTTCTATGCTACCTAATCTGAGACTAGCTGGCAGCCACCCAGAGATCCTGATGAATATGGCATTCCTATGCAGGACTCGAGAGCAAGTGCCATCACTTAAACCTCATGACCTGTCGAAGAGAGACTGAGGATCATTTTATCAGATGTTTACACAATTGGCTGAGCAACTCTGATGAATCATTTACCTAAAATTAGTTCTATCCTCATTCACTTAGGACAACCCCAAATTAGTGAGGGTATACAGTGAGGTAGGCTTTGACTGGGACTTCCATTTCCAAAGTTCTCTGGTATACACAAGGCCATATTTGCTGGAAATATTTGAATGGGAACACCCAGTCAACATCAAGACTACTGCAAATGCCAGCAGAAAGTGAGCTTACAAGGGTGAGTAAAATTAATGAAGTTTCATACATAAAAAAGCTCTCACAGCTATTTCTAAGAAAATGAGCAAGGATTTACTCTCAGTGACCCTTTGATTAGACTTTCAATGTGAGATAAAAAAAGAAAAAAAAAACCCAAAACTGCAAGATACATTCTCTCTCTGCCTTCAAAGCCCTGGACAGTATGCAATTGCAGAGATAAAAGAGAGACAAGAAAAGAAAGGAAACTTTTTCCTGGTTTATCAAAATTTATGGCATTATAAACTAGAGGCTAAATTTGTAACTGAAATACAATATTCTTATTGTAAATTTTTAAATTGTGGTTTAAAGATTTTTGTGACTGATGAAATATTTTACTGAATTCTGGGGAGGTTTTTGCAGCTTGGATTAGGATTATGGGCAAAGGGCACATGCCTTTATTACTCTCTCTGCTTCCTGGAAAGTGATATTTAGTGGTTTTTCAGGCATGTCCAACTCTTCATGATCCCATTTGGGTTTTTTTTGGCAAAGATACCAGAATGGCTTGCCATTTCCTTCTCCAGCTCATTTTGCAGAGGGGCAAACAGGGTGAAGTGACTTGCCCAGGTCCCTCCAGCACTGTCTGAGGCCAAATGTAAACTCTGGAAGAGTCTTTCTGACTCTCGTTGCTCTATCCACTTCACCACCTAGTTGCCCTGAGATGGAGGGATAGATGCATTGTTTTTGTAGCAGGTGATTTCACCAAATGGAGAATAAGCAGAACAAGAGAGATTGATTAAACAGAATTTAATTGTTTAGGTAAATTAGCTATGCAACTCAAAAAGTGAAAGTTTAGCAATCAACTGGTATTGTATAAGGAAATTTGTACAGAAAATGCAATGGAGCATTAGTGTTATAGGGGGAAATATGAGATGGGCTTTAGAAAAGTAGCAAAGATAACATGAAATGATGAATTGAGAGCATAACAATGAAATTTGGAGGGCTTTAATCCAAGTCTACTGGAAGGGGAGAAAAAGCAAAAAAGAAGGTTTAAAGAAAGAGGGATAAGAGGAGAATGGGTAGGATCTTAAGATATGTAGAGTCCCTTTGCACTGACCGGGTGAATGGTGAGAAATGAAAAGCATGGGTTTAGAGTTTTAGAGAGGTTTGAGGAAGTTTTTGATTCCACTGAGATAACAGGAATATGAAAAACCTTTTGGAGGGATGACTGTTAGCAATTTCAGATAGACAACACAACACTTATTAAACAAACTATAGAAATAAATTTGTAGCATGGAATTGAGTTGTTGTGATTCAGTTGTTTCAGTCTTATCTCTTGGTGACCCTATTTTGGTTTTCTTGGCAAAGGAATTGAATAAAGCATACTAAAATTCTGTCATTGAAGGACCATTAGAAGGGTGTGTTCCATCCTTAGAGCCAAAGAGATGGGGGTGTAAGACTGCCACCATAAATCTCTGAATGTTAGCGAACTCAAAGCAGTGGGCTCTGTAATTTGAGGTTTGGGGAACTAATGGCCCTTAAGAAAATTGAAATTTTGAATATTTCCATTTGTGACTATAAATTCAGATTTGATTGGCTGGTATGTCCCTAAATTAAACGGTCTCATTTAAAATTGGATGTGTTCTCCTATTTGGAATAATTGTGGAAAATCAGAACCAAATCTGCTTGATATGTGACATTAAGGCAATATGCTTGGAAACTCTATGGATCAGAAAAATGCGAGTGCAAATCTGGTCTCAGATGCTTACTGGTGGTATGACTTTAAACGAGTCATTTCACCTCTGTTTGCTTCAATTTCTTCATTGGCAAAATAGGACTAATAATGGGCCCTATCTCCCAGAGTTGTTGTGAAGTTCAACAGATACAATGATTGTAAAGTACTTGGCATAGTGCTTGGCACATAGCAAGTACTATATAAATGTTAGCTATCTACTTTTACTATTACAATTATTTCAATGATTCAATAATTTTGGTTTTTGAGTGCAATTAGTATAAAATTAGTATAGAATGGACAAGATAACTCTACAGGAGGATTCAGATATACATCCAACTTAACTGACGTTTTTTGACTGGGAAAAAGTTTTTTGTTATGTTTTAAAATCCATAATAATATTGTCAATGTTATTGTTAGGCTTCTAATGTTTATTATTATTATTTTTGGAAAATGGTTGCCTGAGAAATTATGTACATCTGAAAAATCCTACCCAGAGGGTGGTATAATTGTTTCATTAAAAAATTAACTTTCTCTTTTAATCTGGATGTTGTTAATTATGAATTGAGTTGTTTAAGAATGTGAACATGAACAGAGCTTGAAAATTATTAAGTATTTAATTGGGTATATTTTGCTTGAAAATGGTTAAAGTTGGGGGGCACTCTCTCTTTGGGCAGGTTCATAAGATTGCCTTGTTGAAGGCATGTTGTGATATTCTAGAGTAATGAATGGTTTGATAAGAAGTTAGGACCTTTCAGAGCTGAAGTAAAAGGGCTTACAAGTTTCTGTAAAAGGAGTGATTCTTACCTGACAAACTGACCATCGCTTATGGAAATTACAAAATTGTACCTGGAAGAGTACATATTGAAGTTATATCTTTGAATCAATTTAGTATCTACACACCTTATATTTAAGCATTTTATTTTTGCCTTAGAAGTTAACAAGCAATATGGATACTTATTAGTCTGGAGGTCTGCAGCAAGTAGTCAGAGTCTGTGAACTATATGATATATATATTGTACATGAGAAACTCTGGAATGTGATTTTTCTTAATTTTTAATTTTTGATTTCTATTCCAAATTAAAAAGGATGAATAAGGCCTTATATATGTTTATTATTAACTGTTATTGCAACAATATGAGAAAAATAATAAGGTGTGATTAATAGACCTTGCTATTTGAGGTGAAATCTTCTGGGACTATAATTTAATATTGTCCTGAGTTCTGTGTATGTGTATATACATATACATGTATGTATGTGCACGTAGATGCATACATATACACATTCATATTATCAAAGAGAGATAGGATGATAGGATAAAGATGTAAGTTTTTAATTTTAATTGAATAGTAAACTTCACTTTGAGAAAGCAACAAGATTAGACTTTGTCTCTAAGAACTATGATGTATAATGTGTGTGCACATATGTATGTGTGTATATGTGTGTGTATGTGTATGTGTTGGCTTCTAAATACTTCTAATGGGATATACAGGCTTTAAGTATGTTTCAGTAATAAGTTCTCAAAATTGGATTAAAAATTTTACATATACAATCAACTTAATAATTGCAAAGAAATATTTAATTTTTTTTTCATGTTTTGAAGTCTGTCTGATAATATTTAGAGATAGAAGGGCTCATTTTACAAGTTAGACCTTCATGAATGCTTTTTAAGATTCCTTCTTCAGCCTGTAGATGGCATTATCCATATCAGGTATAGGGTTCCAATAAAGACAGAAAGAGCAAGTAGTATGTAAAAACTGAAGTTCTCTGAACTTTCAGTTGAATTATAAATTCCTAAATTTTCTAAAATTTAATGTTTTTATTACATTTTCAGTTATGACCCATCTCCCTCCCTTCCTTCCCACCCCTACAGAAGGCCACCATTTGACACAGAGATAGATAGATAGATAAAGATATAAAACTATACTATGCATACCTCTATTTACAAGTTCTTTCTCTGGAGATAGATAGCATCTTCCTTGATATAGGTCCCTTACAACTGCTCTGAATATTTATTCAGAAGAGCTCGCAGTCATTCTTCCAAGAATGTTGCTTTTATTGTATATGGTGTTCTCTTGGTTCTGCTCATTTCATTCTTCATTATTTCATGCAAGTCTTTCCCTATTTTTCTAAAATCCACCTGCTCATCATTTCTTATGACACAGCAGGATTCCATCACAAGCACATACCACAACTTGTTTAGCCATTCCCCAACTGATGGGCAGATATTCCCTCAATTTCCAGACCTTTGCCTCCACAAACAGAGCTGCTATAAATATTTTTAAACATATAGGTTCTTTTCCTTTTTCCCTGATCACCTTTGAAAACAGACTTCATAATGGTATGGCTGCATCAAAGGGTATACAGTTCCATGACTCATTGGGAATAATTCCAGACTGCTCTCCAAAATGGCTGGATCAGTTCACAGTTCAACCAACAGTGTACTTATTAGTGTCCTAATTTTTCCACATCCCTTCTAACATATGTCACTTCTCCCTCATCATTTTAGTTAGTTTGATAGGTGTGAGATGGTATTTCAAAGTTCTTTTATTTTCTAATCAATAATGAACATTTTTTATAAGACTATATGTGTGTGTATCTATATACATATACTTATACATATGCAGATCTATCTACCTTTATACATTTATCTATCTATATTATCTTTTTGTGCATATGTGTGTATGTGTACATGTATACAAAATCTTTGATTTCTTCATCCAAAACGAGTTTATATCCTTTGATCATTTATCAATTGAGGAATGACTTTATTCTTATAAACTTGACAAAGTTCTCTATATATTTGAGATATGAGACCATTATCCTAGAAACTGTCTATAAATTTTTTTCCACCAATTTTCTGCTTTCCTTCTAATCTTAGTTACATTGATTTTATTTATACAAAACCATTTTAATTTAATGTAATCAAAATTATCCATTTTATATTTCACAATGCTATTTCTTATTTAGTCATAAATCCTCTTCTTATTCATAAGTCTGATAGTTAATATGTTACATGTTCTTCTAATTTAGGTGATATCTCCCTTTATACCTACATCATGTATCCACTGTGATTTATTTTGGCTAATAGCATAAGATATTGATCTATACCTAATTTCTGCCAGACTGTTTTCCAGTTTTCCCAACAATATTTACCAAATAGTGAATTCTTATCCCAAAAGCACAAATTTTTACATACATTAAAAACAGGATTACTATAACCATTTACTATTATGTGTCGTATGTCCACTCTGTTCCAATAATCAACCATTCTATTTCTTAGCCCGTATCAGAGAGCATTGATGATTACTGCCTTATAATACAGTTTAAGATCTGGTACTGTTAAATCTTGTTCCTTTACATTTCTTTCCCTTTATCCCTATGATATTCTTGACCTTTTGTTCTTCTAATGAATTCTGTTATTTTTTTCTAGCTCAATAAAATAAATTTTGGTAATTTAATTGGGATGGCATTGAATAAGTAGTTTGAGTAGAACTGTCCTTTTTATGATATTGCTTCTGCCCACCCATGCACAACTGATATTACTCTATTTACTTAATTCTGACTTTACTTGTATAAAAAGTGTTTAATTATATTCATGAGTTCCTAATTTGATGTTCTTTGTATAGCTGTTATTAATAGGGCTAATTTCATAAGGTTTGAGCTGGTTTTCATCATATAAACTAGTTACTAGAAAACTAAATTTAGGAAGTATCACTAAATTGCATTGAATCTCATGACTGGCAACATTGACTAGGGAACCTTTGCAGGTGACTTGGTACCAGAGAAGCGGATATACTAGGAAGAGCTCCCCCCAGAACTGCCCTGAGAATGAAACTTATTGCAGAATTTCCAAGGGAAGATGTTTCCAGGGACCAGGTGACTACATGTGACAGTTGGAACTCAAGATGAAATATGCTGATTAAATAGATTTTGGAAATGGGTTACTAGAAACAAGGAAATTTGATATTATCTAATATTGATGATCCTTATTTTATTTTGGGTGCTCTAATGTTTCACTGTGTTCGTGCTGCCTGCCAAGAGGAGTAAGTCCAAGTTGCTTTTATTTAATATTTGGAAATCAGAGTCACTCCTGCTGCAATTTTTAGTTAATTAAAAAGTCTGTCTTCTGTTAATATTAACCTCATCTAACCAAAATCTGAATTGTGGAATAAGAGGGTTAACTGTTTGATATTCCTCAGGTTGAAACCAAAGGATGAGTTCCAGCTTCCAAAATAATCTAGTTATTTATTAACTTCCCTAGCTAACTGTATAAAGGAGAATTTATCTGATGTCTAGTTTTCTTGGTTACCTTGGTGATATGTAAATCTCCCCTCTCAATTTAGTCCACTGTAACCTTTTAAATTAATTTAATCTGTAACCTGACCCAGTTTACCTAGAGAGTCTATTTAACCAGGTTTTTCTCCTTAGGAAATGTATGAAATTATGATTCAACTTAATTAAATTTGTTTAACTTCTATGACATTCAAGAGCATAGGATTATGATTTTTTGTGATTATTGTTGTTCAGTCATTTCAGTTATGTCTGGACTCTTCTTGATCCCATTTGGGGCTTTCGTAGCAAAGCCATGAAATGGTTTGCCATTTCCTTCTCTAATTTATTTTACAGATAAAGAAACTGAGGCAAACAGGGTTAAATGATTTTCCAGGGGTCATAAAACTTGTAAGTGTCTGAGGCCAGATTTGAACTCAGGAAGATGCCTGGCACTCTATTTAGTGCACCAACTACATTCCTAATAGAATTTTTTGTGATATCTGTGACCATATGCATCTTTCCCTGCACTTGCCTTCAATACTTACGTAATTTCTCTGTACTGTGTCAGTGCACTTGTTTTCCAGTACAAATCTAAGTTCCTTGACTCATGGACCCTGAGACAATTCCTCAAATTTTGATCTCTGACCAAGAAACATTGGGAGAAGCTGGTCACCAATCTGGTCTGTAGCCCTAGTTAAAGGAATTCTACCAAACTTTAAGCAAAGTAAGTAGCGTTGACTTGGGTTATTTTAATGAACTTTCTTTGAGACTTTAACCCAGCTCTCTGTTTATAAAAATAGTGGACTTTTAAAAGTGCAAAAATAGGGGAATTACAGCTAAAATATGTCATTACATATTATTTATTAACATTGTTCAAATATAGTTTTATATTGTCTAACCTAAAACTTACAAAAGATGTCAGAGTGACCTTACAGACAATCTAGGGAAACCAGATGGCTTCAAAGAATACTTAAATCTCACCAGGTCTTATTTTGAGTCCCCATGTTTTGGGTTCCTCAAATTACATTCAATGTTTATACTTACCTGCTAATATATATCTCAAACAACCTTATAAGGGGAATTGTTCTATTCTGGAAACTGGCTACATGCAGGCCAAGTGTAAACTCTATATAAGACTCACAGAGACTGTTGGAGGCAGCCACATTTTTTCTGGCTCTTTCCTCTGCAAAGGGACCTAATAAAATTCTTTATAAAAATGATTCAGGTTTTGGGTTTGTTCTCAGCCAGTGCCAAAGAAGTGTGTATCCTATCTATAAAGAAAGCAGACACCACTGAAGCTTTACAAGCGGAGGAGCGATGTGGTCACACCTGAACATCAAGAATGTCAATTTGATACAGCGAACCGAGTCAAATTTATAAGAATACAAGCCATTCACCAAATGATAAATGGCCAAAGGATAAGAATAGGCAGTTTTCAGATGAAGAAATCAAGGCTATATCCATAGTCGTGAAAAAATGTTCTAAATCACTATTGATTAAAAAAAAAGCAAACTAAAACATCTCTGAGGTACCACTTCACATGTATGAGATTGGCTAATATGACAAAAAAAGGAAAACGATAAACATTGGAGAGGATGTGGAAAATTGGGACACTAATGTATTATTGGTAGAGTTGTAAACTGATCCACTGGACAGCAATGTGGAACTATGCCCAAAGGGTCAGCAGTACCACTACTAGGTCTGTATCCCAAAGAGATCATTACAAAAAAGACATGCACAAAAATATTTACAGCAGTTCTTTTTGTGGTGGCAAAAACGTAGAAATTGAGGGGTTGCCCATCAATTGAGGAATGGTTGAACAAGTTGTGTTATATGAATGCAATAGAATACTATTGTGCTATAACAAATGATGAGCAGGCAGATTTCAAAAAACCTGGAAAGACATAAACTGATGCAAAGTGAAGTAAGCAGAACCTGGAGAACACTGTACACAGTAGTAGCAATACTGTAAGGATGAGCAACTATAAATGACTTAGGTCTTCTCAATAATACAGTGATTTAAGACAATTCCAAAAGAATCAAGATGAAAACTGCTACCTACATTAAGAAAAAGAACTGATGGAGTCTGAATGCAGATCAAAGTATACTATTTTCACTTTCTTTATTTTTTCCATAGTCTTTTTTCCTTTTGTTCTGTTTAACAGCTAATGTAACATGATTAATATGGAAATGTTTTACATGATTGTATATATATTTGCACACAAATTGCTTACCATCTGAGAGATGAGGGAAGGATAAAAAAAAATCTGAAATTCAAAATTGTCTTCAAAAATTATATATAAAATACTATTTAAAAGAAAATAAAGGAATATCAATTTGATAGCTATGTGGAAGAAAGAATGCAGAGAAGAGAGTATGGACAGGAGGAGTACAAATAAGTGGCAACTGTAGTAGTTTAGGTGAGAAGTAATGAAGGTCTAATCTAGTTAGGTAACTATGGAAATGGAAAAAGAGGAATAGATATAAGAGATGTTTGCAATCTATCAATGATGCCAAGGTTGCAAACCTGGACACAAAAAGGTAATGTGAGAAGTTGGTGATGTGGAGATAAAAGATAGAGGAGATGACAGACATTTACAACAGAGGTGACCACTGAATCTAAGTTCACAGAGCTTGAAAAATAAGAGGATCTAGTCAAGAAAACTTAGAAATAATAGTCAGGTTTCAAGAAAAAGAAGTTATTTCAAAAACCGAATTTAGAGAGTATTCATGAGGAAGCAGTGATTAACAAAACCAAAAGCAGCATGGAGAGTGAGGACCAAGAAAAGATTACTAAGATTGAACAACTAAGAAATAACTTTTCTATACTTAAATTTTTTATATAGCATTACTAAAAACAATAACAAAAGTAGTCTTCTTACATAAATCCTAGTAAACCAAATTGCAATTTTCTAAGTAGTTAGTCAATGAAATGTGAGTTGCATGAATCACTGCACCTTACTGAGAGCTCTTTATTTGAGACTAAGTACCATTTACCTCTATGCTTACATCCTCTTTTCTCTGCTGTGTCAGTTCCCTGAAAGCAAGATCATTTCACTTCTGTCTCAGTATCCCCAGAAACTAGTATTTCAGAGGTAGGTAGGGACTGAATCTGTTTGTTTCATTGGTATGAAATGGTAATACAGGTTAAGATACATGTTGGGAACTTCTCTACAATTGAGTAGTCTTAAAGGATTATTTAGAGAGTAAATGACTCAACCAGAGTCACACAGACATGACAGGTCAAGAGATAAAACTTGGACCTAGGTCTTCCTTCCTGATTTCAAGTCCAGCTCTCCAGCTACATAGTAGACCCCTAATAAATGATCAATGACTGATTCAGAATCATTTCCTATTAATTCTTATTTTTGAAAATAAACAAGTAAAGGCTACTATAACAACATTTTACCTTCATTTTCTGAAGTCTGTCTGTATTTCTAGGGAAGCTTCCAATCCGGGACTGAATATGATGACATTGTTTTAAATATTCTTGGTTTCGAACACGAGCCTTTCTTTCTGACTCACATACTTCTTTCAGATATTTCTTTAGTTTTATATACTTCAGTTTACCTCTAGGAAAAAATGCAGATTTTAAAATAAAGTCAGATTTTGAGCAACAAACTTGAGAAAACATTTTCACATATGCACAGAATTACTTTAATACAATGTTTAAAAAGCATGTCACCTGGATTATTCTCCCCTTAATATGGAAATTTGAAAAGCTGAAAGTAATATCTCCATAGGAAGAAAATTAAAGCAGAATTCTTGAAATATTACACTGACTAAATATGATCACAGTTATCCTGAGACTTATGTGAAACTATATTATATTATTCATTGCATAAAAACCTAGTTAGATTTACTTCATACAATCAAATGTGATTTTTAAGTGCTATTGACATAACTTGTTAAAATAAATAACACATTAGCAATTTTGTAACATGGTAGGCTATTTTAAAATTACTAGCTCAACTTCAAATAGGACCAAATATGGAGCTGTGAACTCATCCAACCATTCTGGAGAGCAACTTGGAACTATGCCTAAAGGGCTACAAAAATGTGCATACCCTTTGACCCAGGAATATCGCTACTAGGACTGTATCCCCAAGAGATCATAAAAATGGGAAAGGGTCCCACATGTAAAAAAATATTTATAGCAACACTCTTTGTAGTTGCCAAAAACTGGAAATCAAGGAGATGCCCATCAATTGGGGAATGGCTGAATAAACTATGGTATATGAATGTAATGAAGTAGTATTGCGCCATAAGAAACGATGAACAAGAAGACTTCAGAGAGGCCTGGAAGGACTCATATGATCTGATGCTGAGCAAAAGGGGCAGAACCAGGAGAACTTTGTGCACAGCAACGACCACAGTGTGCGAGAGTTTTTTCTGGTAGACTTGGAAATTCGTAATAACGTAAGAACTTAAAAAAAAAAAATTCCCAATGGGTTTCTAAGGCAAAATGCCTTCCACACTCAGTGAAAGAACTACGGAATTCATTCACAGAATGTAGCAGATCATGTTTGTGTGTGTGTGTGTGTGTGTGTGTGTGTGTGTGTGTGTGTGTGTGTGTGTGTGTATGTGTGTGTTATGTTTTGATTTGTTATATGATTTCCTCCATTTACTTTAGTTCATCTACATTGTATGACTATAGTGAAAATGTATTCAATAGGAAAGTATACATAGATCCTATATAGAATTGTATGTCATCTTGGGGAGGGAGGGGGTAGGTGTGGGGGGCTAAAAATCTAAGTTTTAAGGTAGTGATTGTAGAACATTAAAAAAAATAAAATTAAAAAAATAAAAATATATAAATTGCCCAGGTAAAAAAAAAAAAGAAATAGGACCAAATAGCAAACCACCATTCAGAAAGCATTAAAAATGTGTAATTTTTAATTATTTAAGAAAAGTTTGCATTTAGAAAATGAATCCTTGTTATAAATTATAAGCTAACTTTCATGAACTGTCTTTAGGGTATGATATCACAGAATAGCAATAATGACAATAGGTGATATTTATAAATGGCTTTAAGGCAATGTGCAAAGTATTTTACATATTCTCTCTTTCTCTCTCCCTCTCTCCTTTCCCCATCTGCTTTCCGTCTCACTCTCCCTCCCTCACTCCCTCAAATCTGCCTGTATTTTTGTTCCGACTTCACCCCCACTTAAGTCTCTCCAAGCTCAAAGACCAGCATTCTTACTTTTTAAAAAATTTAGTATTTTATTTTCCCCCAATTACATGTAAAAACAATTTTCAACATTTGTTTTTAAAACTGAATTCCAAATTCTCTCCTTCCCTCACCCCTCCCACTGAGGAGACAAGCGATTTTATATAGTTATACATGTGCAGTCTTGCAAAACATGTTGTCATATTAGTCACATTGTAAAAGAAAACATACATCAAAATAAAACCCAAAGAAAAATAAAGAAAGTTTAAAAAATATGCTTCGATCTATATTCAGACTCCAACAGTTCTTTCTCTGGAGGCAGATAAGTCCTTCAAGTTGTCTTGGATAACTGTATTACTGAGAAGAGCTAAGTCATTTACAATTGATCATCTTAAAATATTGCTATTACTATGAACAAAGGCTAGAATTCTTCCCACTACAGCACACTGTCTCAAGACATATACAATGATTTTGTTTTTAAATGTGAGCTCCTTCAGGGCTTTGTGCTTTTTGTCAGTTAATAGCAACTTGGAGGGAGGGTTGGCATCAAGGAAAGGCTCAGGAAGAAGAAAAATTGAGTTTTGAAATAAACTAGGAATTCTAAGAGATGGAAGTGAGGAAGTGTGCATTCCCGGCACAAATATCACTGCAAAAAGGTGTTTGGATAGCCACTGAGTGAAAAAAGGGAAGTTATTTGTGAAGCTACAGAGGTAGGGTTGAACCAGGCTATGAAAAACCTTAAACAGGTTCTATTTTTACCCCAGAAGTAATAGAAAACTATGGAAATGTATTTAGCAAGGGAGTGACACAACTTGTGCTTTAGGAAACCAATTTGGCAGCAGTATGGAGGATCAACCTACCCAAGGAACAGATCTGAAGCAAGGAGACAAACCAAGATACTACTGTAATAGTCTCGGGAAGAAATGATGAGGGCTTGAACTAGCTGAAGTGAAAAAAAGGGGACAGATGCAAGAGATGTTACAGACTTACAACTGACAAAATATGTCAACTGATTAAATATAAGTTGTGAGGGAAAGTGAGAAGTTGTAGGTAACTCTGTGAATTTGGGCTACTGGAAAAATGGAAGAGACCCTGACATAAATAGGAAAGTTTGGAAGAGGAGTGGAACTGGGGGGAAAGAAAATTAGTTTTGTTTTGGAAAGACTAGGTTTGAGATATCTTTGGGACACATTCCAGTTAATAAATCTAATAACCAGTTGGTGGTGTGAAACTGGAGCTGGGAGAGAGACCCGCTTGGATATTCTAGATTTGGAAGTCATCAAGTTAAAGATAAAAATTAAACCTGAAGTTGGGGTGGATGGGATGGTGATAACTGACAAAAGAGAAAGCAAAGCTGCTCAATTCTTTGTTTTTATTTAATTTGCAAGAGAATGATTTACACATGGGGAATGACAGAACCAAAACAATTAATAGGATGTTGACACCCAAAATGAGTAAGGAGATAGTAAGAAGAACTTAGCTGCTCTAGAGGAAGTCAAGTTACCTGTCCCAGTCTACATCCTCAACTTCTGAAAGAACTGGCATATGTGACTGCTAAGCCATCGTTGCTGATATGTGAAAGACCATGGAAGATAGAAGAGATACTACAAAACTAAAAGGGCAAATGTTATCCCAACTGTCAAAAATAACAAAGAGAACAGAGTAAAAAATATAGGCTTAATAGCTCTTTTTTAAAGCTAGTTTTTATATAGTGATCTAAGGTTAGCTAAGCAATTTACAATACTTTCTCATTTGATTCTCATGACAACTTTGATAAGTGATATTTTTATCACCATTTAACAAATGAGAAAACTGAAGCAGACTGAGATTTAGTAACTTGTCTGTGGTCAAATAAGTAACAAAGATAGGATTTAAACCCAGTTCTTCCTGACTCCAGGTCTAGCAAGTCTTGCACTGTATCCAGTGAGCCACTTGTACAGTTTTCCTGGGAAATCTATAGATTACATTATTAAAGAAATGGCTGGAGAATATCTAGAAAGAGAGGGATAACTGTAGAGCCAGCATGGCTTCATCATGAACAAGTCTTGTCAGACTAACTTTATTCCCTTTTTTTTTTTTAATTGGTTGGTTGGTTTGTTGTTGTCCTTCATTCTCAAGGAGGACCAAAATGACATCACTATGATATAGTCAAGTTTCATTATGTCTGACTGTGGCTGAGCAGACCAATATGAACTTGGTATGTTCTACCACAGGCTGGGAACAAATAGTCTGTGTGAACATTTGGGGTGGAAACTCTAAATCTGTACATCTTGCGTTTCCTTTGAGTTGTTTCAATTCTGCTTTGCTCACAGAGCACAGTACCTTCTCTGATATGGACATGCCATGCTGAGTGGTCCTGTGCCACTATCTCCCATATCACACAATCAATTCAAGTTCTTAAGAGAGAACTTGAGAGTGTCCTTGTATCACTTCTTCTGACCACCATGTGAACATTTATCCACAAAATAGTCTTTTTTTGGCAAGCACAGATTTTTCATTTGAACATCACAGCCAGTCCATTGGAGTAGCACTCTCCGAAGTGGAGTCTGAATGCTTGGCAGTTTAGTTTGAGCAAAGTCCTCAGTGTCTAGTACCTTATCCTGCCAGGTGATCTTCAGAATCTTAAGACAATTCAAATGGAAGTGATTTAGTTTCCTGGCATGGTACTTGTATACCGTCCAGTTTTCACAGGAATACAACAATGAAGTCAGCACAACAGCTCTGTAGATCTTCAGTCTGGTAGTCAGTCTAATATCTCCTCTCTCCCATACTTTCCTTCAGAGCCTCCCAAAACCTGAACTAACTCTGGCAATGTGTGCATCCACCTCATAACCAATGTGTACATCCACCTCATAACCAATGTGTACATTTCTGGAAGGCACACTATCAAGGCAAGTGAACTTACAATTTTGACAGAATTACTATGCTAGTAAATGAAGAAAATATTGTGGATATAGTCTACCTAGGCTTTAGTAAAGCTTTGATAAAATATTATATGCAGTTCTTGGGGAGAAGATGGAAGAGATGGGTTAGATGATAATATAATCAAACAGTTTCAGACTAGTTGGACAGCTGTACTGAGCAGTTGTAAATGTCAACCCAGCAGGAGGTTTATGGTGCAATAACCCAAAGATCTGTGCTTTATCCTGTGCTGTTTCACATTTGTATCCATGACTTAGGTAAAGGCATAGATGGTATCTTCATCAAATTTTCCTATGACCAAAAGCTGGAAGAAACTGCTAATATAATAGATGATAGAGTAAGGATCCAAAAGGATCTTGACAGGCTAAAGCACTGACGTGACTCTAAAAAGATGAAATTCAATAGGGCCAAATGTAAAATCTTGCATTTGGGTACAAAAAAAAATTAACTTTGAAAGTAAAAGATAGGAGAAGCATGGATAAATAGCAGTTGTTCTGAACAAGATTTTGGAGTTTTAGTGGCCTACAGGTTCAATGTGTTTTTTTTAAGGGGGGGCGGGGAGAGGAGACTAGAAAAACTGATACCACAAAAAGAGGGCTGAAGTATTTTCTTAAAACACAAAGAATACTATCAAGTTCAAAACAAAGCACAAACAAGCGGGGAATTTTTAAAGTAATGAATCATAGAGATTCATTTTATACCATTTCTTAAAAAGTGGTATTAAATGGAGATTCACGGTTTCATATACAATCATTTGTGTTCTATTATATATATATTAAAATGCTCTTTTTTGGTGGTTAGGTTTCAAGTTAAAAAATTTTATTTTAAACAAAAAGTATCAAACATTCAATAAACTTCAAGATAAAGACTGAGAAAATGGAATGAGATTCAGCAATTAAATGAAAGACATCTTTGGAAAACGATTAAACTAATTCAAAGAAATTCAGAAACTAGAGTTGAAAAGTGAACACACATCAAAGGAAGTGGAAAAATTAAGAGTAAAAGTTTTTCTAGGAATATGGCCATGAAAGACAGAGATAGATACATGGAGGGAATAGCAGAGACAATAGGTTTTTTTTTTAAAGGATGGGTGAGAGCTGGGCACGTCTGCAGAAAGAAGGGAAGAAGCCAGTAGAAAGCAAGAATGATTAGAGACTGTGGGCGATTGTGATGACAATCTGGTTAAGAAGATAGAAGGGGATGAGTTCAAGAGTAAGTGTACAGATGTTTGCCTTAGTGGGGAAAAAGGACTCTACCCCATTAGACACCAAATAAATGAAGAAGGAATCAGGCATGGTGTCAAAGGGTTTTGAGATATAGAGATGGGGGAGATATAGAGATAGAGATATAGAGAGGACCTCAACTAGAGGTCCTATTTATAGTTGAGCTGGTAGTTTTACAAGAGTTTGTCATGTGATGAAGCTGCTAATAGCTGTGAATGGTCGTGAGTTCCTCAGCAAAAGTAGGACACAAGATTATCTGCTGAGAGCTGAGGAAAGGAAAAGTGTGAGGGACTTAACAAGAGAAGGTTTGGAACAACTGCAGTGGGAACTGCAGGAGAAAATCAGTTACCAGGTGAAATTTTCATCCACAAAGCAATGAAATTTACAAAGTTTGTTAGGACAGTAATGTGCCTTGTCCCATTTCTGCTGGAAATTCAGTGTTTCTATTATTAGCAGATTAAGTTATTAAGCAGTGTATATCAAGAAAAAAATGAACCTCTGAAGATGGGGGAAAAAAATCCACATTCAAAACAAGAAATCCTAGAGACATCTAAAATGATACAAATTGAGATCCTAAATATCTCCTGTAGATCACTGATTTTCAATAAATTCTTTGTATTTATGCTAGCATGCTAGCAACTGTGTGCTTTCATGTAAGTTATCATTCTTCAATTTTCCCTCCTGATTGGATGCTCCATAACTTCCCATCTCTTCCACTCCCACACAGCTCAAGATAGCACCCTGCTATTTCCTCTCCACAGGGGGTTGGTTGGGAACCAACAACTGAAGTGCAGATAATGCTACCAGTAGTGTTTTTTACATCCTGGCATAGAGTCACATATAAAGCCAACATTCAGTAAATATTCATTTTATTTTTCCACAGTCCTCTACAAGTATCCACTCACAGAAATTAAACCTCCACCCAAATTCTTAAGGACATTTTTTCTAACATTAATCTCCAAATCTGAATGTCAAATATATAAATCAGTCAAATTATTCAGAATCCACTAAGTCCTATTTTAATAAGTCTAGTGATCTACAATGTAACATAATATATAATTATAACATATAATAATAAAAATAAGGCTGAGGGACACAATTAGCAAGCCCTAACAAACTTGGAGTTACTGAGTAGGAAGAAAACATTTCAGATTACTTGAATTTCACAGTTCTATGAATGTATGAATAGTAGAGATGTAAGCCAAAAACAACTTCATACTTACTATGGTGCCCCTCTTTGTCACTGTGCTATCTGCCTCTTTTTTACCCCCAAATTTATTAATTTATTTGTATTCAGTTTTCAACATTCACTTCCATAAGTTTTACATTTTCTCCTCCTCCATCCCCAAGACAGCATGCAACCTTTTATGGACTCTACAAACACATTTTCATTAAAAACATTTTCACATCAGTCATGTTGTATAGAAGAACTATAGGGAAAAGGAGAACCCATGAGAAAAAACAAAATAAAAGAGAAAATAGTCTGCTTCACTGCGTTCTGACTTCATGGTTCCAGTCTTGGATGTGGATGGCATTTACCATCATGAGTCCTTTGGAATTGTTTGAGGTCCTTGCACTGCTGAGAAGAGCTAAGTTCAGTAGAATCAGTCATTACACACTCTAGCTGTTTCTGTACGTAATGTTCTCCTAGTTCTGTTTGATTCATTTAGCATCAGTTCATATAAATCTTTCCAGGATTTTCTGAAGGCTGCCTATTTATCATTTCTTATGGCACATCAGCATTCTATTACATTCCTATACTACAACTTGTTCAATCATTCCCCAATTGATAGGCATCCCTGAAATTTCCACCTCTTGGCCACAACAAAAAGAACTGCTATAAATGTTTTTATATGTGTGGGTCCTTTACCCATTTTTATGATCTCTTTGGGATATAACCTGAGAAGCAATATTGCTAGGTCAAAGGGTATGTACATTCTTATAACCCTTTGGGCACAATTCCAAACTGCACTCCAGAATAGCTGGATCAGCTCATAGCTTCCACAACAATGAATCAGTTTTTCAACTTTCCTACATCCTATCAAACATTTATTGTTTTCCTGTTTGTCATGTTAGCCAATCTGAAAGGTGTGATATAGTACCTCAGAGCTGTTTTGATTTACATCTCTCTAATTAATAGTGATTTAGAGCATTTTTTCATACAACTATATATAGCTTAAATGTCTTCCTCTGAAAACTACCTGTTCATATCATATGAGCATTTATCAATAGGTGAACGATTTGTATTCTTGTAAATTAAATTCTTGTAAGTTCTATTTTAGAAATGAGACTTTTATCACAGACACTAGGTATAAAAATTATTTCTCAGTTTTTTGCTTCTCTCCTAATCTTGGTTGCTTTGGTTTTGTTTATGCTGAACCTTTTCAATTTAATGTGATCAAAATTAACCATTTTACATTTCATAATGTTCTCTATTTTTTGTTTGACCATAAATTCCTCTGTTCTCCATAAATCTAACAGATAAACACTTCCATACTCCCCTAATTTGTTTATAGTATCAGTCTCTATGTCTGGATTGTGTACCCATTATACTTTATTTTAGTATATGGTGTCAGACATTGGTCTATGCCCAATTTTTGCAATATTATTTTCCAATTTTCCCAGCAGTTTTTGTCAGATAGTGAGTTCTTATCTCAGAAGCTGGGGTCTTTGGGTTTGTCTAATCATCGATTTCTGTGTCTTATGTACCTAACCTATTCCACTGATCTACCCCTCTATTTATTAGCCAGTACCAAGTGGTTTTAATAATGACCGCTTTACAATATAATTAAGATCTGATTGGGCTAGACTGCCTTCCTTAGCTTTTCTTTTCATTAATTCCTTTGATATTCTGGACCTTTTGTTCTTCCAGAAGAATTCTGATATTATTTTTTCTACCTCTATAAAATAATTTTTGGTAGTTTGATTGTTATGACACTGAATAAGTAAATTAATTTAAGTAGAACTGTCATTCTTATTATGTTAGCTTGATCTACTTGCAAGCAACTGTTGTTTTTTCAGTTATTTATATCTGACTTCCTTTGTGTGAAAAGTGTTTTATAATTGTGTTCACATAGTCCCTGGGTTTGTTTTGGTAGGCAGACTCCCAAATATTTTATAATGTCTACATTAACTTTAAATGGAATTTCTCTTTCCATCTCTTGCTTTTGGGTTTGTTAGTAATTCATAGAAATGCTGATGATTTATGTGGGTTTGTTTTCTATCCTACAACTCTGCTAAAGTTGTTTATTATTTCAAGTAGTTTTTTACTTGATTTTCTAAGATTCTCTAAGTATATCATCATATCTGCAGAGATTGATAACTTTATTTTTGCCTATTCTAATTTCTTCAATCTTTTTCTTCTCATATTACTAAAGCTAACATTTCTAGTACTACATTGAACAACTGATCATAATGGACACCCTTGTTTTACCCCTGATCTTAATGGAGATGCCTCTAGCTTATCCCCATTACATGTAATGCTCGTTGAAGGTTTTAGATATATGCTGCTTATCATTTTAAGAAAAGTTCCATTTATTCCTATGCTTTGTAGTGTTTTTAATAGAAATAGGTGGGATATTTTATCAAAAGTGTTTTCTGCATCTATTGAGATAACTATATGGTTTCTGTTAGGTTTGTTGTTGATATGATCAATTATGCTGACAGTTTTCCTAATGTTGAACCAGCCCTATATACCTGGTGTAAATTCTGTTTGACCAAAGTGTATTATTCTCATGATAATTTGCTGTAATCTTTTTCTTGGTATCTTATTGAAAATTTTTGCAACTATATTCACTAGGGAAATTGATTGGTAATTTTCTTTCTCTGTTTTGGCTCTTTGAAGTTTAGGTATCAGTTCCATATTTGTATCATAAAAAGAATATGGTAGGACTCCACCAATTTTTCCAAATAATTTACACAGTATTGGAATTAACTTTTCTTAAAATGTGTGATAGGATTCGCTTATAAATCCATCTGGCCCTGGAGAGTTTTCCCTAGGTAGTTCATTGATGACTTATTCAATTGCTTTTTCTGAGATGGGGTTATTTAAGTATTTTACTTCCTCTTCTGTTAATCTGAGCAATTTTATATTTTTGTAAAGATACCTCCATTTCATTATCAAACTTTATGGGCATAAAATTGGGCAAAATAATTCCTAATTATTGTTTTAATTTGCTCTTCATTGCAGGTGAATTCTCCTTTTTCATTTCTGATAATGGTAATTTGGTTTTCTTCTTTTCTTTTTTAATCAAATTGACCAAAGTTTATGAATTTATTGATTTTTTTCACAAACTCAGTTCTTAGTTTTATTTTATAGTTCAACAGTTTTCTTCATTTCAATTTTATTAATCTCTCCTTTGGTTTTCAGTATTTCTAACCTGGCATGTAAGTGGGGATTTTCAATTTGTTCTTTTTCTAGCTTTTTCAATTGTATGATCAATTCATTGATCTCCTCTTTCTCTATTTTATTCATGGAAGTATACAGAGATATAAAACTTGCCCTAAGAACTGCTTTCACAGAATCCCATAAGTTTTGGTATACTGTTTCATTACTGTCATTCTTTTGAATGAAATTATTGATTGTTTCTATTATTTGTTGTTTGATCCACTCATTCTTCAGGATTAGATTATATAGTCTCCAATTAATTTTTAGTCTATCTTTCCATGGTCCTTTATTACATAAAATTTTTATTGCATCCTGATCTGAAAGGGATGCACTGACAATTTCTGCCTTTCTACACTGTGAGGTTTTTATGCTTTAGTATATGGTCAATTTTTGTGTATGTGCCACATACCACTGAGAAAAAGGTATATTCCTATCTCATTCAATTTTCTCCTGGGGTCAACCATATCTACCTTTCCCAGAATTCTATTTATCTCCTTAACTTCTTTCTTGTTTATTTTGAGATTAGATTTATCAAGTTCAGAGAAGGGGAGGCTGAGTTCCCCCACTAGTATAGTTTTGCTCTCTATTTCCTCCTGTAACTCCCTTAACTTCTCAAAGAATCTGAATGCTATACCACTTGTGCATATATGTTTAGTAATGATATTACTTCATTGTCTATGGTGTCTTTCAGCAGGATATAGTTTCCTTCCTTATCTCTTTTGATTAGATCTACTTTTGCTTTTGCTTTGTCTGATATTAGGATTATTATCTCTGCTTTTCTTTTTTACTTCAGCTGAAGCATAATATATTCTACTCCTTTCACCCTGTATGTGTTCCCATTTCAAATGTATTCCTATAAACAACATATTGTAGGATTATGGTTTTTAATCCATTCTGGTATTCCTCTCCAATTTATCCATTCACAGTTATGATTACTATCTGTGTCTTTCTCTCCATCCTATTCCTCACCCCATTTATGCCTTTATTTCTTCCTTCTCTCTTCCTCTCCTCAAAAGAGTTTTACTTTTGACCACTGCCTCCCTCAATCTTCCCTCCCTTTTATCAGACCCTCTCCCTTTTCTTTCCCCTTTCCTCTCCTATTGCTTGTAGGACAAGTTAAATTTCTGTACTTAACAGAGTATATTATTCCTTCCTTAAATCAAATCTGATGAGAGTAAGGTTCAAATAATGCTCATTTCCCTCACTTCTTTCCTTCTAAGATGTTTTTGTGCCTTTTCATGTGATGTAATTTACCCTTTTCTGTCTCCTTCTTTCCTCTTCTCCCATTACAATACCTTTGGACCCCTTAATTAGGTTTTTCATCATCACATCAGTTAATTTATACCCTCACCCTTAATGTCTTAATAAAGATACAATTCTAAAGATTAACAATTATCATCCTCCCATATAGGGATGTAAACAGTTTGCACTCATCAAATAACAAAGTTTTGCTTTGTTTTTTCCTGTTTACTTTTTTATGCCTCTCTTGAGTCTTATAGTTGAAAATCAACTTTTCCATTAAGCTCTGGCCTTTTCATCAGGATGATCTGGAAATCCTTATTTCAACGAATGTCCATCTCCATGCTGGAAAGATTATACTCAATTTTTACTGGGTAGTTGATTCTTGGTTGTAGTCCAACACTCCTTTGCCTTACATTCACATATCACATTCCAATCCCTCTGATCTTTTAATGTAGATGCTGCAAGGTCCTGTGTCTTCCTGACTGTAGTTCCATGATGTTTGAATTGTTTCTTTCTGGATGCTTGCAGTATTTTCTCCTTGACCTCATAATTCTGGAATTTGGCTACAATATTTCTTGGCATTACCAATTTAGGATCTCTTCCAGGAGGTGATTGGTGGATTATTTTGATGACTATTTTACTTTCTGGCTCTAGGCAGTTTTCCTTGATGATTTCTTGGAAGACAATGTCATGGATCCTTTTTTCAACATGGCTTTCTGATAGACCAGTAATTCTTAGATTCTCTCTCTTGGATCTATTTTCCAGGTCAGTTAATTCTTTAGATTTTGTTTGAGTAATTCTTGATGCCTCATAGACTCATTAGCTTCTACTTGCCCAAGTCTAATTTGTAACTAATAATTTTCTTCATTTAGCTTTTGTACCTGCTTTTCCTTTTGTCCATTTTTTTCTCTTACGGAGTTATTTTTTCCAGTTAAGTTTTGTGCCTCCTTACCCATTTGCCCTATTTTACTTTTTAAGGAGTTGTTCTCTTCAGTGAATTCTTTTTTCATTTTGTCAACTGTAGTTTTAAAATCATTGGTCAATTTTTCTTCTACCTATTTAATTTGACTTTTAAAAGCATTTTTCAAGAATGCTTTCTGGGCCTGAGACCAGTTCATATTCCCTTTGAGGTTTCAGATGTGGTTATAGTGTCAATGCTGTCCTCTGAATCCGTATTTGATCTTCCCTGTCACCATAATAAGATTCTGTAGTCTTTGCTTTTCCAATTTGCTTCTGGCTCATGGTGACTGCCTTTTTCCCGGCTTTTAAAGTGGATCTCTGTTTCTTGGGCACAGGGGCTTCTGTCTCAAGTTTCTTGTGCTGGAGTTACTGGCTTTGTGTGCTATGGCCTCTGGTACTGTCAGCTAGAAGCTCTACAGTGCTGCAACTTACCTGGGGCTGAGGTGGCTGGTGTGTGCCAAGGCCAAGGCCAGGTGAAGTCTATCTCAGTTTCCCTGGGGTTACACTGATACTCATAGCATGAGATATGGAAGAGGGGTGGCCTGGCTGCTGGAGGTCTCCTCCTTCCCTAGGGCTGCAGCAGAGAACAGACAGGCTCAGCGGCTGGAGGACCCCAGTCTTCCCTGGTGTCTGCTCAATTCCCCTGGCTGTGCAAAGGCAAGGCTGAGGTCCTGGGGTCTTGGCATTTGCTCTGGGGCTGAGGATCTCTTGTTGGTCTGCTGAAGTGGGGCTTGCTTGGATGCCTCCAGTCTTGTACTGATTCCCTTCACCCACAGCAAGAGGGACCCTTCCCGGTGATCTCCCTAGCCTCCCAAGCTAAAAGACTGCTGTACCCCTTCTCCTGACCCTACTATTCCAGAATTATTTCCTGGAGCAATATTCCCTGGGTTTTTCAAGGTCATCAAGGAGAGGGTGAGAGCACTTACAGTTTACTCTGCCATCTTTGCTCCCAGAAGTTCAAGTAGATGACTTTCAAACATTTATTCTGTGGGCTGATAAGCCTAGGAGTAGCTGCTACTGCTTCCATGGGCCCTACGTTTCTCTCTCACTCAGTTTCACCAGACTCCCATCCCATGCTGAGAGGTTAGGGAATATGCCCTGCTGTTGGTGATTGAGTTCACTTAGGCCACTCCCACTCCATTATGGCCAAGCCTGCAATGGTGTAGGCTGTGCACTCTGTGCTCCCCCAGCCCATGTAACAGATTCTTTCCATTGACCTCCTGGGCTGTCCTGGGTTGGAAATCTGCCACACTCTGTCTCCTAGTGGATTCTGCCACTCTAAAATGTGTTCAGATTCACTTTTTACAGGTATCTGAAGGAATTTGTGGAAGTGCTGAGGTGAGTCCCTGCTTTCACTCAGCCATCTTGGCTCTACCTCTCCTCTCCCCCTACCACTGTCCTATCTTCTTCTGAAACTGGAAGTTAAAATAATAGCCATTCCCACACCAGTTCATGACTAGTTCAGTTTCTAAGACTGAGGCATCTAAGGCTTCGCTGTTCTTTTTTATTATGGTCCATATGGCTATGCTGTCCTAGTCTTTTCTATAATTGCCAGTAGAATGCCAAGTAAGCCATACATTTAAGGCAGAAAAGGACCTCGGAGATCAGTTAAACTAATCTCTCTTCATTTTATTGATGAGAAAACTGAGGCCCAAAGAGGTGGGTTCCTCATCTCTTCACATTTCCCACCGGGTTGCATCCTTCTGGTCTCTTCCATCATGCCCCAAGCTGGGTACCTTCTCTTTCCACCCCTGCCTTCTTTTCAGCTCTCTTTTCTATATTGTCTTCCCCATTAAAACATAGGTTCCTTGAGGGTAGGGACTGTCCTTTGATTTGCTTGTATTTGGATTCCCAGAGTTTAGCACAGTGCTGGCATATAATAAGTATTTAATAAATGCTTTTGTTGACTAACTGATCATTGCCCATGGTTATAAAAGTAAAAAGTAGTAGAAGTAGATCAAAAGATCTTTTTATACCCAGTATTCTTTTCACTAAAACACAATTATCTGAGATTTAAAAGCCAATGGATATTTTTGAGAATTAACATATGGATATGTTTAATTTAAAAAAAAAAACAGTACAACTGGCCTTTATTGTTGCTGGATAAGATTCTCTCATTATTCACTTATGATTTTGACATGAGGTTTCATTTTAATACTATCTCATAAAGAAAATATTTTGACAATTAAAAGCCAAATATTCTCAAAGTAGATCTCAAAATGTATAAATTCTAATACTAAGAATGTGTTCTATAAATTTATTTGCTTACTTAAAACTGCATGTAATCACATTACTATTAATAATTACGTTCATACATCAATGAACAAACAGATGTCAAATGATCTTGGTGCAACAATTTGGTTGAAGACAATTAAGAACATTCTGCATTAATCACCATATAGGCTATTTCATTTAAACTCAGGCTGCAAAAGGAATAAGTAGTGCCTCTTTTCTGACAGTGGATGAGAAGAAAAACTAGAAACTAAAGATATAATGAAAAGAATGTAATTTTCATTTTGTTCTAACTTTTCTAAACAAATCCACTTATACATAATACATTCCTAATCTTTACTCCATGAAAAAAAGAATAGCAAAGATACTATGAAAACACATCTTGTACAATGATATTTGAAGCTATGTAATATTTTAAGCTACATGGTAGCTTATATAACGTGTTTGTAATAATGGGTGCCAATTATATTAAAAAATTTTGTCACTATCATTACTTACCTACATATATCAGATTGGGAATACTCATAAAGTTTTCTTTCCAGATCTAATCTCTTCTTTTCACTGCAAAATTAAAAGAAAATGCTTCATAAGTAAATTAGTAACAAAATTAATATCCAAGATTTGCAAAAGGGTTTTACAGCTTACAAACATGCCTCTGCAACTAGTTGCAGTGCCCAAGATCAAAATAATATTAACTAACATTTACATAGCACTTTAAAGTTTTATAACGGGCTTTCCTCATAGCAAGCCTGTCAGGTAGGTACTGTATTATTATTCCAGGTCTGCTGATGGGAAAACTCAAACTCGGAAAGGTAAAGCTTAGAAGATAAATTTTACTATTTTTTTAGAAGAATTTTTTAAAGTTATTTTCAGTGTTTTACAATCACTACCTTATAACTTAGATTTTTTCCCCTCCCTTCCCCCTCCCTCCCTGAGACAGTACACAATTTTATATAGGTTCTACACATACATTCCTATTAAATACATTTTCACCATAGTCATGAAGTCAGAAGAATTAAAATGAATGAGAGAAGTCATATAACAAACCAAAACGTAATACAAAAGAAAATGTTCTGCTACATTATGCAATTGAATTCCATAGTTCCTTCTCTGGATATGGAAGGCATTTTGCCTTAAAAGACCATTGAAATTTTTTTAAGTTCTTGCATTGCAATGAAGTTCTAAATCTACCAGAAAAAATCCTCACATACTGTGGTTGTTGCCATGTATAAAGTTCTCCTGGTTCTGTTCCTTTTGCTCAGCATCAGATCATATATGTCTTTCCAGGACCCTCTGAAGTCTTCCTGTTCGTCATTTCTTATACCTCAATAGTATTCCATTACATTCATATACCATAAATTTATTCAGCCATTCCCCAATTGATGGGAATCCCCTTGAATTCCAGTTTTTTGGCCACCCCAAGTGCTGCTATAAATATTTTTGTTCATGTGGGACCCTTTGCCATTTTTATGATCTCTTTGGTATATAGTCCTAGAAGTAAATTTGCTGGGTCAAAGGGTATGCACATTTTTGTAGCCCTTTGGGCATAGTTCTAAGTTGCTTTCCAGAATGGTTGGAGCAGCTCATAGCTCCACCAACAATGAATTAGTGTTCCAACTCTCCCACATCTTCTCCAATAGTTATTATCTTTCTGTTTTGTCATGTTAGCCAATCTGATAGGTGTGATATGGTGTCTCAGAGTTGTTTTGATTTCCATCTCTCTAATCAATAGTGATTTAGAACATTTTTTCATGACTATTCATAACTTTAATTTCTTCCTCTGAAAACTGCCTGTTCATATCCTTTGACCATTTATCAATTGAGGAATTACTTGTATTCTTGTACATTTGACTCAGTTCTCTATATATTTTAGAAAGGAGGCTTTTATCACAGATACTAGTTGCAGAAATTCTTTCCCAGTTTTCTGCTTTCCTCCTAATCTTGGTTGCACTGAGTTTGGTTGTGCAAAAACTTTTCAGTGTAATGTAATAAAAATCAACCATTTTGCACTTTATAATGTTTTATATCTCTTGTTTAGTCAAAAATTCTTCCTTTCTTCATAAATGTGATAAATATACTATTCCTTCCTCTATTAATTTGTTTATAGTATCAGTCTTTATACCTAAATCATGTATCCATTTGGACTTTATTCTTGTGTACGGTGTCAGGCATTGGTCTATGCCTAGCTTCTGCCACACTGTTATCCAGTTTTCCCAGAAATTTTTGTCAAACAGTGAGTTCTTATCCCAGAAGCTGGGGTCCTTGGGTTTATCAAACAATAGATTGCTATATTCATTAAATACTGTGTCTTGAATACCTAGCCTATTCCACTGGTCTACCCTTCTGTTTCTTAGCCAGTACCAAGTACTGTGTCTTGAATACCTAGCCTATTCCATTGGTCTACCCTTCTGTTTCTTAGCCAGTACCAAGTGGTTTTGATAAGTGCTGCTTTATAATAGGCTTTGAGATCTGGTAGAGCTATGCCACCTTCCTTAGCATTTCTTTTTATTAGTTTCCTTGATACTCTGGACCTTTTGTTCTTCCAGATGAATTTTGATATTATTTTTTCCAGCTCTAGGAAATAATTAGCTGATAGTTTGATTGGTATGGCTCTAAATAAGTGCATTAATTTAGGCAAAATTGTCATTTTTATTATATTGACTTGGCCTACTCACAAGTAATTAATGTTTTTCCACTTACTTAGTTCTGATTTTATTTGTGCAAAAAGTATCTTGTAATTGTGTTCATATAGTCCCTGGATTTGCTTTGGCAGGTAGACTCTCAAATGTTTTATAATGTCTACCCTAGCTTTAAGTGGGATTTCTCTTTCTATCTCTTGCTATTGGACTTTGTAGAAAACAAATTTTAGAACTGCATCTTTGCATAAGCTCTTCTGGCTACAAGTTTTTTACTTCCTCTATCCAAGCAATAGAGTTACTCAGAGGTGAGTAGGGAAGTCAGATATATAAAAAGAAAAAATGAGAAAGAGGAAGGATTCCTAAAGCAAAATCAGAAACAAAGCAGAAGAAAAGGGTACATCCCAGGAATCTCTGGAAAAGACTTTTTCAAGGTAGATTTTCATGAAAACAAAAGGGAAATGGGAAGAAATATTTAAATGTAAGGCCAGGATAACACTTTCTGCACATACTGATCTAACTTGCCTTTTGACATTACGGACAGGATTATAATGTTGGTACAAAGGAAAACTTAATTCTGGGCTTAGGGCAGGCGAGATCTCAGCTGAGTTTGGTCCCACTGGTTAGAATTAAAACTAGCTTTTTTATCAGTATTTTAACTCCCTCAAATTTGTCTATTTTTTCATAAAGCTTTTATCTCACTGTTCTTTACTATCTCCCAGTAACAAATAGTAACAAACAAGAACAGTGAAATGCAAACTGGGGAAAAAGTAAAGGAAGTGAGTCACAGAACACAATTTAAATGTGAATAGCCTGACTAGAGTCAGACATTGGATTAGTGAGGGAAGTATCTTAACTAACCACAAACTAGCCCACCTAAGGTTGCAATTAAGAAGTCCTTTGTGAAGGGAAAAAAAAACCTCAAACAACTCAGAGATTTTACCTTGCCCAGAAAACTGGCAAAGACAGAATACTCAAGGAACTAAAGTCAATAGTACAGGGGTGGAAAATATTGCATATAATGTCAGGTTTTTCAGTGGTAGTTTTGCTGAACTTTTTTCCCCCCTCTTTTTATTCTCTAAGTGATGGCTCTCTTGGAGAGGTTAAGGAAGGAAGATGAGCAAATGAAAATAATTAAAAACAAAAATATCAATAAAAATGTTTTTAAGATCTTTAAAACTAGCTAGTTTTACTGGCTAGTAATGATGGGCTCACTGGAAACAGAAGTTCAGTGAGAAAGATATAAAATAGGGCTGCAACAGTTATTAAGTATTTTTAGGTTTTTAATATTTTTATTAGATAATTCTTTCTTTTGGCTGTGGTGAAGTATTGCATTTTTTTCTCCCTTAGGGCTAGACCAACATGTGTATTCACTGAAATTTACCTCAGCCTTGATTTCTGTGATCCAGCATAAATCCAGATTTTTTCTTTCAAAACTATTCATCCATACCTGTCTTGGAGACTTTATTTTCATCTCACCCACTGTATGTGCCTATTATCTACTAGGACTTTGCCTTGGATTCTCAGCTGTATTTACTTTATACAGCTGTTTCCCAGTCTTTGTGTCTTTGATTACTACCATTCATAACAGAATTTTAATTTAATTTCAATATTGATCTTGGAATATTCCTAAACCTGTACACATTATGTCTAGAACCAACAGGAATTTCAGTCTATTTTCATGTTTTATTTTCCCCCTTAATATTGTATTCAGAATTTTGTGTGACTGTGGTTTTGTCCTTCATTCTCAAAGAGTACCATGACATGAGAGAGATGATGACATGACTTGCAATTGACTTTGATTTGAGTGAAGGAGGGATGTGCAAAGTCACCAGCCTAACTCCAGAGTGTCATTTGGGTCTAGTCGCCTGATATCGAACAGGACAAATGGAGATGGCCCAGGATGTAGTGGGAGACTTTGACCCTTTAAATCTAAAGTCTTTTTAAGTTCTCACTTTGAGTGAATATGCCTCTTTAAAAAGTGAGTCAAGGAACAGCCCCCTTTAATAAAAAAAAAAAAAATCAAACTGGGAGGAGAAGATCCTCAGGGTTACTGGCCAAAAGAGAAACAGTTCAGAACTTTACACTTCAAGAGAAAGTTCTAAGTAGAACTTTAATAATGAGGGAATTAATTCAGGATTCACTCATCAAAACTCTAAGTAAAAGTTTCTACAGAAATGTATTCTCTTTACGTTGATGCTTAAATAAAATACTATGAAATAAATCAAATATATTAATTAACCCATCTGTTACTTTCACTACTATTCAGCCCCTTCTATTCAATTCCAGTATTCCACTGAATTGTGACACAGAGAACTGGGAAAGGTTCAGAGGAAAAAAAAACACAAAAATTACTAACCTTTCATAAAAGAAAATGTTAAAGGAGTCATAAAGTTATTCATTTGAATGAAAGGCTAAAAATAATGACCTTTAAGAATAACTTATAGAGAGATAGCTGTGGCGTAGTAGACAGAGTTGATCTCGGTCAGGAAAAACTGCTTAAAGAACTGGCTATTTCTGAAATAGACTAGATAAACGGCAATCTCTCGGTGCCCCAGGCAATTCTCAAATCCAAAATTCTGAGACTTTTTTACGTCATGGGCCCTTTTGGCTGTCTGGTAAAGCCTAAGGACTCCTGCTTGAAAAAAAAAAGATGTTTTTAAATGCACAAAATAAAATACATGAGATTATGACAGAAACAAATTGTATTGAAATATAAATATCAAGAAATTTTAATAAACAAGCTTACAAACTCAAGATAAATAGTCCAGAGATGTCAAACTCAAAAATAGAAAGGAGCCATAGCTAGTATATAAGAATCACTATGGATTCATATTGACATAGAAAACCACACAACATTATCTGTGCTTTGCTGCATTTTTATTTAATTTGTTAAATATTTCTCAATTACATTTTAATCTGGTTCACCACACTTGGTAGTGCTGTGGGCCCAGTGCTCCACGTTCCCACTCTACAGTAAGAACTTCAGAGCAGGAGTCAATCCGTGCGGATATCTGCTCCCCGAGTTCCCCACACCAGTGAAATCTCATACCCCGTCTAAATAAGAATAAGAGATGACATTTACAGATCATTTTAAGGTTTGCAAAATGCTTTACAAACGACATCACATTTGATTCTCACAACAACATTCCAAAGTGGATGCAACTGTTATCTCTAATTTCAAAGAGGAAACCGAGCCCTACCCAAGATCCAGGGCTATTAAGCATCTGAGACGGAATTTAAACCCAAGTCTTCTTGACTCCAAATCTGATGCTCTTTCCAGAATGCCATTTTGCTTCAAATGTTAACTTCAACACAAGGATTTATTATGCATCTACTGTGTGCTGAGTCTTTTGACAGCCTTTAGATATAAATATATAAAGAACTCCTATTAGGTGTCTAGATGATCTCAATCTCTACTAAAGACAAAACAAAAGAAAACGAACTTGATATTTAGTAAGATATCTGGATATAAGAAAAAAATAGGAATGAATGCCAAGGATGGCTGCCTTCCTTGTTTTTTTCTACTGGACCAGCACCAGAAGTCCTCAAACTCTCCCTACTCCCATTAACAGAACACTCAGATTCCTTGGACCCATCAACATTGGGCCTAATCCCATTCTCCAAGGAATAAAACCAATGTGTCCTGTTCCAATGATTTTACTTTGGCCTAGATCCACATAAACCCAACCAGGACAGATTTACTAGACTGGGTCTCTTCCCCCAAATAGAGAAGAATGGGTGAGGGAGGGTGGAAATATAGACAGAAATGGAACAACAAATGAATTGATGGCTACAGCCCCTAAAACCAAAGGAATCTCAACCCTTATATTTATCTTTATTTAGTCTACATACCATTGGTATAGTCAATTGGCACATATTCTAGCTCCTTTTTTTCATCCTAAATATTAAATAATGCTAGTCTCACATACCTTTGGCTACTCAGAATTAATCTGCAGTTCTAGGTAGTACTAATTTCCTGGTTGCAGGTTTGGCCTTACTTCTCAGGTGTCTAACAAAATTAAAACCCAAAAGTGAGAGTGAAGTGCTTCTGGTATCCTTTTTACATGAAAAAATTCCACTTATGGCTTTTATGCTATTAATAAAACTTATGGCTTCATTAGAGGAATGAGTAGCTATAATCTTAAGATTCTTTACTGAAACAGTATACCAATTTACACCAAAAAAGAAGAGGCAACAGCTCATCACAGAATAATAGAATCTCAGAGTTGGAGCAGACCCGTCAACATCTAATCCGAGCCACACTGAACGAGAAACCCCAATGCTATACCCAACAAATGATTATTCAGCCTTTACTGGAAACCTCAAATTAAGTGAACTACCACAAGATGGTTTTCCATATTTGAATAGCTCTTTGTTACATTAATATACCAAGTTCTCCCCCAGGTGAAACTCATATTGCATCTTTGCAGCTCCTATCTATTGCTCCTACTTCTTCCATGTGGGGGTTAATTTCTCTTCCACATGACAGTCTTTCAATACATTACAACACAGGTACTGTGCTCTCCCTTAAACATTTCCATTTCTTAAACCAAACCTCATATGGCATGAATTGAGGACCTTAGGGTCCAACATCTGAACACTCAACAGCTTATCAATGTCCACTAGAAAACGTGACACATTTATGAAAGCATTATCCTGATATGGTCTAGCCAGGGCAGAATATAACAGTGCTATTATTTCCCAGCTCTCAGATACTACGCCTTTCTTATCACAGCATTATACTGTACTAGTATGACTTCCAAGTCATATGAACTACAAGATGCAGGACTAGATATTTTCTACGACAAAAACATCCAAAACATAAATTATGAGCCAAAGATAAAGCAACTTCAGGTGTCTCCATGATCTAAGGCACCCAAAATTCAAAGGAAGGTTTAAAAAAACAACAACCAAGAACTGCAGATTGCTTACCCAGAGTACACTCAACACCCTTCCCCAACCATGCACATAGTAGCGAGGATGTACTTAGCAATCCCAAAGAACTGACACAGGCATCCAGACCCAAATCCAGTGCCTCCTACCTCTTTCCAGTACCATGAAGACCTCTGATCCAGATTGCGGCCAGCACAGCCCAGTTCTTCAAGAGCAAAAGCCTCTGGCAGCAAACCTATAGGAATAGCACTGCAAACCTCTAAACTACATGTGCCAAGGCAAATAACTGAAGGACACAAGTCACCAGAAGATGACACCTTGTGCTGGAGGAGAATGGGGGTATGTAGAACTCCTCTAAATCTGAGGGAAAGAATCCAGCTGGGGCCAGTTTTGACCACTCAAAATTCACTTGGATCTAGGCTGGTAAACTGCAAATTGTCTGCCATGGGAGGATGCTGAGATACTCTGAGATCTGAGCCCTAAGGAAACTATGATCAGAGAGGAAAGAGTCAGAAAGTAAACAAAAATAGAAAGGGGAGGGAGAAAGGGAGCTAAATTATAAGGATCTGAGAAGGCAGAAAACTCAAAGAGATTGAACATAAGCAGATAAATCAATACGGAAAACATTAAAAACAGAAAGTAATATCTAGTAAACTAGTTCAGACATCTAAGAATAATTATTGGAAAATAATCCCTGTAGAATGTGAGGAGAATATAGAAACACAACACAGTTTCTGAGTGATTTAAAAGAAATGCAAATCAGAAAATTTATGTCTCATACCGCAAAAATAATCAGTAGAATAGAAAAAGTAGGATCTGGAACAAGACCTGTAAACAGGCCTCTGGGGAAGAATCCCCAGCAGGGAAGGTCTCATCCCTCAAGCCACAAGTGCCAAAGAAAGCCCAGCTGGGCGAGAGGGGAGCAGGGTTCCCCCAGCATAGGTCCCAGGCAGCAGTGGCAGCAGCAACAGCAGGGTAGCAGCACTGTGTGACAGTGGCTGAGTCAGGCGGCAGCTTTCATTATGGGAGCAGCTCAGCTTAAAACCTCTGGGGGACTTGAGTAGCTGATCTGAATCTCAGCCTTGACAGGAAAGAAAAATCATAAAGGACTTTCTAAAGTTGAACTGCTTACATTCCTACATGGAAAGATAATATGTGTAACTCTTGAGATTTTTTTCAGTATTTGGGTAGAAGGAGAGATTACACACACACACACACACACACACAGAGCACAGGTTGCGTTGAATCAGAAGGAATGGTATCTATAAAAAATAAAATTAAGGGGTGAGAGAGGAATATATTGGGAGGAGAAAGGGAGGAATGGAATGGGGCCAACTATCACTCATAAAAGAGATAAGAAAAATCTTTTACAATGCAGAAGAAAAGGGAGAAGGTGAGAGGGGAAAAGTGAAGCTTACTCCCTTCACAAATGGCTTAAGGAGGGAATAACATGCTCACTTAATTACACTACAGGAAAGTAGGAGAGAAGGGAAAAAGTGGGATGGGGGAATGATAGAAGGGAGGGCAAATGGGAGAAGGGAGTGATTAGAAGTAAACATTTTGGGGAAGGGACAAAGTCAAATGAAAGAATAGAATAAATAGGGGACAGGGTAGGATGGAGGGAAATAGAGTTAGTCTTACACAACATGATTATTATGGAAGTCTTTTGCAAAACAACACATATATAGCTTGCATTGAATTGCTTGCCTTCTCAGTGGGGATGGGTGGGGAGGGAGGAAGGGAGAGAAGTTAGAATTCAAAGTACCAGAAACGACTGTTGAGAATTGTTATTGCATATAACTGGGAAATAAGAACTACAGGTAATCAGGTATAGAAATCTATCTTGCCCTTCAAGAAAAGAGAGAAGATGGGGATAAGGGAAGGGTGGGGTGTGATAGAAGGGAGGACATATTGAGGGAAGGGGTAATCAAAATACAAAATATTATGGGGTGGGGAAGAGGAGAGATTGGGAGAAAATTTGGAATTCAAAATTTTGTGGAAGTTAATGTTGAAAACTATAAATAAATTGCAAAAAATAAAATTAATTAATTAAAAAAGAAACACGTGAAATAGAGGAACACACAAGGTGAAAGAAGTAAAATATATTATGCTTCAGCTGAAGTAAAAAGAAAGCAGTAGTCGCAATCCTAGTATTAGACAAAGCAAAAGCAAAAATAGATCTAATCAAAAGCGATAAGGAAGAAAACTATATCCTGCTAAAAAGAACCACAGACAATGAAGTAATATCATTACTAAACATATATACACCAACTGGTATAGCATCCAAATTCTTAGAGGAGAAATTAAGGGAGTTAAAGGAAGAAATAGAGAGCAAAACTATACTAGTGGGGGACCTCAACCTCCCCCTCTCTGAACTTGATAAATCTAACCTCAAAATAAACAAGAAAGAAGTTAAGGAGGTGAATAGAATTCTGAGAAAGGTAGATATGGTTGACCACTGGAGAAAATTTAAAGGAGATAGAAAAAAATATACCTTTTTCTCAGTGGTACATGGCATATACACAAAAATTGACCACATACTAGGGCATAAACACCTCACAATCCAGTGCAGAAAGGCAGAAATAGCCAATGCATCTTTTTCAAATCAGGATGCAAGAAAAGAAAAATTTTATGTAATAAAGGGCCATGGAAAGATAGGCTAAAAATTAAATAATCTAATCCTAAAGAATAAACGGGTCAAACAACAAATTACAGAACAACCAATAACTTTATTCAAGAGAAAGACAATAATGAGACAACATACCAAAACTTATGGGATGCAGAGAAAGTAGTTCTTAGGGGAAGTTTTATACCTCTGAATGAATAAAATACAGAAGAATAAATTGGTTGTACAACTGAAAAAGCTAGAAAAAGAACAACTTAAAAATCCTCAATTAAATATCAAATTAGAAATACTGAAAACCAAAGGAGAGATTAATAAAATTGAAATTAAGAAAACTATTGAACTAATAAATAAAACTAAGAACTGTATTTATGAATAAAACAATAAAATTGATAAACCTTTGGTCAATTTTATTTAAAAAAAGGAAAGAAAACCAAAGTACCAGTATAAAAATGAAAAGGGTGAATTCACCACCAATGAACAGGAAATTAAAACAACAATTAGGAATTACTTTGCAAAATTGTATGCTCATAAATTTGACAATCTTAGTGAAATGGACATTTACAAAAATATAAATTGCTCAGATTAACAGAAAAGGAAGTAAAATACTTAATCTCATCTCAGAAAAAAAGAACATTAAACAACCCATCAAAGAATCCCCTAGGGAAAATCTCCAGGACCAGATGGATTTACAAGCGAATTTTTGTTGTTATGTTAGTCCTTAATTTTTGAAGACCATGACATCAGAGAAATGATGACATGAATTGCACTGGACTTTGTTTTGAGTGTTTTGAGTGAGGGAGGGCTGTACAAGGTCTATCAAAACACTTAAAGAACAATTAATTCCAATACTATATAGATTCTTTGGGAAAACTGGCGAAGGAATACAACAGCAAGCAAAGTAGGATCTTTGCTGTTTGTCTACACTGAGTTTTAACCAATTAGGTATGTAGATGTGAGTTCTAGCCAATCTGATACAAGGTAGAACTGTGTATAAAAAGAAAGCTGGTGTTGATAAAGCAGACCTGGAGAGAGCCAGACTTGAAGAAGGAACCTGGGAGGAGACTTGAGGCAGGAGATCTTTAAGCTGACAGAAGAGACCTCTGGGCTGAGGGAGGATATCTCTGATGGCAGAGACTTGCTGAAGGAGCCTCTTCCAAAAGGAACTTCCAAAGCAAATAGAGCTGTAGGGCAGAAACACATCCATGAGGCTTAGCTCCTTTTGAGAGCTATTAAAGTTCTGTTAACACACAACCTCTGGATTTTGGCAGTGAATTGAGATGACAGTGGTGGTGCTGTGTGTCAAGACTACTGTTGTCCTGTTGAGGTTTGTTTTTCCAGAGGCAGAAGCTGCAGTGTGAAGCAGTTCCCCTGAGCTGAGACATGGAACAGGAGAAGAGGGCTACCTATGTGTGAATCTAGGAAACAGGCAGGAGTGGTTAGCCCAAAGAGGAAGAGCTATGGGACTTGGAAGTCAACCTCCAGTTAAAATGAAAAATGACACTTGATAATGATTAAGAAGATTATTCTTACTGTGACCTAGGGGTAAATGGTGTGGACTTTATTTGGACACTTAGTATTGATTAAGGATATTACTATGAATGTTATGCTTTACGGAACAATGTTTAGTTTACTGTTGAATAGAGTTCATTATACTATGCGATTAGACCCTTGAAATTATTGACAGCAGCAGCTGTCAGGTGTGCTGCTGTGACTGGTGTTATAAGGAATCCTACCAAATTCTTTTTATGATACAAACAGGGTAATGAAACCTCAATTAGGAAGAGTCAAAAAAGAGAAAGAAAATTGTAGACCAATTTCCCTAATGAATTGAGATGCAAAATTTTAAATAATATTTTAGCAAAAAGATTACAGCAACTTATCACGAAAATAATACAGTGTGGTCAAGTAGAATTTATACCAGGAATGTAGGAAAACTATAAGCATAACTGATCATATCAATAACAAACCTAACAGAAACCATATGATTATCTCAATAGATGCAGAAAACACTTTTGATAAAATACCCCACCCATTCCTATTAAAAACACTACAAAGCATAGGAATAAATGGAACTTTTCTTAAAATGATAAGCAGCATATATCCAAAACCTTCAACGAGCATTACATGTAATGGGGATAAGCTAGAGGCATCTCCAATAAGATCAGGGGTAAAATAAGGGTATCCATTATGATCAGTTGTTCAATGTAGAACTAGAAATGTTAGCTTCAGCAATATGAGAAGAAAAAAGAAATTGAAGGAATTAGAATAGGCAAAAAATAAATTATCAATCTCTGCAGATATGATGACATACTCAAAGAATCCTAGAAAATCAAGTAAAAAACTACTTGAAATAATAAACAACTTTAGCAGAGTTGTAGGATAGAAAACAAACCCACATAAATCATCAGCATTTCTATGAATTACTAACAAACCCAAAAGCAAGAGATGGAAAGAGAAATTTCATTTAAAGTTAATGTAGACATTATAAAATATTTGGGAGTCTGCCTACCAAAACAAACCCAGGGACTATGTGAACACAATTATAAAACACTTTTCACACAAAGGAAGTCAGATATAAATAACTGAAAAAACAACAGTTGCTTGCAAGTAGGTCAAGCTAACATAATAAAAATGACAGTTCTACTTAAATTAATTTACTTATTCAGTGCCATAACAAACTACCAAAAATTAGTTTATAGAGGTAGAAAAAATAATATCAGAATTCTTCTGGAAGAACAAAAGGTCCAGAATATCAAAGGAATTAATGAAAAGAAAAGCTAAGGAAGGCAGTCTAGCCCAATCAGATCTTAATTGTATTGTAAAGCAGTCATTATCAAAACCACTTGGTACTGGCTAATAAATAGAGGGGTAGATCAGTGGAATAGGTTAGGTACATAAGACACAGAAATCGACGATTAGACAAACCCAAAGACCCCAGCTTCTGGGATAAGAACTCACTATCTGACAAAAACTGCTGGGAAAATTGGAAAATAATATTGCAAAAATTGGGCATAGACCAATGTCTGACACCATATACTAAAATAAAGTCCAAATGGGTACACAATCTAGGTATAAAGACTGATACTATAAACAAATTAGGGAAGCAAGGAAGAGTTTATCTGTTAGATTTATGGAGAACAGAGGAATTTATGGTCAAAAGATAGAGAACATCATGAAATGTAAAATGGTTAATTTTGATCACATTAAATTGAAAAGGTTCTGCATAAACAAAGCCAAAGCAACTCAGATTAGGAAGGAAGCAATTTTTACAACTAGTGTGTATGATAAAGGCCTCATTTCTAAAATATATAGAGAACTGAATCAAATTTACAAGAATGCAAGTCATCCCCCAATTGATAAATGCTCAAATGATATGAACAGACAGTTCATATCTATATCTATCTAGAGACATATGAAAAAATGCTCTACCAGATTGGCTAACATGACAAAACAGGAAAACGATAAATGTTTGAGAGAATGTGGGAAAATTGGAACACCTATTCACTGTTGTTGGAGCTGTGAGATTGATCCAATCATTCTGGAGTGCAGTTGGGAACTATGCCCAAAGGGCTATAAAAATGACATACCCTTTGACCCAGCAAAGAGATCATAAAAATGGGTAAAGGACCCATATGTATAAAAATATTTATAGTAGCTCTTTTTATAGTGGTCAAGAACTAGAAATTGATGGGATGTCCATCAACTGGGGAATGGCTGAACAAGTTGTGCTATAGGAATGTAACAGAATACTACTGTGCTTTAAGAAATGATAAATAGGCAGACTTTTGATGTTGGCTCTTCCTATTATTGTGAAGTAGAATTTACCAAACAATGGACTGTTCACAAACTAATGTTTAGGGGTATAAGCGTGAGGTGTCAGAAATGTTACTAGAGAGATAAATGGCTTCCACTGATACCAAACTTTTTGAAGGAAGTTTTGTCCCCTTCAGTGATAACCTGTATTACTTCTTGGTTGCTAGGATGGATTTTGCTTTCTGGTGTCTAAATAAATGTTTTTCTTCTGCCTTCTATATGGAAAGTCGTTGTACTTTGCGATTGAGAACTACCCAGCATATTTATAGTCACCACCAGAGCTGTGAATATTGCCTTGGCGATACATACTTCCCTTTCCAATTCTTCATTCTGTAACTCATTTTTTTTCCTTTTAGTGCTTTCATTTCATTTATAAAAATATTTTTAAACTCTTGCTTCATTTGTTTCAGGAATTCTAGTTGAACTTTTACCCAAGTTGCTTTTCTTTGAGGCACTGCTTATAGATATTTTAGAATCATTCTCCTCTGGATTTGCACCTTGTGCATTCCTGTACCATAATAATTTTTAATGGTGAAATTCTTTTTTGATTTGATCATTTTCCCAACCTATTTCCTGACTTCAGACTTGATATTAGAGTCAGGTTAGTCATACTTCTGGATTGAAGATGGGAGTTAGTTTTGTTAGTTTCTTGGTGTCTTGAGTATTGTATTATTCCAGGATCTCAGGGACAGCTCAATCTAAGGACTTGCAAGCTTGTAGTGCTCAAGAAGTAATCTGCTGTAGGGCAAAATCCGATCACTGTCCCACTGGTCTGAGTTCTGATTCTAAGCTAAATTTGAGTCGGAGCAATAATAGACTGCTACTAGACTCAATTACTTGTACTGGGTGATGCCAGCTGAGATCTTATACTTATACTTCAGAGCAACATAACTGCAAGCTCTTCTTTGGTCTAAGATTCCTGCTCTGGTTATGCCTCTGCAGGCTTCAGACTGCTAAAAGCTGAAAATAAGACCCCAATTTACTCCCAGGATCTAAGCCATACTACTGCTGCTTGCTTACGAACTTTCTCCTCAATTAACATACTGCCTAGGGCCTGCAACTACTTTCTACCCTGGAACATCACACCTAAGGCTACCCTCCATGTGTGACCAGGAACTACATAGTGGAAGACAAAGATGACAGCAGGCACCTGTTCCTATTATGGGACCTCTTCTTGATCTGGTATACAGATTCTCCCTTATGTTGGAGTGTTCCTTACAGTGCACTCCCTGGCCAGATACTTTCTCAAGTGTCCACAGTGTTTTTTCTGTCTCCATATGCCAACCTGAGCTGAAAAAAATTACTCACTGTACATGTGGCTTTAAAATCAACATCCTCTTAGTTCAAGCTTGATGTTGGGACAAGATGAGGCACTCACAAGTCATTGAACAAAAGAGAAAGTTTACTTTGCCTTGAGACAACAAGAATATACAACAAAGATACAGTGGCACTTAGATTTTCTCTGAACTCTGCCCCTCTCATCTCCATGTACAAACTTCTCTGCTCAGTTATCAGGATGTATTGATTTGAGTAGTCGTGGACACCCACCAAATCTGAGTGGTAGGAACCTTTTATGGAATTCAGAACAGTAAGCTGGATCAGGGAAGCTGGGACCAATCAGGTTACAAAGAAGGAAGCTGTCAGGGTCAAGAATGTTGTATCAGGCAACCACTGATCCTACCTACAACATACCATCCCCTTGGTGGAAATGTCCTAATGATCCTGTAGAGGGTCTTCTGCCACTTAAATAGTCTTCCTGTCATGGGTGGTACTAAGGGAGGAAAAGAGGAACAAAAAAAATGTGGAGAAATTAAAAATATAAAAATCTTAAGCATTTACTTTCTCCTTCAAAAAGAATGTCTCAAATTCTTACTGTCTGCTCCATGTGATAGGTGATACTACAGCTCTGAAGTTCAGTAGGTGTCCTAATGCAAACTGGGGATGAGAAACCAGAGGAGCCTCAAGAACATCAGAGCTGGAGCAAGGATGATGACACTGCCACTAAGGTCACCGATTTTCTTCTCAAGTGAGGTGGTGATGATAAGCAGGAGCCACTCCATACATATCAAGGCTTCTCCAAGGTCCCTTCTGGGCTATCAACAGTTCTTTATATCACATCAGGGTGGTGAAGAAGTCATTAGCTCCTTGTACAAAACCTAATCCAAGATCTAAACTGATACCAAGGCTCAACCTATAAGGCCCCCAACTCAGTATTCTCTGGCCCATCTGTGCCTAATCAGTCTTAGTAATAGAAATAAAGAAAAAAGCACTGGCAAAGTTGAGGGTCCCATACCATTCACTCCTGACTTGGGTTACAACACTGATGAGCTCAAGAACAGCTATAGAGATAAGAATAATTTTTTTCAGTTTCTTGTGGTCCACTGTAAGCTAGTGGTACCAACTGCCTTTCTCACAGATAGCACAGGGTTGTTGTAAAGGTATTTGGTATAATGAAGTACTCTAGCTTCTTTCATCTCTGTCTCTAGAAAGGAACTAGCTTTCATACCTCCAAGGACCCAAAATTATTTTTGTTTTGTTCTTTCCCCTTCCCCATTTTATCCTCCCTTACCCATGACAGAAGAACTGTCTAGCTATTTATATAGTGGATGTGACTGGAACTGTTCCTGCTTATCCTTACCTCCTCACATAAGGAGAAAAATGTGACTGGCTCTCTAGAAGATTATTAGGATTATTATTGTTAACTACATGGAAGGTTTCAAGTAATTCTAAGTAATTCTTTGGCCTTACTGAGAATAACATGCCTAGATATTGCTAAAAGGATGTGCACAAATACTGAACTGATACCACCAGACTTTCCCTCCATGGATGCCCTCTATAGCCTTCCTTAAATAATCCAAATGGATTGGGGACTTTGGAAGCCACAGGTTTTCTAACACACTCATAGGCTGGCCAATCTTTCTTAGCAATGCCCAAAGGCTCCCTCCTAGGGATGGTGTCATCTCTTCTGTCTATCTAGCAGGGTGGACAGCAAGCTATGTTATTCCTCCCCTACTCTTTCATTCTCAGAATGTCTGTTTGCGCTGCATGACAGAAATATTTACCAAGCCTATCCAAGCATCCTGCTCAAATTGTACCAATCTATCAGCCCACACCTGTATTGTTGTGTAACAGGAGACACTCCCTAGCTAAAATCTGAAGTTATTCAGGTTGAGCTAGACTCAGATGATAGGATTTTGTTGCCCCCCCCCAGATAGGGACGTATAGTGATAATGCATTTTTGCTTATTGTTAATGTAATTTTGCTTCTTAATGAGATTTTCCCCATCTATTAACAGTCTTAAGCGACCTGCCTACGTCACACGGACGCCTGAGTCACATGAGTGGAACAGGAAGAGGAGGAGCTGGTGCAGAGCTGAGAGGAAGTTGGTCAGATTAGTCAGAGCTGGGAAGAACAGAGGAAGCAGGCCCCTAGGATTGTGAGTGTTTGTGGGTAGGTCTGATGATGTGTATAGATTTCTTGGTTATTATGATGGATTTCATTGTTGCTATGAGGGATTTCATTTTCTGGTTTGGGGATTTAGCTTCCTGGTGTTTGAATAAATGTTTTGGTTCTGTCATCCATGTGGAGAGTCTGTTATACTCTGTGATTCAGAACTATGCTGGCATATTCATAGTTACTGTCAGTGCTGTGAATATCACATCGGCACTACATGTGGAGACAAAGATAGGATCATGAAGTATCAGACCTCTATTTGGAGGCAGAAAGGCTTTAGAGAAGTAACAGATATTCCAAGATTTCCTTTTTGCCTCCCTAGCAAACGAACGGGCTAAAAGCACAGGGCTCTGTGAAAACTGGGAATTGAGGCTACAGAAGGGAGAATCTAGAGATTTGGAAAGATGTTTGCAAGGAATACCAACAGAACCAGGAAAAAACTGGCAAGGGTGTGTAGGAGAGGCTGGTCTGGGCTACCAAATTATCACCTTATGCATAAAAGCAGAGACAAGCTGCTGGAAGAGAAAGCTCAGATGGAAATAGAGTTGGCTGGTTTGCATGAGAAAATTTTTATGCTGCAGCATTCAGGCTGTCCTTTAAAAGAGCAAGCAAGCTTTGTACAGATCCAGCCTAGTTGCCACAGAATTTCTGGGAGAAAAAGTAACAAAGTCAGAGTTGGAAAATGAAACAATGTTAGAGTGAGAAGGTTCTCAGGCAGAAGCATACCCAATACTGCAAAGGAAGCAGGAGAATCAAAGGTGCCACATAGTGTTTAGGGAAATAAATGAGGATTTTATTCAGCAGGATATTGGTTCACCCAAAGAATGGGAAAATCGGTATCTTGGATGGTAAGAATGAGTAAAAAAGATAAATTTCCGAGAGAGAGGGAAGAGTAAATAGCCAGCAGATTCAAAGTCAGAAGAGACTGAAAAAAAAAGAATTGTTTACTGGTTTATTGAGAGCAGAGGTAGATTTTGGAAGAATAGATGGCATTCCAACTAATGAAGTACACAAAATGTACTGAGAAAAAGGGCTTGATATTAGACTGAGCAGGGAAATTAGAACTGCCCCTATAGATCCTCCTGAAATATTGTATCCAAGTTCATCACACCTGCAGGGAGAATAGGAAATTGGCCAGGCCCTAGCTCAGAGTAAAGAAAGTATACCGCTAGTCAGAATGATGACCTCAAAAGTGCAAATTAGAAAACAGTCAACAGCAGTGAATGAGGCTATGATAGAGGGTTCATGGGCTCCAGAAGCATGGCTGACCCTGCTTCTGGTTACTGTCACCTTGGTTTGTTTTTTGTTTTTTGTCTGTTAAACTTGTTTGCTAGATTTGTTTCTTGCTTAGTATACCCTCCACCTGCAGATGCCTGATCACTTAAGCTGGATGTCACCCTGTGTCCATGACTATGATGTGTCATCCCTGAACCTAGTGTCAACCAAGCTCCACATGCCAGCTAAAGAACTGGCCTCTCAAATGGGACCTTTTGGGATAGGGATATCTCTATGTCCAGTTTCAGCAGGAAGTAGCTATGGAAGAAGAGACCTTCACCCTCTGCCCCAAGATTTTATGCCCCATTCGTTCAAGAGGGAAATGATGGGGTGCTTGTGCTCAAGCCCCACCCTAAGATATTGTTTTATGTGTTTATTTTGTGTGCTCTCTGTTATACTGCTGTGAAGTTATGTTGATACCAGTTTTCCCATTGACCTATATGATATGAAAGATCTTGGAGCCAAATGTATTGTAAATATATTTTTACATAATTGAAAGACCTTTCTCATCCATTAATAGACCCATGTGATCTGCTTGAGTCACATGGGATGCCTAAGTCACATGAGCCTGTGGTAGGAGGAGCTTGGAAACAGGTGGAACAGGAAAGGATGGAGCAGGAAGAGGTGGAGCTGGTGCAGAGCTAAGAGAAAGTTGGTCAGACTAGTCAGAGCTGGGAAGGGCAGAGGAAGCAGGCTCCTACGATTGTAAGAGTTTGCTTGTGGGAAGGCCTGATAATATGTAGATTTCTTGGTTACTGTTGCTATGATGGATTTAGTTTTCTGATATTGGGATTCAGCTTTCTGGTGTTTGAATAAATGATTTTTTGATTCTGTCTTCCCTGTGAAGAGTCTGTTATACTTTGTGATTCAGAATTATGCTGGCATATTCATGGTTACTGTAGGTGGTGTGACTATCACATTGGCACTACACATATTAAAAAGCAGAGACATCACTTTGCCAACAAAAGTCCATATAGCCAAAGCTATGGTTTTTCCAGCAGCAACATATGGTTATGAGAGTTAAACTATAAGGAAAGCTGAGCGCCACAGAATTGACGCTTTCAAACTGTGGTTCTAGAGAAGCCTTTTAAGAGTCCCATAGCCAGCAAGGACACCAAATCAGTCAATACTTAAAGAAATTAATTCAGGCTATTCACTGGAAGGTCAAAAACTGAAACTGAAGTTTAAATATTTTTATCATATAATGAGAAAACAGGACTCATTTGAAAAGACCTTGCTGTTGGGAAAAATTGAAGGCAAAAGGAAATGAGAATAGCAGAGGATGAGATGGAAAATGTCATGGAAACAATGAACATGAACTTGGACAGAAGGGCCTGGCATGATATCGTCTATGGGGTCACAAAGAGTTGGATATGACTGACCCTGAACAACTCAACAAGTAACCACCTCAGTGTTCTGGTGGAATGTCTACCCACAGCTTGCTCACTAGGGGCAGTCATTGTTATCCTCCTTGTAGCAGTAATAGGATAAGCCTGGGATCTTCTATCCACCTGCAGGAGTTTCTGGGTCTCTGTCCCAAGTCTATTCTCCTCCAGTCTCATGGCTCCCAATAAACTAAACTTCTGAATCAGAAACCATAGGGTGAGTAACCTGGCTAGGGCTCCTCACTCTTCACCACCATCAGGAGAGATCACTTCACTTACCTGATCAACAGGTCCATTAGCCATCCCTTGGCTTTCTTTGTAGGGTTCCTGAAAGCACAAAGTTCTCTAGCTACTCATATAGTTTACTTTCAGTCTGATTATGCTGAAGGTCCAATTTAGGCAGTACAGTCAATTACAGTCACGGAATAATGGTCTTGGAACTTTCTCTAACCTTTCAGGCAGCCTACTCTAGCACCTACTGAGCTAGTCCACCTGTTCAAATGAAAATTTGTTGGCAGTCCTACATATGATCAGAAGAGCTTTGGACAGATGGACTTCTGGAAGCCAAGATGGCAGAATAATCAGTAAATCACTCACTCTCTCTTACTGACTTCTGAAAAACCCAGAAAAGAGCAACCCAGCGAAAATACTGGAACAGCAGAAAAACAGAGTGAAGCAGTCTTTTAGTCTAGGAAACTCGGAGAATTGTCAAGAAAAGTCCATTTCACTCAGGTAAAAAAGGAGCATGGACCAAGATAAGGAGGTGTCCCGGCAAGCCAGCAACAAGCCCCACCTCAGCAAGCACCAACACCAGGAACTCCAACTACCTTAGCATAGTCTCGGAAATCAGCAAACTCCAGCTGAGAGAACACATAAGCTGGTGCAGTCCAGGGAGGCAAATGTCCCCTAGCAGTGGACCTCCCTCTGTTTCAGCACAGCCCAGGGGTGGGCAGGCATCCTCCATTGGTCACATTTTCCAGCGCTTCAGTGTAGCCCCAGTGAAATGAAGAAAAACCCCACCTGGCCTCAGCACATACTAGACAACACTACTAGGACCCCAGCTCAGCACCAAGTAAGCTGCCAGATCCCTACAGTCTCCAGTTGCCAGTACCTGAGACCCTAACACCAAAAGCCAATGACCAGGCCTCTGACCCCCAGCACAAGAAATGCAAAATGGATAATTTTGATTATATTAAATTAAAAGCCTTTGCACAAACAATGCCAAATGTTGCCAAGATTAGAAGGGAAGTAGAAAGCTGGAAAATAACTTTTACAGCCAGTGTCTCTGATAAAGGCCTCATCTCTAAAATATACAGAAAACTTAGTCAAATTTATAAGAATACAAGTCATTCCTCAATGGATAAATGGGCAAAGGATATGAACAGGCAGTTTTCAGATGAAGAGATTAAAGCTACCTATAGGCATATGAAAAAATTCTCACTTTGATTTAGAGAAATGCAAATTAAAACAACTCTGAGGAACCACTTCACACCTATCAGATTGGCTAATATGACAAAAAAGGAAAATGATAAATGTTGGGAAAATTGGAATACTAATGTTTTGTTGGTAGAATCGTGAACTGATCCAACCATTCTGGAGAACAATATGGAACTATGCCCAAAGGGCTATAAAACTGTGCACACCCCTTAATCCAGCAATACCACTACTAGGTCTATATCCCAAAGAGATCATAAAAATGGTAAAGGGACCTACCTGAACAAAACAAGAAAACAGTTCTCTTTGTGGTGGCAAAGAAATATTACTGTTCCCTAAGAAATGATGAGCAGGCAAATTTCAGAAAAACCTGGAAAGACTTGCATGAACCAAGGTTGAGTGAACTGAACAGAACCAGGAGAACACTGTACACAGTAACAGCAACACTGTGGGATGACTGACCTTGATAGACATAGCTCTTCTCAACAATGCAATGATCTAAGTCAATTCCTAAAGACTCATGATAGAAAATGCTATCCATATCCAGAGAAAGAATCATGGAGGCTAAATGCAGATCAAAGCATACTACTTTCTCTTGTGTTGTTGTTTATTCTTTCTAATGGTTTTCCCCTTTTGTCCTGATTCTTCTTTTACATGACTAATGTGGAAATATATTTAATATGATGGCACATGTATAGCCTATATCAAACTGCATACCATCTAGAGGAGGGGAGAGGGAAAGGAGGAGGGAAAATTTAGAACTCAAATGCTTATAAAAGTGAATACTGAAAACTAAAAATATGCATACATAAATTTTTTAAAAAAGAAAATTTAAAAATGGATGTAATATATTAGAAAGAACATTACATTCAGAAAACTTCAAAAAATTACATTCAGATCTGCCACCTTTAGCTGTTTGAGCTTTATCAAATCACCTAGATTTGCTAAATCAAGTCATCAAAAAGTGTTTATTAAATGCTTAGTATGTACTAGCTACTTAATTTTTCTGATTGTCTTAACTTAGCAAGTGTGTGTGAAGCCTCATCTTCACCTGTAAAATGGGAATAATCTGTTTTTTCTACCTTTTTCTGATTGGTAAATAGAAAGAGCTACTTTGTAAAACATGAATATATATGCAAGTGCATATTATGCAATGAATATATGTTATAGCATCATACACATAAATATCTATGTATAGCTGTAGAAAATTTAAAAAAGGGCTTTAGCCATAGGTAATCAAACAGTACCCTTCCATCTGTTCATACCTTCTTCCTCCTCTATAATGGCAGGGTTCTCACCCCAACTTAACAACAATGTAAGCTACAAGACCATCTCGACCCAGTCTGCCAAGACTTTTCCAAACGTAGGCACAGCTCTAAAACTGGCACCCTCTTAGTTCAACGTTGGGACAAAATGAGGCACTCACAAGTCACTGAAAATTTAACAAAGGAGGAAGTTTACTTTGCCCGAACTACAGCAACAAGGTGGAATTTAGATTCTCTTGACTCAGTCCCCCTCATCTCTATCTGCAAACTCTTCTGGTCAGTCAGTCATTAGGGTTCTTCTAACCAAAATATTGACTCAAATGGTTTTGGGCACCCATCAACTCTTAACAGTAGCAAGTCCATGAGGTTGGAACCTTTTATAGCCCCAGGAAGGTGCATCAGGGATACTGGGGCTAATCAGGTTGTATACAGGGTCAAGTTGTGTCAGGGTCAAGGAAAATGTATTAGAAAACCACTGGTCCTACAATATAGTAGGTACCCCTGTGTAGGGGGCATCTCCATTCGCCCTAATCTGTCTCTTGCCACTGGATCCAAATGGCTCCAGAGGAGCCACTTAAATCCAATTCACCTGCAAGTCATGGAATCACCCTGATGTCACGGTTCTCTTCAAGAATAAAGGACAAACAAGAACTGCATAGTGGGAGATAAAGCTGCCAAATGGCATCTGTTCCTATTTTAGTGCCCCTTCTCACCCTGGTGCACCACCTCTCATGTTGGAGTGGTTATAATGTGCTCCCTGTCCAGACTTTTCTGTCTCCCTATGCTGCCCATAAGCTGGAAAAATGACTGACTGTGACTTTTTCTTGAATTTCCCCATCAAGAATCTGACTAGAGTGTTTTCTAGATCTATTTGAAGGACGGTTGGGTTTTTGTTTTTGTTTTTTTGAGGGTGAGAGAGGAGTAGGGAGCACTCTTTGTACTTCTGTATTCTTTGTACACCCCCTGTACTTCTTCCTGCTTTCTGCCATCTTCCCAATGATCTCATCAGATTTAATGGTCTCTTCTCAATCTTCATCCTGCTTGACGTGTGACCTTTGACCCTGATCACCCTTTTTCTTGATACTGTCTTCTTTCTAGGTTTTCATGCTATTGCTCTCCCCTGGTTTTCCCTCTACCTATCTGCTCATTTCTTCTCTGTGTCCTTTGCTGGATCACTGGGGTCCTCTAAAGTCCCTGTCCTGAGCTCTCTTCTCCCTCCATACTACTTAACTTAGTGATCTCATACCTTCCAGTTTCAATTATCATCTTGCATGGCAAATTTTATACAGAACCACATCTTACTTCACAAGATAAAGACAGGTAGGTAGCCAAGTGGATAGAGCACTGGACCTTGAGTTAGAAAAACCTTAGTTCAAATCTAGCCTTAGACACTGACTGTGTCACCCTGGGGGTGTCACTGGACCGCATCTGCTTCAGTTTTCTCATATGTAAAATGGAGACAAAATTAGCACTTATCCCTGTTGTTGTGCGGATAAAATGAACTATTTATAAAGCACTTAGCAAACATTAAAGCACGACATAAATGCCATCCATTAGTATCGTTACTATCTTTACAACTCTCCTATGGGGTCAGTATGTGATTATTATACCATTTTAAAGACGAGGCAACTGATATTTACACAAGGTCACAGAGCTCATAAGAGGTAGAGTCAAAGTCAAATTCAGACTTTCTGACTTCAAGACCAGTGGACTTTTCATTACCTGACACTGGTGATAAAACATGGTTATAACAAACTATAACATTTGAGGAAGGATTACATGCTCTATTCTACTCCAAAAAGTACACTGTGTTGCTACTTCATATTCTTTGACCTCTAGATCTTATGTTTATATAAATAATTGGCCAGTCTCTATTAGTTGATCTACACAGATAACTTTCTCTTGTAAAAGATGTTTTTTAAAGTATTTGTCTTTGCTGAATTACATTCTATTTGACCCTGAACTCTAAAATTAATACTTTGAAATTCATGAGTTAAGACCAGATGTTTGTATTATTTTTTGGAATATTGAGACATTTGAATAAGGACACTCTAAAACAACAGCAGATGATTTATGTTTTAATGAATTATGATACGTAATTTGCTAGTAGTAAGCCTGCTTACATATTATTATGCTTATCATGTATTGTACATTTTAAGTAAAAACTACATGTTCTCTAAATTGCTGGACATGCAACTGTACCATCCCAACAATCTGCACAAACCACTCACTCCATTTCAGAATACACACCCTCATTTCTACCTCTCAGAATCCGTATCTTTCTTTAAGACTCAACTCAGATGCTAAAGCCTTCTTGAAGATTTCCCAAAAGCCACCTGAAATGCAGGGTAGTAGTTACAAAGAGCTTGGAACTGGAGTCAAAAGATACCACCTCTTACACTAGCAATATGACCTTGGACAAGTCACTTAATTCCAGAGACTCAGTTTCCTCCTCAAGCAAGGTTAAAAAGGTTAAGGTTAAAATGAGATGCTTATAAAGCACTCTGTAATGCCTAATGCCTCAAGGTGAGCTACTGTTATTACCCACTTCAAATTATCTTGTATAACTTACCCATGTCAATGCCATATTCCCAATAGAGTGCAGATTCTTTGAGGACAGGGACTATTTTGTTTTTGTTTCTGTATCTCTAGTGCTTAGTATTGTGTCTTGAATGTAACAGATGCTTAACATGATTGCTGAATTTAATTTTTTCAGATTCAACTATTAATTAAAAGTCAAAATTATCACACAGAGCAAATAAAATACAAATTAGTATTAGTAAGATTAGTGCTCTCACACCCTTTTTATTATCTGTTATCTAATCACTGACATTACTACCATGAAAATCAATACTGACTTGTCATGTACCAGTGGCAGTCAAGTACAGCAGTAAAGATCATAGACCCAATGAGACAGAATTTTAGAGTTGAAAAGGGCCTAAAATTAAGTAGTTGAATGTCCTCTTTAGACAAGTGACTAAAGCAAGATTATAGAACTAATAAGAGATTAAAAAGTCAGACATCCAGACTTTTAATATAAGGCTCTTTATTAACATTTACAAAAGGTAATTCTGAATTATTTATTAAAATAAAGGACTGATTTCCTTTTTAAAAGACCAACAAAGGACTAATTAGGTTCTTTTTTTCACCAAGTTCAATTTCCTTGAGAGAAGACAACTCAAGTTAATATAAAACATAACACAAGTAATATTTACTATATAACTGCTACACTCTAAGGATAGGAAATATCCCTGATATGGAAAGTGAGATACCAATAAACTTTAGTCCAAAAATACTGCTTTATCTAGGGTATAAAATATGCCATACAATTTGTCAATTCTGAATTCAGAATCATAAAGTTAACGGGCTGACAAGCTTAGGGACAGATACTCGTCTAGCTTTTGTCTTTTTGTTGCCAATGCCTAACGGTTGCGATCCAGTGTTCATGGATCACAACATGTGCTCAATAAATGCTTGACTGATAAATATAAACAAACCACCCTTGTGCAAATAATTATGGTAATACTACAACAGAAAAGTGAAAAGAATTTTCCAGGTACTGAAGAAGAGTACTGTTACGCCTTTATTAGTTGCATAAAATAACTGAATACAGTCATGATTAAATCAGGTTAATCAATTTCTGTGGATGACAGGGAAACGGTGGATAAAAATTGTGCAGAGGTAAGGCAAAAGTTTGCCAATGATTTATTGAAAGTAACTAGCTACTGACTGAATCATACAGGCTGCTATTGGGCATTACTGGTATAGGACACGTTCAAAAGCTAATGGTTTGAACTTTCAAATGCGCTCTTTTCAGGAAAAAGTAATTTTGTTTAAATTTTGTCCATCCTTCCTATCTAATTTCCCTTATATGGAGTTATTTTTAAGCTTTTCATTGCATATACCACTCCCCTGGTATCTTTTTCCAATTCTTCATTGATTTTTCCGTTCAGGCATTTGAAAGTTGACCTTCCCACTGGGTGGCCAACTGCTATTACTTACACTTTCAACTACTTTTGCAGCAAAAGTAAGCTATAGAAATTGTTTTGGGACGTGCGGTGTTTTTTGTTTTTTTTTAACTTTCAGTAACAAATTTTCATCCTATTAAAACCAGATTGTTTCTAAAAAGTTCCTTGTTTCCAACTCTTGACAAAAAGGCATTGTGGAAAAGCTTTCGATCTTTTCTGGACCTCACCCATTCCCCCAGGCACATGCAAACATACACCCCTGTATACTAACGATAGCATCCTTATCCCAACCCAAATGGACTTCTGAAGACAGGAGTTTAAAGCAGGTAAAATAGAAAACCTGTCTCGTGTGGAATTGAAGTTGACACAAGACAGCAAAACCTCCCAGGACTGCAGCAACTTTTCGGCTCTAAACAAGGGTTCTTAATCTTCTTTTGTACTATGAATTGGGCATTCTGACGAAACGTACATTCCCCTTCTCAGAAAAAATGTTTTTAAAAGCACCAAAGTAAATACATAAGATTACAAAGGAAACCAAACGTTAGTGAAAATAATGATGATTTTTTTTTCCCTCCACGTTCTCCCACTCCCTGAAATCTGTCCATAGACCCACGGTGAGGAAGCTGTCTTGGGGATACCGCCCTGGAATTACGAGCGACGGGGTCCCTGCCATCTAAGGGGGTGAGTTCAAGGCTGGTCAGTGTAGGATTGTCTCTGCCCTCGCCGTCCCCCAAAGTTAAGGAAAGAGAGGAAAGGGGGGAAGAAAGGAGGGGAGAAAAGGAGGGGAGAGACGACGGGCAGGTGAAAAGAAGGAAGGAAGGGGCGCGCGCCGCGCGCAGCAGCCGCCCTCGGGCTGGACCAGTGACGGCAGACGAGGGACGCTCCACGCCAGACACCTCCCCCAGCCCCCTCCCCTCCACCCGGGAGGGGGCGGTCCCGGGGACCTCGACCACCCGGCCCCGCCCCCGACCTCGGCCCCGTCCCCCCGTACCTGTCTCTCAGCGCGCCCTGGAGGCGGCCCAGCTTCTCGTAGTAGTCGGGGCCCGAGAAGGGGCCCTGCGCCGAGCGCTGCGCCATAGCGCGCGCCCCCCGCCCCGCCGCGTCCGCCTGCATTTACCGGGAAAGCCTAAGCGCCCTCCCCGGCATGCTCCGCGGCTCAGCCCGCTCCTCCCCCCGCGCGAGAGCGGACCGGGGCGTGAGGGGGCGGGGCTGCCAGGCTCCCGCGGGCCGGGCTGGGGACGTTGCTGCGTGCTCCGCTCTAGCCCCGCCCCTCCCTGCCCGGGGTGCCGAGCCGGAGCGGGCCGTGCAGGAAGCGCCGCCCTCCTGCCGACCTCGTCCTGCGCGTCTCCTGCTCAGCCTGTCCGCCCACGTGAACGTGGGGTGGGAGCGAGGGGAGCCCCGCCCTCGGCATCCCTCCGTGCTGCGCTGGGCTCAGAGGCAGAACCGCGGGCCTGCTGGCTGAGCCTCCGTGCCCCGCCCCTGGCCCGGCCTGCCCTCCCTCCTCTCCGCCTCCCACTCAAGCCCCGACTAAAATCCCAGGCTGTGTGTAGAAGCCTTTCCTCGTCCCTCCCAACTCTAGGGTCTTCTCCCTGTTGCTTATTTCCAATTTCTCTTGTACATAGGGTTGTTTGCTAGACTGTGAACCTGAGCAAGGACCATTTGCCTTTCTTTCGGTGCGCGGCACGGAGGTGTTCGGCAAATGCCTGTTGACCCGTCAGAGTTCGAGTACAGAAATCCGCCCTAAGGCCAGATCTATGTAGCAGCAATTACTCGGATAATTCAGAGTTGTGGTTTGCCCTTCCTTCTGGAAAAAGACCATGACGTCAGGGAGAGGATGGCATGGCTTGCAGTTGAATCGGATGGGAGTGAGGGAGGGCTGTGCCAAGCCACCAGCCTCACTTCTCCTCCAGAGCCATCTGGGTGCAGTGGCCAGATAAAGATCGGGGTGACGAGATGGCCCGGCAGTTCAGGGTGTTGAATTTACTGAGAAGAATGCTTCTACCGGGTGAATGCAAGTCCCTTGCAGCGGAGATTTGTCTTTTCAATTTATATGTCCAGGCTTAGCACCTTACACGGAATAGGCTTGTAAGTACCAGTCAGATTAGACACAGATCGCAGTCTTTAGATGTCTTAGTAAAAGATCTGGAGTTGGTTTTGATCAAAAAAGGAAGCACCCTGGCAAAAAGCACGTGGAAGCTACTGCTGGACTGTACCCCATGCCCCCAGTTTACCTGCTTACCTTTGCATTTCAAAGGTGTGGGTAAAATCACCTCCACATAACCATGAAGGCTTTAGTGAAGGATGTAGGTAGTATGGATACTGTTACTCCCATTTCACAGATGAGAAACAAGATTTCCACAGGTAATTAATACTGGAGCTACAATTCAAACCCACATCTGATGTTCTCTTTGTTTGCTAAGCCTTTTAAATTCATTGAAGTAAATGTCTCTGTTAAAGTGTCTCCTCTATAGATTTTTATTGTTGTTTCTGTTCTGTCTGACTCTTCTTGAACCCATTTGAAAGTTTTCTTGGCAAAGATACTGGAGTGGTTTGCCATTTCCTTTTCTAGCTCATTTTACAGTTTGAGGAAACTGAGGCAAGTAGAGTTAAGGGACTTGCCCAGGGTCACAGAGCTAGTAAGTGTCTGAGGCCAGATTTGAACACAGGTAGATGTCTTCCTAACTCCAGGCCCAGTAATCTCTCCACTTTGTGAAAAGGTTGGCAGAGAACCAGATCGTGTACCTTTCTTAACTATGGATACAGACGTTCTTAACCAAACAAGGGATAGAGGTTGTTATCACAAAGAATTAAATATGTCATTTTGATCAAATGAAATTGAAAAGCGTTTTTTCAGTAACAGTCAATGCCAGCAGAATAAGAAGAGAAGTTACCAATGGTGGGGGGTGACTTTATGTCAGATTTCTCAAGTTTTTTATATCTAAAATATGTAAGTAACTAACACAAAGATCAAGAGCTATTCCCCAATGGATAAATGGTCAGAAGATATAAAGTTCTCAAAAGAATTGCAAACTAATAACAATCAAATGAAAAATTGTGCTGAATCACTTGTGTTTGTCCTTTGTTGCTGAAGAAGACCATGCCATCAGAAAAATAATGACATGACTTGCACTTGACTTTGTTTTGAGTGAGGAAGGGCTGGGCAGGTCACCAGCCTCACCTCCTCCAGAGCCACCTGAATCCAGTGACCTCATATTCTTATAATAAGAAAAATCAGATTAAAACAACTCTGAGGTTTTGCCTTACATCTGGAAAATTGAGAAAGATGACAAAAGATGGGGTTAACAAATGTTAGAGGGCTATAGAAATATAGGCATATGAGTGCCCCTGGTGGCACTGTAAATAAATTGACTCAATCATTTGGAAAGCACTAGTTACTAAAATGTTTATACCTTTTGATTCAGAGATCCCATTGCTATTAGAATATATTCTAAGGAGGTCAAAGGTAGAAAGAAAGCTCCCAAATAAAACAAAAATATTTAAAGCTCTTCTACTTGACGAATCAAAAAAATGAAACAAAGTGGATGCCCATAGTTTGAGGAATGACTAAATGAATTGCTATCTTAAATGTAATGGGGTATTACTGTGTTATAAGAAATGAGGAAAGGGCAACTAGGTGGCACAGTGAATAGAGCCTGGGACCTGAACTCAGATCCTCCTGACATCAAATCCAGCCTCAGGCACTTGGCTCTTACTAGCTGTGTGACCTTAAGCAAGTCATTTAACCGAGATTGCTTTGCCTCCCCGCTTCAAAAAAAAAAAAAGAGAGAAAGAAATGAGGAATAAGAAGGATGCAGAGAAGAATAGGAAGACATAGGAACTAAAGCAAATTCAAGTTAACAAAACCAGGAAAATAATACAAGCAATAGCTATTACAATGTAAATGGAAAGAACAACAAAGAAGCAATACTTGAAACGAAGAAAATGACCAAACTTAGCCTCAAAGAAGACATGGAGAGGTGGGGAAAAATGGGTGTGGAACTTTGCATATATGATGATCAACTCAGTAAATGTGTTGTTTAGTTTTATGGAATTGCACTTTTCTCCCCTTTTCTTATTTAATATAGGGAATGGAACTCGTGGATAAGGGGGGAGGTATATATGTCTTTGGAAATTAAAAAATATCAATTTTTTTTAAAGTATCTCCAACAGTTAACAAAGGCTATTAAGTTTAACCCATGGTTACTTTAATAAAATTTCCTGACTGGGTTGTGAAAAAAAGTCTCTAAATAGCTAGAAGATCCTATCCTCAATAACCAGTATAAAGATCCTGATTTTTGTATAAAAATATATAGTGCAATAACTGATAACTTAGGTAAAAGTAGGGTTTTGTTTGAACTACCACAGTAATTACATCAAACTTCTTTGTTTGGGTTTATATAGACCTGGCCAGAGAATGCATACAAATATCCTCTAGTCACAAACTGGACCTAGACTTTGTAAATCATTAAACTGTTAAATATTTTGATTTTCTCTATAAAATATGTCTAGTGTCACTTTGCTTATAAAGTTCTTTGAGATTCTAAGATGGGAGACACTGTATAAATTTGCATGAAATGATTCAAGATAGCTTTCCTGCTTTCAATATCATAGAAATAGCTTCTGTGCAACTCTATCCTTTCAGTGATTGATGTTCAGCTGAAATTTTCTATTATGTTGGTGGAATTAGCACAGAATGGCAGTTTTCTTAGGTCTTTTAAAAAATTGTAAAATAAATGGAAATTCTAGTATCCCCTTAGTCATATAACTATATACTTATGAAATCAAAAATAAATGTATTTTTTCTAATAAATTTTTAGGTTATCATGCTGTAGAGACATTTAACAAAGTATGAACTATTGAACACATAGGATTTCTTTAAATAAAATGAACACAGTTAAAAATATCTTGCATTTGAATAGTACTTTTAAAAATAACTTTTACATAGACTATTTTATCTTAAGAATTCCATGGAGTAAAGCAGTTATTATATGTAAATAATAAAGTGACATGCCCAACCTCCCAAGGCTGCTAAGTGGCAGAAAAGGGACACAACACAGTTTCCAAACTATTAACCCAGTGGGGAGTTTTTTCCTCTATTATTATATGTGTTTATACTTAGTATGTGTTTTGGATTTCCTTATGTGTGTACGTATCATTTTTCCTGAAAAAAAAAAGTGAGATCTTTGAGAGTGGGGACTTTTTCTTTGTATCTTTTTACTGCCAGTGCCTGACATATAGTAATCACTTAATCAATAAATATTGATAAAAACTGCTGGAAATATGAATATAAATTTTTAAAGAATAATTCCTGCCCTCAAAGAGCGTACATTTTAAATAGGAAAGACAACATATAAAAGGAAACTAAAAAGGAGGGGAGAAGTGGAAGAAAAAAATAAATCCAAAAGCAACATAGCCTGTGGGAAAAGGGGAGAAGATTGTATTGAGTGCCTTTCTGAAATAGAGTACCTAGAGTTCATGGCCGTACCCTCTAGTCAGTAGTAGCCATATAATAAATATTTGTTGACTGATTTTTCACACTGCTTTGAAATTTTCCCTTCCCTTTCTCCTCCCCCACCATCGTTCTTGTATCCCAAAATAATTATTTCAGTTTATCATAATGAAGAATGAAGAAATACATGTCATAGTGACTCTTCATTCTTACCCTGATGGTTTCATAATTGACTGAAGAATGTAACCTATCACATTATTGGTAGATAACACAAGAATACCACTACCCTAATTCATGGGCAGCTTAAACCAAATACATTTCCTATTTCTTTTAAAGGTTTGAATATCTAAAACTTCAGCTATTTTCAGTGACTTTTGTGGAATTTCAGAAAGATCTATAAACTCACTTCTACTCACTTCCTAACTATTTGCCTATACTAGGACTATCACCCTTACTTCCCCACCACCACCACCACATTGGACTCTGCCCCAGGATAACCCTGGCTCTGATAGATGAAATAGTGGTAATCTTGCCCAGAACCAGGTTTGTAATACAGCCACTTTCCAGTCAACTTTATATCATCATTACCTCCATCTCCATTCCTAGGTCTACTTTATATGTTGTCTTCTCACATTAGAAGTTAAGATGCTCATGGTCAGGGACTATTTTGAGACATTTTTTACAAATGGGCCTTGTAAAGCTCATTTGTTTGTAAAGTCTCCCAGGGTGGAGTTTGGACTTGGAACTTGGACTGTGATGTCTGGCAACCAAGCTAAGCTATGAACCTAACCCCTTTCTCTTCCCCAGAGAGTAAGGAGTTCAGAACAGTGGAGGGTTATGCTTCCCCTGTGTTGGAGGAATAACTTTGTATATTTGTTATTATACCTCAAAGTAAATATTCTTCTGTAAGAGCGCTTATATTAGGTTTGGATATATAGGTTTATACTATATACAATAAATGTGTGTGAATGAATGTATGAACTAAATATAAAAAAATCACATAAAAGTAAAGGAAAATGAAAAGAGGTACCTTTTAGATCCCTGGTTAGGGGGAAAAATTTTAATCAAGCAAGAGATAGAAGTGGTTGTAAAGATATAATAAAACAATTTCATTTACTTAAATTTACATTTACATTTGCATGAGCAAAATCCATACCGTTGAACTAAGAAGAGAAACTGTCAATTGAGGATTTATTTTGCATCAAATATTTGTGATAAAAGTATAACATACAAGAAGTTTATGGGATCATTATAAGATCAAGAGCCATTCCCCAAAGTATAGTCAAAAGGTATGAACAATTTTCAAAAGAAGAAATGCTGATAGTCATCAAATTGGCAAAGATGATAAAAGACAAAGTCAATGTTAGAGGGGCTGCACACAGATAAGCACACTAATACATTTGGTGGTGGTGTGAAATGGTCCGGTCAGTTTAGAAACAGTTTGGAATTATTTGAGAAATGTCACTAAACTATAGATTCCCAGATATCACAGGCCTATCTATAATTAGAAGTGGTAAGTACACCATCTTCTCTATATAAATTAGACTAATTTTTATCCTAAAAAGACAATGAAACCACCCTTAATACTTAATTAGACCACAGCATTATCGCTTAAACCATTGACATAGTTTCCTGGTTTCTCAACTGTAAATGTCCAATATATAAAGAGTATGTTTCTCAGGTGACACATGTCTTATTAACTATACTAGTCAACAAACACACTCCTCTGATCAACAGCACGGTGGCAAATGAAGAAGTGAAGAGAGGTTTCTCCGCTTGAATCAATGTTGTATCCTAGCTGAATAACTTTTCCATTTCTATCCTTAAGTAAACTAGACAACTAGGTAGTGCAATGGATAGAATGCTGAGCATGAACTCAGGAAGACCTAAATTCAAATCCAGTCTTTAATACTTACTAGTTGTATGAGTGAGCAAGTCACTTAATCTCTCTCAGCCTGTTTCCTCATCTGCAAAAAAAAAAAAAAAGAGCATAATAGCACTTCTCTCGCAGGGCTGTTTTGAGACCCAAATGAGATAATATTTGCAATAGACTTAACCTAGAACCTGGTACTTTGTAGGCACCTAGTAAAAACGTCTTCCTCCTTTCTTTGCATAATGATAGATGGTTCACAAATGACTCATTTTGTTCCAAATTGGAACTTCAACTGTCAGTCGGGCCTGGTCCTGAACACCTGGTGTCCCCATCAGGATTGAATCAGAATTATCTTGTGGTTAATTTCATGATAGAAGTGGGGAAAAGGTGAAATGTAGAAAAGAGAGCCTCTAGTGGCCAGATGCAGGAGCCATGTCTTCCTTACTTGTATGTGTGTTCATCCTTCGTTGCTGAAGAAAGCCATGCCATCAGAGAAATCATGACATGACTTGCACTCGACTTCTTTTTGAGAGAGGGAGGGCTGTGCAGGTCACCAACCTCACTTCTCCTCAGAGCCATCTGAATCCAGTGACCAGATATTCATCAGTATGACTGGAGATGACCCAGGATGAGGCAACTGGGGTGAAGTGACTTGCCCAAGGTCACACAGCTAGTGAGTGTCAAGTGTCTGAGGTGAGATTTGAACTCAGATCTTCCTGACTCCTCCACTGTACCACCTAGGTGCCCCTGCCTTACTTGTAGATGCATATATGGATAATTCTTTTTCTTCTGTAGCATAAAATATTCTAATAAATCTGAAGATATGTGTGATATTGTTTACCATATGGGACTCTCTCTGTGGCTTGAATGCTACCCTTCTAAGACAGCATGCTGACCTATTAATTATACAGGTAGGAAATACAATATCTCAGTTGTCCATCAAGTGGGTTCTTCTTGTGCCACCAGGTCAGCTTTGTCAACCATCTTCTCTGGTGTATGCTTGAGCTGGCCCTTTCCTAAGAGGTTAAGGTATTCCTATTGACCACCAGAGAACAGATACCTAGACTACCCCCTGATTGTAAGGCTGTCCTGTAGAACTAAACAACTTTGAAAGTTGTGTATAAAATTTAATCAAAATATTTAAATATGAAATCCCCTGTTGGTAACTAGTTTAGAGCCTCTTTCTTATAACTGCCTTCACCATTTCAGTTCACTGACTACTATATTCATAGATTCAGATACTTAGTATGCTGAGATCAAATGAAAAGCAACTAGATCAAACATTCCTCTATCGTGATACACAACTCCAACTATCTCCTAATTGTTCTCTCAGCCCTCTCTCACTCAAAATCAAGTACAAGTCATATTATTATATCTCTGATGGCATGGTCTTCTTCGGCAACCAAAGACGAACATGCTCACAATTGTTCCTCTAATTCCCTTCCAGATCTTAGTGTGTTTTCAGGGAGAATTTCGCACAGACTCAGTTCTTGTAAAAAGATTAGGGGGAGTAGTATTTTGTGCCACACCTCAGAATGGTAAATAAAAAGGGAAACTGGGAGTGATGATAAAGGGTTATCTCTCCTCATTGCAAACTCATTAACTAAAAAAGAAATTAGTTTCCCTGGTTCACCAGCCCAGTGGGATTCATAGTAATTGGCTGTCTCAGCAAATTTAAATCTTTTCTCTTAAGATGTCATCTTTGCTTCAAGCTCAAAACTTCTCCCAGTGCTACAGTTTCTGGCTTTAGGCAGGGCTACAGTCTATATATTTTCATCATTCTAGGTGAAAGATGGTCACTTCTAACTGCTTTCATCTCTCTCTTCCAAAAGGCTGAATTGCAAAGAGAGGAAGAGAGAAAGTTAAAAGAGGATGTTATGGTGTATGATTAGCATCCTCTTTGTCTTACAGTGTAATTTCTGCCCATTTTAAACAAGAGTTCACTGAGGAGGAAGGAATCCTAGTTGTGCTAGGATCATCAGTAATTGCTTTGCCCTTCTCTTTCTGTGAATACTCTTCTTGGACTCAGAAGAAATAACTGAAGAAATAATTTTTTAAAAAGATAAGAGGCAAGAAAAATTCTCCCAGGCTATGCATAAAAATTTTTTAAAAGTCCTTTTTCTTCAAATTTGAGTTAATGAATTAAAAGATAAACTAACTTGAAATGTAATGCTAATTTTAAATGTGAGAACATATCTACATATCCAGTCACATAATAAACTATGTAAATATTTATTTTATATAGAATATAAATAACCATACTGGGAGAAAATATATCTCTTTTTTTGTAGAATGGAAAATTTTTTTATAATTGAATTCTCTATTCTCTCTATATGGAGAAAAATCTCATCATGAAATATGATTGGTATTCAATATTTCATGATCATAGAAACAAAGGACCAAAGAAATCAAGAGGTGATGGAAGTCAGGTGATAGGCAAAGCAGTATTTTTAAGAGGATTATGTGACATAAATATTTTGTGATATTTGTCCCTACCAGAAGTTCTAAATAGACACTGCCACACTAACAAATAATGTATTCTATATAGAATGTTAGTCAACACCAGTGTTCTACAAGCAGAATCTATTTTATTTCTTATAGATGCTTTTCAAATCACTAATTTGCTCATCTGTGCAAAGTCAGAATGAACTTACTGAGGGAAAAAAGTAAATTTATTTCAGAAAATCAATAGCATAGAATCAATACTATAACAAAGTGGGTTCTTTGCTGAGGTACAAACTAATAATGAATGCAAATGACCACCTCTTTATAAGTCTGAGATATATGTTAAAGTAGGAAGAAAGTCAAGGACATAGGTTTCAATGTACTATGGTCATTCATTAAAAAGCAACATTTTTTTAAAGACCTTAAGTATGCTGACTTGAAATATTTCTAAATTGTCATTTAGCCATTTGTGAAGTTTTGATACCAGTGCAAAATATGGTACTGAGGACCCCAGGAAGGTACAAAACAATATTATCCTTCTCACCATCCGAATGATACATGATTTCAATATTTAATGTGGTTTCATAAATCTTAATAACCTAGTTAATGAATTATGTTCCTTGATGATGATTTTTTTTTTACTCTGAGGCCAAATTACATTCAAGATTAATCAACAAAAGCAACAATCTTCCTCCCGAAGTCAAGAATTTTACTTGGGAAAAAAAAATTCTGATTCTCCACTAGGATAATGAGAAGGGCAGAGCAAAGAGCAATTTGAAACTATGTTCCTGTATTAGCAAGCACCCCCAACATACATGGGTGGGGGGCTGCTATCACAGTTTCTTAGATCCACATTTCTAAAAGGAAAGGTAACTTTTGAAGAGTCAACAATCACTTTAATCAAGCACATGTATCAGGGCAAAAGCACTCTGAACTTCAGAGAAAATACAGAGAAATCTAAATCAACAGGCAGCACTTCCAAACTGTCTGATAGTAAGCAATAGTAAGTAATAGATACATCACATATCCACAGACAGATGCAACTGCCTGACCATACACACATAGCTACCAGAGAGGGAAGTACTAACATCTGGGTTTTGGAAGCAGGGGCGGAGGAGGAGAGGAACTACTTAGCCCCTTTCCAGCGTCTCATCTGGCACACAAAGCTTCTTCCAAAAACTAAGCCCCAAAGTAAAACCACACCTTTATGCACTTTTTAGAGGCAGAGGGCATCACAACCCTTGAGAACCAGTGCCTCATTAATAAAAGGTGTGGGCCTTCCTACAGATCTTCCCAGGCCCATTAATGGGTGAGGGACTATCTTCTTTAATCATACTATTCAATCAGAGGCACTTCATTATACTAAAACAGAAAAAGCAAAAGATCCTACTTTGCTTGCCATCACAGCTCCCAAAGTTACTAAACTGTATATACCCTTTAACCAAGCAATATTACTACTAGGTTTATAACACAAAGAGATCAAAGGAAAAGGAAAGCTTTTTGCCGTAGCAGAGAACTAAAAACTAAGGGGATGCACATCAGCTGGCAGAATAGCTAAACAAACTATATGATATGTGAACATGTGGGAATTTTATTGTGCCATAGTAAATTATTAAAAGGATAGTGTTTTGGAAATCTAGGAAGACTTGTATGAACTGATGTACAGTGAAATGAACAGAACCAGGAAAATAATTTTTAAAATAACAAAAACATCATAAAGACAACTTTGAAAGACAAGAACTCTGATCAATGCAATGAGCAACCATAATTCCAAAGGACTAATGATAAAGCAAGCTACCACTTAATAGTAATAATAGCAAACATTTATATAGCATTTACTCTGTGTCAGTCACTGCCCTAAGTGCTTTAAAGTTATTATCTCATCTGATTCTCCTAATAACTCTGGGAGGTAAGTGCTACTATTATCCCAATTAGATGAGGAAATTGAAACAGACAGAGGTTAAGTGATTTACCCAGGGTTAAACCAGTAGTAAGTGTCTAAGGCCAGGTTTAAATCAAGTCTTCCTGACTCCAGGTCCAGGACTCTCTCCATTGAGCCACCTAGCCCCTGACAGAGTAGACTCAAGATATAGAATGAAATATATTTTTTGGATATGGCCATATGGCCAATGTGATAATATGTGATAATATTTGTAAGGCACTTTTCAAACCTTAAAGTGCTACTGTATAGAAGCTAACTATTATTACTCTTATGTTTGAGATCTAAAAATGTCATCACTGTGAGTAGCTAGTTTGTATGAAAGGAAACAGATTAATGGGAATCTGAAAGCTCAAGTGGTAAGGGAAGTGTATTATCTCACATCAGAATTACCCCTAGTACCATGAGAGGGTTTGAATTTAGCCTCATAGTGGTCTTTCTTTGGGAAATCAGACCCAATAGCCTGTGGGCAGGTTGGAGTGAGCAAGCCAACTCAGAAAGGGAGGGTCTACATGCCCTAGGTGAGAATTATGAAGTCCTAGAAATCTCCATACATTCATTGCACAAGTCTTCAGGTTATTAAGACATATCAAACACAAAAAAGGTTTTATACATATAGGAAGAACTTGTACCTAAACCCATAGATGGTCAATAAAATTCTATCCCTTCTCAAAATCTTCCCACAAGGTCCTGTACAGTCCTTGCAACTCAGCGTACTGCATAACTCTGTGTGTGTTTATGTATACATATAGATAAAGATGGACATATCCTTGGGTTTGCAAATGAAGAACCTTTTCCATGATATCATGATATCTGGAAACTTGGTAATTGTATCATTTTTCTACTTGAAATCTTGACGAATGAGAAACAGTTGAAATTAGGATACTAACTTTAATACTTATATTTAAATAAATTTAAATATAATTCAAGGATTATTTTTATTAAATTCTAATTTCTTAGAGTCGATAAACAATAGTTCATTGGGGTTGCTTTTAAATTAATTTTCTCACTTGTAAAAAGTCAGATTTTATTTACTGATGAATATGAGTGTTTCTTTTCATTTTCAGTAATTGGAAATTTGTTTTTAATGTTGGTTACTATGTAGTGAATTTCAATACAGTGGCTACATAATTTCAAAAGGTTCATCGCTAACTTCAGAAAGCATAATTGATTTCAAGAAGTCTTAGCATTAAATATGAAATTAAAAAGCATTGGATAAGAAAATAGAAAAGCATTAGGTTTTTTTATCCTGCAATACAAGTAATAGTGTTTGAGAAGCAAAAACCTTGCTAAAGAAAATACTGATGTTAAGGAGCTTCAGAAGTGCACCTTAAAAATCAGCAGAGTATGTTAGAGAAAACCATCTGATTAGAGGTTCTATAAATTGAGAAAGAAAAAAATATTAAACCATTAGTTAAGAATTTTTGCTTTATAATACCTAATTAAGTGTAAGGGAATTCTTCCACCACTACCTTATTTGATGTTATATAAGGGCAAGACAATATTTTAAATGAGTAAACATTGATGATTCACCTTGTGATCTCTTAATGAGTTGTAAATCTTTTTGGGTAAAGAAGGGAATAGCTGATATCATGACCAAATAAACTAGTAATCACATCTCTAGGGAGTTTTAAATAACTAAATAATAACTAAAGCCAGAAGTCAGTCCAACAGGAAAACAGTCAAATTGTGGAAGACTGTAAGCCCAGGAGATCCTTGAGGAGACAGATCTTATTACCTGCACCAGAGGGCTTAAGGAGGGGTGAGTGAGCCCAGAGGGAGTTTAACACTCCCTCCCCCCCCAGATCAAGTTATTTGCAAACCAGGATCAGTACAGACAATGTAACCAGTGGACACAGTGAAGATAAACGTGGACAAGCATGGACACAAATAGATAAAGACATAGAAAGGCCTCTGGGGGCAGGACACTTTAGAAGAGAGTTTGGCAGTAGGAATACTGGTTACGAATTACAGAAAGACACTGATCTTCAATAATCTCCCAGAGAATTATCTACATCTAAGGAAAATTTTTCATGAGGCTTCCATCAGGGGAAGAAAGGATTTACCACTGCTAGGATTCATGAGGTACCTTTTTGCCACATGAACTCAATTACTCTTATATCTTGAATTTGAGGCCACTCTCTGCAAAAAAACCTTATGTCTGCAAGACGAGAGCATGTTTTGGGGGAAAACCTTATACAAAAAACTAATTAAAACTACTGACTGATTTGTGGTGATAATCATTTAATATCATTTTTGGACCTGAATAAGGGCCAGAGCCTGGAAGAAGAGCCTGGACCTAACAGTTCATTTGTTCTTTGAAGTAATATCAGAGAATACCTCTTCCTATGTCAACAAGGCCAGATGGAACCGACTTAAGAGCATTTTCTTCTGTTTATGACCATTAAGGATAAGACCCTTAACCCAAGATATGAACAATGAGATTTTTTCTTTTCTTAATATTTTATGGACACATATTGTGTAATGGCATGTTAATGGTAAAGAAAACACAGATATTCTGGGTCATAATTTCAACTGACACTTTGTCAACTCTCTTATTATATTTACCACCTATTCACTTAAGAATTTTTTTTCTCATAATATGGTTAAACATAGATGTAGATCATAAATTTGAGTGACATAGAGACTCTGAGTTGAGATTGTTCTAAATCATATTTAAGTTTGGTCATTCAAAACTT
>CM053769.1:217445810-217472358 GCA_028658325.1 Potorous gilbertii
TGTGTGGAGAGCAGAAGAAAATAAAAGGCCAGCTCCTCTCCTATAGGTAGAAAAATACACAATTAAGAAGCTAGTATCTTATCAATCTTCATACTTATTAAATAAGGTGATTGTTGGAAACGAGCATCATTTACAATGTAGGATCCTAGATAAGACTTCTTAGCATTTATTAAGTGTTTATCAGCCACAGTTGGACACCCTGTACCTTGATCCCAACATAGTGTTGTCATTTTGAGCCTCTTTAAGAAGGAAGGACAACCAAGTGCTTTTTAAAATTAGAAGATAGATACTCCAAAAACCCAATAGGTTTTACCCTCTTAAAATATAACAAAAAAACTTAATCTCCAAATTTAAAATTTAATTGACTTTTCTAATAATTTAAAGTGTGAGAAGGGCAAAGTAAAAGGAAATAATACAATAAATACTAAATGGTTACTGTGTCTAATGGATAGGACACCAATAATATTATATAATATATTCATTGTGCTGTAGTTCTTCAGTCACATCCGACTCTTTGTGACCTCATTTGGGGTTTTCTTGACAAAGATGCTGCCATTTCCTTCTCCAGCTCCTTTAACAAATGAAGAAACTAAGGCAAACAGGGTTAAGTAACTTACCCAGGGCCACGCAGGTAGTCAGCATCTGAAGACAGATTTGAACTCAGGAAGATGTCTTTCTGGCCCAGCACTCTATCCTTTCTGTCACTTAGCTACCCAATACTTAAGTAGGGAGTTACAAAATAAAATATGTTGAGATCTGAGAGGAAAGGCAATTATCTTGAGCCTGCAGTGAGAACAAAGGAGAATTCAGAGAAGCTTCCTGGCAGACATGACAGTTGGATTAGGATAGGTAGTAATTCAGTAGGTAAAAAGAGGGAGGGAGAGCACTAGGCTTTAGGAACTCCCTGAGCAAAAGTGATTAAGTGATCGCTCAGGTGATAAGGGCACCGGATGAGTTGAGGGACAGAGAATTCTCCTGTTCAGCATGGGCTGTGTGTAAAGGAGAGTAATTAATGTGAGACTTAGATTTGAGTTCTGCTTTGTCACTTAGAAGATATGTCATCTTGGACAAGTCACAACCTTATCTGTAAAATGAAGGACTTAAGTGAGAAAATCTTTGAGGTTTTGTGTGGCTCTGCTATCCCAAAATCATTGATCTAATGGTGAGCAGTTTGAGTAGATGGGAAAAAAAGCAGGATACATACTTAAAGTGCTTTTTAATGAAAATTCTTCATCATACCCTACCTTCTTTTGGATTCAGTCCAGGCTCTTTCTAGCCTTGAGCCCAAGCACTCATGCCTCTTTCCTAGTCTTAATACCTTGTACAAATGAGAATCTATACAAAGGACTTAATAAGTTATAAAGTGCCGCATAAATCAGCCCTTCAACAAGCATTTATTCAGTGTTTATGAAGCATGAGGGTTACCAAAAAGAAGCAAACCTCTAAAAAACAAAAATCACTCACTTCAATTCTTTGATTCTCATCTATAAACTCAGGGGAACAGACTCATTTTATAAGGTCTTTTCTAGCTGTAGATGTTATAATCCAAAGTCCAAGTACATTTTCAGGAACCAAATGCTCTTTTGTGCTGGGAGCTAAGCACTTGAGAATTTATGTACACCAAGAGTTTTAAAAATAGTGAGACATTCTTTATTTTTAGTTTTAAATTGGTAAGAACCTAGAAAAGTAGAGTAGTAAATGGAGTTGTATTCCTTCCTCTGTTCCTTGTGGTATGGGGGAGGGGAGAAAAGGGGAAGCATTGGATAAGGAATTAGGAAACCTTAGTTCCCATTCAGCCTTTGCCCCTTAACTAGCTGCGTGATCTTGGCTAAGTCTCTTCACAGAATCTAAGAGTTGGAAGAAATTCCAGAGGCCATATGATTGTGGTATTACCTGAGTCCTTCTATAGCTTGAGAGGTAATCACATAGGTTCTACTTGAAGATATCCAGTGAGGGAAAATTTGTTGTCTCCTAAGGTAGCCGTTTACACTGACTGCTGTTATTCAATCCTGTCTGACTCTTCATGACCCCATTTGGAGTTTTCCTGGCAAAGATACTGGAGTGACTTGCCATTTCCTTCTCCAGTTCATTTTACAGATGAGGAAACTGAGGCAAATAGGGTTAAGTGACTTGACCAGGGTCATACAGCTAGTAAATATCTGAGACCAGATTTGAACTCATGAAGATGGCTCTTCCTGACTCCAAACCCAGTGCTCTATCCACAAACCTAATTGTCAGGGAGCTTTTTCTTTACATTAAATTAATCTTTGTTTCTCTTTTCTGTCCTCTGTGACCAAGCAGAACAAGGATAATTCCTCCTCCATAGGATGGTCCTTTGGTTACTTTCTTCCTTCTTTCTTTTCTTCCTTCCTGGCTTCCTTCCTTCCTTCTTTTCTTGGCAATCAGATTAAGTGACTTACCCAGGGTCAAACCGTTAGTCAGTGTCTGAGGTCAAATCTGAACTCAGATCCTCCTGACTTCAGACCAGTGAATGCTCTTTCCTGTGTGCCACTTCGTTGCCTCTCCCTTCCAATTTTTCAACTATCTCCTTCTTTCCCCCTTCCTTGACCCAAACCTTCTTTTCTCTAGATTAAACATCCCTAATCCCTTCTCTCAATCCCTACAGGTTGTGCACTACAGTTCGCTCACTGTCCTGGTTATCTGCTGGACACTCTCCAGCTTGTCACTGTCTTTCATAAGTTATGTTGCCCAGGACAGATTACAGTACTCTAGATAAAATTCTGACCAATGCAGAATTTATGGGACTATTATCTCCTTATTCTCACTTCTTGGCTTATTAAAATCATCAGATATTTTTCATAGGAGCTATTATCTGATCTCACTTTCACTGATTTGTACTTGTGAAACAGATGTCTTTAGATCTAAGTTTAAGGTTTAATAATTGCTTTACTATAATAACTTCCCCCCCATTGAATTCTATTGTTATTTCATGAATTTTATCACATACTACCTATTTTTCTATCATGGACAGCTAGGTGGAGCAGTGGTTAGAGTGCTGGGCCTGGAGTCAGGAACATCAGAGTTCCAATCCCACCTCAGACACTAACTTCGCTAACTTGAGCATGTCACTTAACCTGTTTTCCTCATTTTCCTCCTCTGTCAAATGAGTGGGAGAAAGAAATGGCAAACCACTCCAGTATCTTTGCCGAGAAAACCCCAAAAGAGGGCCCAAAGAGTCAGACATGACTGAAAATGACGAAACAACAACATTATTCTAGCCTTCCAAGAAGATAATCTCCGAGATGTCATTTCTTCATTTGTAATATGAAGGAGACTGGAAGATCTGACTTCAAATATTGCTTCCTACACTTCACTGACTGTATTGTGACCCTGAGCGAGTGACTCCTTTACACTCCAATTTCTTCATCTGGAAAATAAAATAATAACATCTTTATTACCTACCCGACAGGGTTGCTACAAAGTTCAAATGAGATAATGCTTCCAAAAAGCTTTGCAAACTTGAAAACCCTATGCAGATGTCTGTAGTTCTTATTGTCCTCATCTCTCCACATTCTTCCTGTTCTTTCAAACCTATTATTGCTAATAGTGGTTTATTTCCCTACAAGACCACTTTAGCCTGGGTGATAGGTACTTTTGTGTGAAAAGAGCACTGTAGCTTAGAGGACAAAACTTGGGAGAGTGAATTTTTGAAAGCCTCCTCCAGAGCTCTTGAAGCCCGTGGATGTTTGGTGTTGGAGCAGTCTCAAGTGAACTCAGCTGTAAGGATAATAAATAAAGAGTTAAAGGCCACAAGTAGAATTTTAGTTGGTTAGATTTTTCTTTTGTCTTTGGGATGGTACGGCAAAATGGATGGAATACTAAGAGGACCTGGGCTCAAATTCCACTTTAGATACTTAATAACTGTGATCATGAGCAAGTAGCTGAACTTTGATTTCTATAATCAATATAATGATGGTAAGAATAGCTGGAGTGTTTACCTCCCAAGGTTGTTGTGATGTTCAAATGAGTTAATATACGCAAAGTGATATAGAAGTATCAGCTAGGTGGCTCAGGGCTTAGAGTCAGGAAGACCTGAATTTATTACTAAGACACTAGCTGTGAGACACTGGATGGAAAAGCCACTAGATCTCTGGCTGTCTCAGTTTCCTCACCTGTAAAATAGGGAAAACAATAGCATCTGTCTTACAAGATTCTTGTGAGGATTAAGTGAGATCATTGTAAAACACTTAGGTAGTGCCTGGCATAAAGCAGATGTTTAATAATTATTTCTTTTTCTTCCCCTCCCCCCAGTTATGAAAAATTATTATTTTTATTTATTATCGTATTAAAATACTTAAACAGCTTATCAGTTTGTGTTAAAAACCTATAAAATTATTTTTGAAAGACAAACACAGCAGATTCAAAAAAGTTAGAAATCATAATATTAAGCTGACTTTTGTTTATTTTTGGTTTTTATTTTCAGAGCCTACCACCTGGTAGGTTCTTAATAAATATTTGTTGACTTATTTTCACCTTTTTTAATCTTCCAAATAGAACTGACAGCATAAAGAAACCACCTGAATGGTTTCACTAAAACACATACATATAATAGCAAATTGTATTTATACTTTACAATAATTCTGACATGAGAGAAAACAGTAACAACATAAATCCAAAATGAAACCCCACAACCTTGGAAAGGGTTCACTGTAAACTATTTTTTAACCTTTCCCCCGATCTGCCCTGAATCAGCAGTTTAAATCATGAGGTAAGGGAAAGTGGATGGATGTATAAAATGCCCTCTTTGCAGAAAGGTTTGATGCTGTACTATCACACCCTCCCCCATCTCCCAACCCCATTCCCACACAAACACTCTTTTGTTTATGAAAACCTTAATTCTTTCACTTCTTTTTTTTTTCCCTCATTGATATGACTTCAATTAGCTAAGAGAGTTTTCCTATGTATCTTGACAATGAAGACCTTGGAAGTTGTATAGTACCAGGTGAAGAAAGTAATTTCATGGTTCATGCTGTTGTGAATGCTCAATGGAGAGCGAGACCCTTTTGTTTAAGTTTGGGATAATGAAGGGTTTAAGTTTTCGTTCTGTCAAATTAGTCATCAGAGTGAAAACAGAGGCCCGTTTCTCTTTGGGGTTTGCGTAGATTGCTGCGAAGATAGCTAAGTGAGCATTATAGGTGACTCTTTGCGATAAGATAGAGAGGTTCCATTAACTGCCACCAAATGCATTAAGCAGGAAGTCAAAGCCCTCAGCTCTTTTTGCTGGCTGCTAGTCTGGTCCAGAAGACAATCAAACCATAAGGGTCATTTTCTGCATGAGCTAACCTTTTCCTCTCTTCTAGTTTGAAGCCTTTGTTGACAATGAGATGCTCAGAGGGAACATTAAATTAACACTTCATATTCGTGCCTGTAAATTTACTGGCAGGCTGAGGAAAAGTCAGGGAAAACAAACACTCCATCATTTTTGCTTCATTTAGCTTGTGAATGGGGACACTCTCACCTGCAGAGAAAAGAGGTCAGTGCAAACAGGGATAATTTTAATCAGACTCTCAGCCTCATCCTTAGTTGTAGTGGGTGATGCTGCATTCTGTGCTTAAAGTAAAGGTGAGAGTGAGGTGAGGCCAAACAGATAGATAAGTGCTGGGTGGAATACTCAAGAGATTTCCTTCTAGTAACCAGGCAATGGCAGGCTAGTTGGATCTGTTACCAAGGAGACTAAGGCTAAATACTGTTAATTTGGCAATTGTCAAAGCCAAGTCATCATCTGAAAAAGAAGTTAGATTTAGGTTTTGGTGTGTTTTGGAGGCAATTGAGGCCAATAAAGTGGAGAATGGTGAAGTGCAAAGGATTAAAAAGAGACTCCAAACAATTTTTTTCTTAAGTGGAAGTTGATAAGGACATGTGTTTCCTTTTTTTGGGGGGGGGGAACTACTGGGGGAGGCTCTCTAACTTCCTAGATTCTTGTTTTACTATTTCCTGTCTCTTCTTTAGTTTCAGAATTGTTTTCAATTCGAGATGAACAGACTGGATCTGATGATTTCTTCAACCTGGTTAGTGAAGTGACCAGCATTAATTCAAGCAGTGCTCGTAAGACTTGTAAACCTAGGTTGGTCTCCTTTGCAATGATGGTGGTGGTAGTAATAGAGGTGGGGTAAGTAAATGGAAGCTAGCTTGCCAATCTACACAGTCATGTGAATACTCAAAGACATTTTTATAATACATCTGTCCCTAAGTAGAATCTCATATATGATGTTTGCTATGTTTCCAGTGGGAAAAAAAGATCTTGGTAAGTGGACAGAAATTGAAAATAGTATATATAGGTAACCTTACGTGAGATCGAACCCCTGTAGAATCTACATTTTTATGTTTTTATTTCTATTTCTCACTTCCATTTTTTATACCTTGTAGGGTTTCCTGGGGTTACTACTGTTAAAACTTGACAAGGGTGTAAATGCAGCATTAAAAGTTCTACCTTCTTGATTGATAGTGGTGATGTGATTCAAATACATGATACCCAAAGAATTAAGCTTTTTCCTGAAAATCTAACCTTCTATAGAAGCTGGTAACTGGCAGTAATCTTCACAGGTGTGGTATGGTTTTTTTTTTACGCACACACACACACATACACACAAAAGAAAAGGAATTGATTTAATAGTTATAGACATTAAAATAGTTTCTTAGATCAGAGAGAGTTATAGAAATGAGAAAATGAATGAGTTTAATTTTTATTTTGCTATTGGAATAATTTTTTTCTTTTTTCTGTGCACTTTGGAAAGGAAAAAAAAGAGATAAAGGGAAAAAAAGTATGACTTGACAACCAGTCCCATTTTCCCTACCTAGTGCTGGCTCATTGCACATTCATGCTCACATACTTTATCCATGCCTAAGTGGGTGGGTGAGTCAAGTCCAAGTAGTCACTGCTGCTTTTTCTGGAAAAGGATATCTACTCTTTTAGGTTGAGGTACAGTTCCCATTATTCCTGTGAGCTGACAGCAAAACATGAAAAGGCCCTCACTCAACTTGTGCCCAAAAGGCGATTCTTTGAGGGGGCCAAGGCAACCATTCACAGGTGTCACAAGCGTATGAATCAAAAACGAGCCCCGACCTTTAGGCTTGGGCCAATGTTTCAGAGGGCCGGGTGGATTAAGAGGAATTCCAGTTTGTCTGTAGACTGTGTGGGAGAATTAAAGACTAAGTGGGAGTGCTGAACTGGTGTCATGTTAAAATTAGCCTACCAGGTGGTCCCAGAAAGTAGACACAGTTTGTCAAGTAAGCTGAAAGGAGGGGGGCTTTGCAATTCCCTGGCTGCAGGGGAGCCTGGGTAAAGGGTGCAGCCCAGGGGAGGTGGAACTGATGGAGCCATTGAGACCCCAGAGAACTCCATGTCAGGCTTCGTTTACTACAATCAGAGACGTGATTAGAGGCCTTTTGATCGAAGGTTTAGTTTTCTGCCTATCAAGGGGGTGGGGGGTTGGGACACATATTAATGTCTTGCACTGGGCCCACGTAATTTCCCAGAGGGTCATGGGGTCAGGTCTGTATTTAGTTAGCAGTAAAGATCTCGTTAGGGATCTGAATGGACCACCGTCCAAGCCCATTCAGGGGTATGAGCGTGCCTTCCCTTCACTCGCCTTTGCCTTCCTTGTGTGGGCTTACACGGGACATGAACTGTGATTAATGGACTTCCAGTGCTTAATAATTTGCAAAACAGTATTAAACAAGGAAAGTTGAGGACAATTGGAATTGGACACAGGAGGGGCAGGAGGTGGTTGTAAACAGAACCAGGACAATCCCAAGTGCATGGAATTAACTAAGATGGATACATACAATGTCACAGCTGGCCACTGGCAGGGAGCCAGGCCTGCCCTGGGAGAGAAAGCACCATTGCGATGTCCAGGTGGTCAGGCTGAGCTGGCCCTTTTAACTTTGTAAGGTTTTTTTTTTATTTTTAGAAAGGAAAGAGAGAGAGATAGAGAGGGAGGAAGGGAGGGAGGGAGGAGGGGGGAAGGCCTACTTTTGCAGTGGGAAAGAAAGTAAGAGGAAACCATTGAGCAACAGAAAAGAGAGAGATTAAGCAAGCAATGAAAGTGACAACCTGATAATAGAAAACACTTTCAATAGTAGTAATCCACGATGTGAAAGGACAAATATGAAAGCTTGTTGTTCTCACATTCTGATGAACTTTCTATTCAGGAGTAACTGACTTTCTGTTTGTGCCGTTTAAGTGAAATTCGCCAAATGCAAGATGGAAGTGGGCTGGAGGGCTCCTGGAAGAACGCACCTTCAAGGAGCGTCTGAGGGAACTCTCCACTCATAGGTAAAAATGTGTGTAGTAAAATAGCAATAAAATAGCAATAATCATAATAGTAAAAAAATTTCCTTAATTGAAAGATGAGCCAGAAAATGATTAAAAATAGGAGATTCCATGCAATTTCCCGCTTTTAAAAATTCTACCTATGTCGCATGTAGGGAGGTTGTCTTGACTCTAGAGATCCTGGTTAGCATTTAAAAAAATTATAAAAGTTTGATTTTTCCAATATCCATTGCATGAAGAAAACCTGGTATTGATCTGAGCCTATTCAAAGTCTTATGTGCTCAGGCCAATGCATTCAATTCTAAAGAACAAGAAGTTGGTTTTATGGGACATCATCATAAGGGATCGAGAATCATTTGATTTGAACGAAAGCTAATGAATTTATTTTCCTAAAGAGGAAAACGCAACAAAATGAAACAAATACAGGTCAAATTTATTTTCAGTCCTGCAGAAAGTCTGGTTTCTGATGTAGGGATGTTAGTCTCCGGTGCCTTGTTCTGTCTCCATTGATTTGCCTCCGCACACTAATCAGAATAAAAATCTTTCTTCTCCTTCCCCTCTAATTCTCCCCAGTCCTTATTATACTTATTTCAAACATGTAATCAAATGACTGCCAGAGTAGTGAGAAATTCCAAGTCCAAGTCCAAGAGAAAGCTTTATTTCCTCAGGTAATTATAAAATGTATGCATGGTTTCCTTCAGCAATTACAAGTGAAAGTTGAAAAAGGAAAGGGATGGGAGGGAGGGAAATAGTCTCAGAAAAAATTTTTCCAAAAGCTCACTAAAACTCTTATTGACAAAGGAACATTTGCCATCTTTGTTAATCAGCGTAGAACCAACCAGAAGTTTGCTCCTGACACTCAGTCCCAGCTTGTGGTCAATGAGATGAAGTGAGATTTCTTCAGGAGGAGGGCAGAGAAACAACATTCAGAGCAACAGAGGTGGTTGTGGTGGAGAAGGAAGCTCGAAGGATGTTATCAGGCTGATATACAATGACAGTTCATTGATGCTGTACTTTTTCGGCCCCACATTTTATCCAGTCAGGATGAATGACAGCTTTATTTTGTGATTTACTAGCTTCTTAGGATTTTTCTTGACAGCCATCCTTAAAGTGTCCCTTTCAAGGAATGGCAGGCCTCTGAGAAAAGAACTTCAGGGGTTTCACCTCCCCCCTTTCCTGGCTCCTCCCCCATCTAACACTGGGAGTATAGACAACATTATTTTTTGCTGCAAAGCAGCCCAAATCAGAATCCCCCAATTCATTGTCTTCAATCTCTCCTGCCCTGGAAGCTCCTCCCTAGCTTCAAGATGCTTTCCTTAGATCCAGTCTCCATCTAGATTCAATCATTTATCAGCCATTCGCTATGGGCTCAACAAACTAAAGGAAAGTGAAATGGGGTTGAGGGAGGACAAGTTCCTTCCCAAATTAATTTCTCTTTGTCAAAATTTTGAACTTTTGAAATTCCATGACCTATTCCATCAAAAGTCAAGAAATAAATACACATTGACCAGATCAATCAGGTTAAAGAATGTCTATTCTTTTAACACTTTCTCATCATAGTCTAAGAAATCTCCAGGTAATATCAATTTCATTTATATAGGGAGAGGAATAAGAAGCACTCCTTCTCACCTAAAATTATGTCCAACTGAGCCCTGATCAGCAATATATCCAATAATATTTTGCTCAATTTTTCTTTTTTGCCTTTTAAGTAAGCTATTCGAAGATTAAGATTAAAAGGTACCTCATTTTTGCAGGTTAATCCTAGACTTCTGTGATGTTTTTTAAAAAACCTTTATAAACTGGTAATACAGACTTTTTCAAATTTTGCAAATCTGATCACTAAGTACATGAGGTTTCAATATTGTTGAAGTACAGTCTCATCAATTCAAACCAGGTACACTTATGAAATACCTTCAGTTAGAATTTTAGCCCTACTCTCTGAAAGGGTAGTTTTTTTTTTAACTTGTACATAAGTACAAATGTTTGATAAAGCACTTGGATTTGACCTTGCAAAAATTAATGGAAGCTTATAATATGGTCATCAAAAATGAACCCAAGAATATTCTGCTTATAAAAATGAAAAATAGGAAAAGTCTATATTATCATTTTATAAAGACATTTTAAAAGCATCCCAGAAGACTCAGATTAACGTACAAAATATTATTGGATATGTTGCTTTAACATGATTCATTCAGTCAATGTGTATGTATTTGCTGAGTTTTGATGGTATAGGCCATGGAATTTAGAGCTGAAAGGGATTTCAGACATCATTTAGTCCAATACTCTTATTGTACAAATTACAATTCTGAAACCTCAAAATAGGTTAAAAGTCTTACCTGAAAGGCAAAGGCAGAATTGCGATTTACAACCAAATTGTTGAAACATAAAGAGTTGTCATGTAGTTATTTGTTTATGTATTAGTTACTGTGACAGTATAAGTTATTGTACATAGGAATTCATTTTTCACTTTATAACACTGAATTTTGTATTTATGCATATTTATATGTGCATGTTTATAATAAACATTTTCTGAATCTGTTGATTATATATGAGTATAATTACATTAGTGTCCATTTGTATATATGTGTTAGTTGTTAGTGTTTCTCCTTTTTCAAATTGTTTTATACTTACTACTTCATTTAGATGTTGTACTCTAAGTAGAATGTTAGCACATTGTGAGCAAGGACAGTTCCCTAGCTGTTTGTTCTTTATCTCTATATGTCCAGCACTAAGCACATTGCCTTGCATATAGTAGATACTTAATAAATGTTTTTGAAATGAATACATCCTGAGTTTTAAACATATTTTGCACTGAAACTTAGAGTGAGTAAGAATTTTGAAAGGGCTATTTATTACCTGCATCGAGTAGAAGAACAAACTTTGGATTTGGGATTAAAGACTCTTGGTTTGGCTTTTCTTACTTCTGTGACCTTAGGAAAATTATTAAATTCTCTGGGTCTCCATTGCCTCATATTAAAAGTGAAGTGGTTACTTGAGGTGGTCTTTAACATCCCTTCCACCAAATATTATCCACATCCAGAGAAGGAACTATAGAGTCTGAATGTGAACTGAAGCATACTATTTTCTTTCTCTCTCTGTCTCTCTTTCTTTTGGTTTTGTTTCTTCTTTCTTTTGGTTTTCCCCTTTCATTCTAGTTTTTCTTTACAACATGACAAATGTGGAAATGTGTTTAATATGATTGTATATGTACAGCATATATCAGATTGCAAGCTGTCTTGGGGAGGAGGGAGTGGAAGGAGGGGGAGAAAATTCAGAACTCAAAATCTTATAGAAATGAATGTTGAAAACTAAAAACAAATAAAATAAGTCAACAAAAAATAAAATCCCTTCCAGCTCTAATTCCTATGATACTATATCCTGAAGCTGAGCATTTACTGGGCAATTATGGCAGCTCTGTTCCATTTAGAACCTGTAGCGCTTAGCTAGATATAAGGGATCATTCACCAAGCTGGAATGTGTCCACCCTTAGTATCATTCACTGACTCTTTAGCAGCTTCTTTAGTACCCAACTTGGGTGCCTGATTGAAAAACCCTCCTCTCTCTCTAGAGATGATTTTCCTCAGAATTGGCTGCTTTGAGAGCTTCTTTGACCTTGTTTAAAAACAACTGCTTAGATTTTTGAGTGGACCAGTTTCTAAAATAAATTTTTAACTGTGGTCAAGTTCTTTAGTAAACAAATTCAATGTTTTAAAAAATAGTTTTAGTAGTATCAAATTGTAGCCAATCTATGTGTGGTTATGGATTTCATTTGGGTCATATTTCACTGAAGAGAATGGAAACCGGTCAATAAAAACTGGTAATTTGTTCAGCATAGAGTTCCTAACCAGGTTGCCTCCAGCTTGAGCATAGTTTGAGTATGCTTTGCTTTCTACTATGAAGTAACAGCCTGAGAAATCATAATAAAAGATATATGTTTACAGAATACATATCCCACTTTTCTTCTGAGATACTATATTTCAAATGCTACTATTCTCCCAGTGACAGTCTATGATGTAATCATGGGACATTATATCTCAGGTAAATGAAAACTGCATGTGGTCTGACTTCAACATTTCTGCCCATCTGTGATCTAATCAATACCAGTCCTCTTTCCAGTGGGGCAAATTGAAAGCAATCCATGCCTTTACACACTAAATGACTCATTTATGAGGTCCTGTAAACTGTCTCCAAAGGAGTGGACCACCTAAAATGTCAAGGGCATTCCTCTAAATGTTTTAGTGGTATATGGGGAAAAGTGGAACAAAAGAACCATTCGTCTACTACCTCTCACTTTTTATTTATTTCTGGCTAGTTTTCTTAAAACTCTTTTTTGATTTATTTTGTTTTTACATCACTTTTGTTTCCAAATGTGGGCTTTATCTTTCCTATTCCCAGAAAATTTTCTCTTGTAACATATATGAAAAGTAAGTTTGGAAAAGCCACTCCTGTAGATCATATCTGAGAGCACATGAATACCCCATACCTATAGCTCCTCACCTCTGCAATGAAAGGAGAGAGGTACATTTTTTTTTATCTCTTCTTTAGTCCAAGCTTCATCATTCTAATTATGTATTGATTTTTAAATCATTCTTTCCATTTATATTTGTAGTACTCTTGGGGACAGATTTCTGCAGGTAGTACAAGTCAACAAAGAATACATCGACCTTGGGGAAGGTAGGGAAGTGTCTCCATGGATCTACTGAATGGTTTAAAAGAGCAGAACAAGATTATGTAACATGGCTAGAAGCTTGAAGAAGAAAATAACGTTGGAAGTGGTAGAAGAAAATGACTTCTTTTCTTCACCTATAACTAAGGAACAAAAGGAAAGATAGCCCTGGTAATCAGAAGACTAGAGGCTTCCTCTTTTGTGGTTCCTCTTCCGTGCCATCAGAGAAATGATGACATGACTTGCACTTAACTTTGTTTTGAGTGAGGGAGGGCTGTGCAGGTCACCAGGCTCACTTCTCCTCCAGAGCCATCTGAATCAGATGACTGGAGATGACCCAGGATGAGGCAATTGGGGTTAAGTGACTTGCCCAAAGTCACACAGCTAGTGAGCATCAAGTGTCTGAAGTGAGATTTGAACTCAGGTCCTCATGACTCCTGCACTGGTACTCTATCCACTGCACCATGTAGTTACCCCTAATTGTGAAGAAGTACCTCTGTGGGAAAGGAAGATGAACTAAAATGTTTCTTTTTGGAGCTAAGAAAAATCAAGAAGGTTTCTGTCTCTAAATCTTCTACCAACGTGTTTCATGTGTTTGGTTATTTTGGTTATTTTTATTTTGTTTTCCTTCACATAAGACATTTGTGATCATTCTAGACACATGAATTTTGTGTATGTGTGTGTGTGTGTGTGTGTGTGTGTGTGTATTTGGCCTTGGGCAGAAAGTAGCAATAGGGTAGTTTTATGGTGGTTGGCTCCACAGGATGCCATTGTCTAGGAAGATTCTTTCCTAATATATAGCAGAGATTTTCATCTCTGGCCTATGGTTAGAAGAAACTTCTCTAATCAAGGGGCTTATTAAGCTCAATAACTTGATTAATAACCAGTACTGAGAATCTGTACTTTTAAGTTCCTTCAGTCTAGAGAGGAAGAGCTTTCAATGGATCTGAAACATTGCCTCTGGCAAAAAAGTTAGCTAATCTCTGTGATCTCTAGTCAGTTGAGTTGCTGTGGCACTAGGGAAGCTGAGCCAGTCTCTACCTAAATGAAGGGAGGCGCATGGAGGAGAAGAGGTGGAAGAAGTCCTACTTCCAAGCTGACTCCAGTGGGCAAGTTTAAGTGTGGTCTTGAAGGAATTGTTCAGTTCCAGGAGTATGGGGGCAGGGGGTGGTGGTGAGGAATAAACTGACAGACAGCAAGCATTTCTCTCCACAGATCCTGAAAGAGTCAACAACCAAACCATTGTTATAGTCATGTATGTTGTTTTTTTCTGGTTACTTACTTCATTCTCAATCTCTTCATATGTCTTCTCACTTTATCTCAATTTGTTATATCCAGCTCAGGACAACAATATCATAGATTTAGAGTGAGATGAGGCCTTGGAGGTCCAATTAGAACAGTCCCTCATTGTACAAATTAAGAACTGAGGCCCAGAAAAGTTAAGTGATTTAGGCCAAGGTCACACATATACTAAGTGTCAGTGCTAAGATTTGAACCCAAGCCCCTAGACTCCAGTACCAGTTTTCTTTATATTTATGGTGCTATAATATGAATTTCATACCACAGTTTGTTTAGCTATTCCAAAATCAATAGACACCTAATTTGTTTCCAGTTCTTTCCTATCACTAAAGTGCTGATAGGAATGAATATTTCGGTATGGTTAAGGATAGCAAGTATGTCTAGCATAGGGCTCATAGTAGGTTTTAAATAATTCCTTATTGGATTCAATTGAATGTGACCATGAGCAAATTATTTAACAATTCAGACTTCAATTGCCTCACCTGTAAAATGGGAACAAAATGTTGTGTTTACTACTTACTTCAAGATGCTGCTTTAAGGAAAGATTTTTGCAAACCTGGAAATACAACATAAGCAACGACAATAACTAACACATATAACGCTCACTATATGCCAGGCATTGTGCTGTGTTTTATAATTATCTTATGTTGTAATTATAATCTTATCATTCATCCTTACAATAACCCTGGGAGGTAAGTGGTACTATTATCTCCATTTTGCAGGTGGAGAAACTGAGGTAAATAGAGGTTAAGTGACTTGTTCAGGGTCACACAGCTAGGAAGTGTCTGAGGGTGGATTTGAACTCAAGTCTTCCTGATCCCATGCCAGGCACTCTGTTTAGGATGTGAATTATTATTAAATGTGAATTATCGAGTTATTATTTATCAAATTCATGTTTAAACATACTGTCTATGTATGATTCTGACATTACTTTAATCAGATTGAATAACAATTAAGTCTCAAACAGCAATTACTTATATTGATTTGTTAGAACTCTGGTTCAAGTTAAATGATTGACTTTGATTACCAAGGTCAGTGAGTATGATTGACAGGACCTCGCATGTGTGAGTCTTCTGCTTAGGATAAGAAAAGGCTATTTATTATAAATCATAGGAATATTAGAATATCTTGCCAGTGAACAGATTTTTCTGAAAGCTTCTGCTGGCAGTGACAAGAATCCACTTGACTAGAGGATCTTGTTAGGATATGTGAAAGGAAAGAAAGAAATCCATTTTTGTTCTGTTGTATCAAGGATATTTCCAAAGGAAACTGAGAATATTACGGCTTCCTCCTTCTAAAAGAAAAGAATCAGCAAAGTTGATTGACTTGGCTATGAAAGAAAAAGAGAAGGGAACTGGTTTCTCTTTTAGAAACAGAAAAATTCCTCAGAGTAAATTTTCTTTTAGATTTTTGGAATTGACTCTGAAAACATTGTCCACTATGCATTGTTTGTCCCAGTATAAAAGCAAAGTATGGAAGGTTTACAAAAAATATAAAATACTCACATTAACAGAACAGGAAATAGGGAGTTTAAATAACCTACTCTCAGAAAAAGAAATTGAACAAGTCTGAAATGAACTCCCAAAAGGAAAAAGAAATTCAGGAGCAGATAGATATGCATTTAAATTCTATCAAACATTCAAAAAATTATTCTAACATTATATAAACTGCTTACAAAAATAGGTAAGGTAGGGAATCATAACAAATTCCTTCTATGACACAGTCTTGATATTTAAACCAGGGAGAGACAAAACAGAGAAGGAAAATTTTAGACCAATATTGATGTTCCAAATCATCAATAACTGGAAAATTCAAATTAAATCAACTTTGTGATTTCACCTCACAGACTGGCAAAGATTACAAAAAGAAAAATGAGAGTTGTTGGAAGGGCTGCAGGAAGCAGCCTATTGATTGAGCAGTGCATTGGTCCTTCCCAGCTTGGAAATATGTCCAAAAGTCACTAACCCGTGACTTTCCAATACCATTATTAGGCCTATAGCACAAAGAAATCAAAGAAGGAGGATGACACATAATTCTGAAGATATTTGTAGCAGCTCCTTTTTGGGTGCAAAGAAAGAAGTGCCCATTAGGTAATGATTGAACAAATGAAGGATATCTAGTCAATATAATACTATTGTACTACAAACAACGTCAAATGGGATGGTTTCAGAGAAACCTGAAAAGATTTGTGTGAATTGTTGCACAGTGAAGTGAGAAGAGCAGGAAAGAAATTATATAACACCAACATTGTAAAGAAAGACTTAGTATCTCAGATCAGTGTAATCAAATCAATCAACAAGTATTTATTAAGTGCTTACTATGCTGTGCTAGTTGCGGTGGATACAAACAACAATCATAACGCCAGAGGACTGATGTAACATGATAATGTTATTTATCTCCTGAAAGAGAAAGGTGATTAAATTGAGATACAGAATGGGCATGTGTGAATATGTTTTGTTTTATTGGTTTGTTTTGTTTTTACATTATAAATGTTCACAACACTATGACAGATCTCTGGTAAGAAAGTGCAATAGTTTAGCCAAACTTATAACACTGTGGCCTATCTGAGAATGTTTGCAACATGTCACTTCATGGGGCACCCTCCCAATACCTATTTTTTTAATCAACAGAAATCTATTTTCTCTCCCTCTTGCCTCCTTTTTTTGAAACAAGAAAAACATATTACTAAAACATGCTGTTAAACAACATAAATCTCTTCAATAGCTGCATACACATATATGTGTGTATGTATACGTGTCTCATTCTATACCCTAAATCCATTGTTTCTCTGTGAAGCAGAGCATATTTCATCACTGGGCCTCTGGAATTATGAATGATCATTGTATCAATCATAGTTCATACAGTTTTCAAAGTTATTTGTTATTGTTATTGTACATTATTCTCCTGGTTCTGATCCTTGCATTCTTGGTCAGTTTATAAAAGTCTTCAAATTGTTCAATTTTATAATGTTGATCCTATAGTACTATATTATTCTGGTCCTGCTTACCTTACTCTCCATCAGTTCACATATGTCTTCTCAATTCTTTTTAAAATCATCCATCTCATTTCCAACAGCATCATAGTATTCCATCACATTTGTATACCATGACTCATACAGCCATTTTTGGATATACTTTTAATTTCCTTTTTGCTTTTTTTTAACCACCACAAAAAAAGTTACTACAAAATATTTTTTAATATAAATCACTTTTTCTGCTTTTCTTGATCTATTTTGAGTATTGGTGTACCAGTGGCATAGCTGGGTCAAAGAGCATATGCTCTGTTTAGTAACTTTTATGCATAATTCCAAGTAGGACCCATTCACAGGTCCATCAACAGTACAATGTATTTGAATAGGATTATTCTTTAAAGGAATTTCATTTTTTTCTTTTTTTCAGTGTGTATGTGTGTGTATATGTGTGTAAGATTTGGGGAGTAAAGGAAGATTAGTGATAAAGTTGCCCTCTCCCCCCCCCAAAAAAAGAAAAAGTAAAGAAGGAAAAGAGTGTTATTAAAGCATTTAAAAGAAAAGATATAGAAGAGAATAGATTGCAACTGGGAAGTAACCATACATACAGGTAGGATAACTTTTAACAGACTGAATTTCTTATATACTTAAAAAAAGCAAGCTATATGTAATATGTAATAAATTATGTTTTCTACATAATTATCTCTTCCAGTTCTATTTTATATATGGGAATGCTTATTTTGGGAGGTAAGTTCAGAATAAAAAGAATTAAATAAGATTGGCTATGTTGATTGGTTACATCTTGGTGCTTACCTATTTGGCAGACTTTATGAAGAAGAAAGACACTGTAAAGTTGGTAGGTTATAAACTTTATTGTGTATCCCCAAAAAAGCACTATACTTCCCATTAATGGAAAATGGGTTGTAATCCTCCTTAAATTAAATGTAGAGCTTTGGGATGTTACCTTTCTTAGCCCTAGTTTTCTTACCAGGAAAATAAGAATTCAAATATATGAAGTGCTATGAGATTTGCAAAACACCTTACATACATTATCTAAGATTCATAAAAATCTTGTAAAACAGAAAATATTATGACCTCTCAAAGAAGATTTCTGAATCTCTGAGAGGTTAAATGATTTAAGTAGGTGTAGGAGACTTACATAGATATAAATTTATTCAGTTGTATGTTTTATACAGTAATACAGGTTACAACTTTTTGATGCCTGTTCATTTGGTGTGATTCCTGACCATTTCCTTCCATAAGTGTGCAACAGAAGTTCCACCCAATGTGCTGACATCCTTCCTTCATTTCTCCTGACATCACCAGTGGAGCATTCAGGGTATCCATATATCAGTCACCTCTTGATCTTGCCACATGGCTAAGCAGTCCTCTGTTTCTAGTTCTCATTTCCCCAATCACATCTTTTACTTTAAGATTCCTCATTTGTTATGTGTTGCAGACTTCTTGCACCCACCATAACTCTCTCCTTTGCCTTCTGTCTGAGATCAGCTTTCTATCCTTCACTTGCAGCCATTCAACAAAAATGAGATAGGTTGGATTAAATGATTTTAACTTTATCACCTAGCTCTAGAATCTCACTATTTTAGTGAATACGAACTGTTGAGAAAAATAAAATTATCTTCATTGTTTAAAAATCAGAGTTCAAATTATTTTAAATATCATAGTTAAACTGTTATGGGTGATGAATGAGTTTGATGATTCTATCTGTCAAATTACTTATGCAATGTTATGGATCTCAGTGCTCTGAATCTCACCCTAGTGTTTCAGCTGAAAAGTTTGAAAGGACTCTAATTCTTGTACTGGACATCTCAAAGTGTCCTTTGATTAAAAAAAATAAAATCCCAATATCTTAAAAAAATGACCTTGGTTCACACTACCTTGTACTTCTTGCCACATTTCCCCCAATCAAAGTAAAGAAGCAGAATGTACATGAGGAGACCAGAAATCTAAAGCAGTTGCAAAGAAATGCTGTGGTTAAAGTGGAGAAGAAGGGCATTGAGGAGAAAGGAAGGTTGCTACAGACACAAGTAGATAATTTACAGAATCTTAGCAATAGAAGAGACCTCAGAGGTTCTTTACTCCAACCTTTACTTGAATAGTACTCCCTTCTTAGAGCACCCCTAACAAGTGGTCTTGAAGGGTCCTGTGCACATGACAGCCTGCATTATTTACTACTCCAAGCACCCTCATCCCTCTGACTACTTTGGGCACCTGCCATTCCTTCTTTTTTTCTTTTGTGCATCTGAAAGACTAAAGAACTATGCTTAATTCAATGGCCAACCATGACTCCAGAATACCTATGATGAAGCATGCTACCCACCTCCTGCCAGAAAAGTAATAGACTCCAGGTGAAGAAAGAAACATACGTTTTTGGACATACACATTTGATGGATTTATTTTACTCACTATGATTATTTATTTCAATGATGTTTTAATTGTCATTTTAAATTGGTGACACGACAGAAGTTAGTAATAAAAAAGGCCAAAAAGGGCCAGTGTATCATTTTTTAATTTAATCTGATAATACAAAATGAGAGGGTTTGATTAGAAGACTTTTAAAGCCCTTTCAGTACCAAATTCTGGGAGTTTTTGAAAGACTATTTTCTTTTTCAAAAAAAATTTATTTTGGAGGGGGGAAGGCAGGGTAATTGGGGTTAAGTGACTTGCCCAAGGTCAGATAGCTAGTAAGTATCAACTGTCTGAAGTCACATTTGAACTCAAGTCCTCCTGACTCTAGGTCAGTGCTCTATTTACTGCACTATCTAGTTGCCCTAGGACTACTTTCTTAAAGTTGAAAAATGTTATAAGTAATCTCAATACCTATTCACCCTATGTCCCATGAGTCTTAAAGAGTGGAATGTTAAGAACTAGGACAAGCCTACATTAATGGTATTCAATCATGAATATTTCTATAATAGGAAATAAATTCAGTACTAGGTCCACAAAAGATGCCTGCTGTCTTGTCAAAATGGGCAGTGAATATTTGTTTCACCAGAGAGGATATAGAAGAGCATTTGTAGGCATTATAGCAAAAGAATCAGCTTAGTGAATAGTACAATTATGGACTGTACTTCAGATATTCAAGTGAAAGTGTTGAAAGGAACATATAATGGCTAATCTGCGTTTGTAGTTTTGCACTAATGGCATTTAACCTGCTGTTGCACTTGATCTTATAAATGGCATGAGTCCTTGAATTGAACAAAAAATCCAGGGTATAAAGAAGAGTATCCTTCTGATATAAATCACAAAACTTGAATGCAGTTGATCTTATCATACTAGTTATGTTTGTAAATCCCTTCTGTCCTCCCACCACCATGTGTTGGTAAATTAAGGATCTGAGACTTTATAACAGCTTAGTTCAAACTGTTTAGAATTTAATAGCTAGAGCAGTGTAGAGGTTAAGTGATTTGGTCACAGAGCCAGAAAGTATTAAAGGCAGAATTTGAACCCAGGTATCCATTATTACCCAGCTGTCTCTCCCTCAACACTAGAGTTTGCTATTTAAAAAACAAGTCAACACCACCTAGCTCCCTGTGCGTTTTTAGACAATGAATTAGACAAGGTTAGGAAGAAGAGCCTTAATAATTATCTGAGGCACAAAATGAAGTGGAAGGACAGTAGTTAATCTGATTATAGTAATGACATTTCTAATTTATTTACTTGGAGTAGTGATTGCGGACTTGCACCATTATTAGCAGGCTTACTCTGTTTACAGGAATGGCGATAAATATTCAAAACTGCCTCTGAATAATGAAGTCAACGCATTTGAACACAGATGAGTCTATTTTGCTTTTCCCTGCCCTGTTATGTCTAATCTGATCTAATTGCCTGGTTATGAACATCTTTCCCTGGCCGCTGTGGCTCAGCATCATCATTGTGTGTTTTTCTGCATTTTTTTAGAACTCCTGGGCCTTGTCTCACAGTACATCAATGTCTGATACACTTGTGACACAGGGAGCTTCAGCTGAGAATGAGTTGTCTCTGAGCTTTTTAACCAGCCATATGAATACTTCTTCTTTTGCTGAGATATGGACTGTTTCACATGCCTGATTAGTTGATTTGCCAACCTTATAATTATTGCATTTGTAATTTGTAAGTAGGATTAATTCCTTAAGACAGTCAGCGTGTAGCACTATCAGCTGCATGCAAGACTGGAGCTTAAAAGTCTAAGCTCCAGTTTTTTGAGGTTAGGCTATTGATGAAAAGGGGAAAAGAGAAGAAAAGAGTTCTAGATCAAATATACTTGTCAGCCCAGTCGCTTCCTCAAATTTCTCAGTCCAAATTATATCACCCCTTTCATTCTGTATTTCTAGAGCTCTCTATTGGGATTTTAAAGATAGAATTTTTGGCATATAATCAATGTGCCCTATCTGTTAAAAAAGAAAAAGTAGGAGGTGAACAGAAGGGAAAGGACAATTTAAGCATCCAGATGCTGGTACCCTTTATTATATAAAAGTCTTTTCACAGAATCATTGTGAAATTGAGGACTGAAGATTATTAATATTGATTCACCAGTCAATGAATTCATTCATAGTTTTCCTTTATAGGAATGAGTAGTATTCTATTGCTCATGGGGTCTCCTTACCAAAACCCAGTCTTTGGAGATTGTACCCAGTTGCTTGTGAAACACTATTCTTTCTCTTTGTAGTAAAGAACCAAGAATGAAATAAAATGTGTCTTGAGGATTACCCCTGAAAATGATTTTTAACCCCTGCTAAAACTTTCAGTATTTCAAAATTATTAGGCAATCTGCATAACTTCCTTTTTTGTTGGCTTAAATTGCATGTCAAAGATAGGGTAGTGGATTTGGAAATATGATTTAGGAATAGTCTGTGGAAGATTCAAATGCCCTGGTTTCATTATAAATATCCTGGAGAAAATGATTCGTGAATATTACTCCTGTGTACAGAGCCATGATGGAAGAATGGATGGAGAACACCAGAGGTTAATCAGTATTGAACATCCTCCACAGGAAGACAGAGGTCTTAGCTTTTAAGATAGACCTGTTGCCAGAGATACAGAGCAAAAAGGTCACCAAAAAGTGTCAACATATAAACCCAGAGAGTGGTACTTTTGGGTTTTGGTGTTTTTTTCCAACTCAGAATCATTGAAAGGCAGTCTAAACATATCACATTCAGCCTAAATTGAAAGTTATTGGTTTCAAATGATTTGGGATAATTGATATTTTCTCTGTTAATGTTGTTTGTTCTTTTTCTAAGAGGAACTATCATGGGGAGATGCCTTGCCCTGCGAGTGAATTAGATGTAAGTGAGGTAGAATTGTACAAAGTCATCAGTCCACTCTCTCTTCCAAAGACAATGAAGTCCAGTGGCAAGACCAAAGTCAAGCTGACTGGCGATGGCTTGGGATGTAGTAGATGACCTTGGTGTCTTTGATGCCTGATCAAGTCCTAAGTGCTCCATGGTGCTTGCTTCAGCAGCCTTTGTGGCCCCTGGACCAAACTGTTCTCATCTGCCTATTTTGCCAGGGTGATGTTTTCACATGCTTGGGGTAGACCCCTCCTAACAATGGGTTTGAGGTCTGTTGGTTACCCTCAACCTCGTAGTTTCTTGGGTCACAGATGAGAGTAGAGTGAATCATGTGACACCAAAGGTGGAAAAGTATCCCTGGAAAGGTCTCAGTAAGCCCTCACATTGCAAGTGTTAGTTCTCTTAGAAGACTCCATACATCCTCTGTTAATATATTGTGTTAATACAACACAGTTCTCCTGCCAAGTTATCACTAATGATACCTTATGACAATAAGATCATTTCTTTTAATCATAAAGTCTTTTATAAATGTATTCATTCTATTGAGCCTCAGAGGGGTTGGCATCACAATATTGTGGGTAAAGAGACACATAGTAAATAACTGCTTCAACATAGTGGCGTTGAAAGTTTATGACTAACAATGCTACAAAGGTCTAAGTTGCTCAAGGTGTAGAAGAAAAAATAGACTTAATTATTTTAGGTTTAAATTCTCCCTCTAAAACTTACTAGTTATATGATTTATGCAAGTCATTCTCTCTGAGCCTCAGTTTTCCCACCTGTAAAATGAGGATAATCATTCCTATAAGTGTTGACTTCATAGGATTGTGGTGAGGCTTGAAAGAGATAATTATGTAAATTCACTTTACAGGCCTTAAAACACCCATTATTGAGTATGGGGATTTTGCTGGAAGTCTGTTGTCCTATCTGTAGCCATTCTGTCTGGGAATATTGACAAAGAGGAGCTAGAATTGAGTGTCTTAATTTGCACATTTGAAGTAGGTAAGCATGAATCTTAAAGATAATAGTTATAGCTGAAAAGGAGAGGCAAGGATGGAGGAGAGGAGGAGCAGAAGGAAAGGAGGAAAGAGGAGAGGAAAGAAACGTGGGCAGGGAAGGAGAAGAGAATAGAAAAGGGAAGCGGAAGAGAGGAAGGAGAAAAGGAGAAGATGAGAAGAGAGAAAAGGGAAGAGGAGAGGCTGATAACCTTGGTGGTGTTGCATGAAAATACATGAAAGCTAGACATGTTACTTGTGTTTGTGTGGTTCAGACAAGATCTTAGTGTCCTTTCTGTGCCTGGGGTGAAGTATCACAAAGCATTGATCATGCCTAATTTAGTATACAACTCAGATTCTATTAAAGCTACTATATAACATCCAAATTAGAAACTTTAGCTCTAGACTGTGTGAGAGTGAATGTAATGTGAGCTGCATCTGTCACCAGAGGGTTCTGGAAGGAAAATTATATCCTTTAGTAGGATTATTAAGGCAGTTTCACTGTCGCTGCCAAACTCAGAGGAAGAGAGAGAGAGAACACTTTTCTTTATTCCTTGGGTCTTTGAAAGCAATTCCCTTGGGGTTTCTTAAATCTTCAGAACTTTTTCAATGCACAACTAGGTGGTTCAAGGGATAGAGAGCTGGACTTAGAGACAGGGAGATCTGAGTTCAAAATCAGCCTCAGACACTTATTAGTTGTGTGTCTCTGGAAAAATTACTTAACTGCTGCCTATCTCAGTTTCCTTATATGTAAAATGAGGACAGTGATAGTATCTACCTCCTAGGGTTGTTGAAAGGATGAAATGAGATGGTATTAGTAAAGTATTTTGCAAACTTTAAAGTTCTATATAGATGCTAACTGTTATTTTTATAGCCTATGGAATGAGAGAATATTAGGCTCAGGTAGGCTCAGGTTGTTTTGCCTGAGAGAGAGAAATCATTTGCTTGAGATAATTGAGCGTTTGATGAAGTTTCCTCATCTGCAAAATAGTGGTAATAACACTGTGCTAGCTACTCCACAGAGATATTGTAAGAGGAATTTTGTAAACCATAAAGCTCTATAGAAATAAAAGTTGCTTTTTATGTCATAAAAAGTGGGGTCTGTGGATTTAATCCTTCCCCCCATTCTGGGAAGATGTCCTCATTGGGCATTCTTGGTAGACTTTTCCAAACCCCAGGAGGACAGGAATATATAAATTCCTCTACGTCTGAAGGTTGAATTGGATTCTTCCCAACAAGCTATTGTCTGATACGCAATGTCCATCTCTAGCTGCTAGAGAGAACTTCCCTAGATCTTGAATCTTGAACTTTTCATCCCTCTTGTTCTCCTGATTACCAGGGAGCCTAACTTCCCCTTAGAAGCATTAGTTTGTGATGTGTTATTTTTGCAAAATTTGAAGACTGGCAGATTACTAGATCTTTTAGCTGTCTTGGTATCTACCAATCTGCTATCTTGTGCTCTACCTGGACAATGAAATTGCCTAGTATGACTCAGTTCCCCTGACTTTAGTGAATACCCTCATCACGTTATTGCTTCTTCCTCTCAGTGCTCTTTTCTCTGAGCACAGAGCTAAGCAATAGGCCATCCTCCAGTCTATCTCTTAGTCCAAGTGAGCTTCCACATTCTCTCCATCTCTAGAGACTCCAAAAAAAAAATCAATGAATAAGCATCCAAGGCTCTCATCCTAACACCAAAAAGGTATGGAGTAAAGCCTTTGGAAATGTTCATGGTGACGTGAAAATCAAAAGTGCTCAACTGAGCTTGCACTGGTATCACTGAGCCTTTGGCTCCGACTCCAGGGAAATACATATTCAATAATATGTATTTAAAATATTCTGGTTCTAATGTTTTGATGCCTGCCAAGTCACATACCTCATTCATTGATTTTCTCTGGTTATGTAGGTCTACATACATCAGTTAAAGCTTTATTACTGCTAGTGCTGCTTTGCTTTTTCCTTCTTCCTTTTAGAGAAAAAAGTCTATGTGCACAAACTCTTAAGGAATGCTTCTTCTGTTATCCAGGTAAGCAGCTTAAATTAGTAGGACTTTTCTTTTAAGATATTGATGGCAAGTCTTGTACATATATATGTACATATATACATATCCATACATACCTATATCCCATGCCATGCTAGTCAAGCAAATCCTGTTCAACACTAGCTCCAAAGTTTTTGATTGGCCCATGTGCCCAGAATCATCTTGGGATGCTTTCATGTCCATGGATTATTAGACCTTGAGTCCATCAACTGCTTTCCTATACATTATGTTTACTAGGATCTATTATTCCAAAACACATCTCCAATATCTGCCATACTCTTAATAAAAATAACCCACCTGAGAAGCTATTTGGTTTCCCAAGGACTATGTTCCTTTCTTTAAACCTATATCCCTTTATCTTGCAGATGAGCTCCCTGTCAATTGTGAACAACTAGGGCAGGGAATCACTGAATCAGAAGACTGAGAGTTAGAAAGGGCCTTGGTTGCCATCAAATCCAAATTAATTATGCACAGAATTCTCACCATTATATACCTGACATATGGTCATCTAACCTCTGTCTGAAGACCTCCAAGGAGGGGGAGCCCACCTCTTCTGAAAGCAGACCATGCTATTCTTGGATAGCTCTAATTGTTAGGTAGTGACATCAAGCATCAATTTTTCCTAAATTGTATTTTCCATCCTTTGCTCCTGATTATGCCCTGTGGGACCAAACAGAACAAACCTAGACATTCTTTTACATAACATCCCTTCAAATACTTGAAGATAGCTTTCATGTCCCCTGAGCTTCCTTTTCTCCAAATGAAAAATGACCAGATTCTTCAATCAATCCATATATATCAAAACCTTCCATCCTTCCAATTTCCCTCTTTCTAACTCTCTAGCTTATCAATACTCTCTTAAACTATGGTGCCCAGAAGTAAACACAGTAGTCCAGATGGAATCTGAGGAGGGTAGTCTGAGATTCCATTAGTTTTTGTGACTGCCTCGTCAAATTGATGACTTATATTGAGTTTTTAATCCAACAAAATCCCCATCTCTC
>CM053769.1:217472458-217487449 GCA_028658325.1 Potorous gilbertii
GTCTTCTTTCTGCTTTCAGTTATCACTGAACCATACACCCAACCACACATCCTCTTCCTTCTTTAATCCTCTGATTTCTACCAATATACCTAAACAAAGCAAAAAACCACTCATTATTGTCCTTAGCATCCCTCAGCTCATTTTAAGCTTTAGTTGATGCAATGAATAGAGCATGGGTGTACTTAGGAAGACTCACCTTCCTGTGTTCAAATCCAGCCTCGGACACTTAGTCGCTGTGTGATCCTGGGCAAGTCACTTAGGCTTATTTCCCTCAGTTCCCTCATCTGTAAAATGAGCTGGAGAAGGACATCAGTATCTCTGGCAAGAAAACCCCAGATGGGGTCACAAAGAGTTAGACATGAGTGAAAAATGACTGAATATCCACCATCTCCATTTTATAGAGGATAGATTACTGATATTAAAGCTTTTAGAACCATTCTGAAAGTCCTTCCCTTGGTGGTTTTGAATATTGAACGTTAAGTGTCTGGAAGAAACATTTTTGTTGTTTTGTTTTGTTTTTACAGTAGAATCCTGTGCTTTGCCTAGAGATTTCTACAAAGCAAAGAGTGCTTTGTAGTGATAAATCCTTTTCACATCTTAGATCACTGGTCTCCAAATTGGGGAGCCATGAAAAGATGACAAAATAGAGAAAATGTCAGTTGTTGGTGGGACTGTGGTAGGATAGACACACTTATTCAGTGATGGTGGAATTGTGATATGGTTCAACCATTTAAACATACAATTTGAAACTATATCCAAGAAGTCAATAAACTGCACATGCCCTTTGAATTGAGCAATACCACTACTAGGGTATACCACAAAGAAATCAAAGAAAAGGACTCATTACAAAAAATTTATAGCAGTACTTTTGTTGTAGCTAAGAACTGAAAAAATAAATGGGATGTCTATTAATTGGAACATGGCTTAACAAATTATGATATATTAATGTAATGAAATATTATTGTGAAAAAGGTGAATTCAGAGAAACCTGAGATTTATATGAACTGAAAAAGAGTGGAGTGAGCAGAACAATTTATATGGTGTGAAGAATAATGTACACAGGGACTACAATACTATACAGAAAAACCTTTGAAAGATGTAGGGAGACTAACTGATATGATGACTAATCATGACTAATCTCATCACAGATGAAGAAGCAAGCTATCCTGTATCTCTCTGTTTTGATTTTGTACATAAATTGGATTCAGATGAAGCAGATATAGAGATGATAGATGTAAAGATATAGAATGAGACGTTTTTAGAAATGAATAATTTATGGATTTTTTTTGTTGGAATATGTTCATTTCACATGACTAGGGCTTAAGAACTGTGTGAGGATATCTGAGGAATGGGGAGAGGGGTTGAACAATAGTGGCATTTGTCAAGTACATGAAAACAAAAAATAGAAATTATTTAAAAATGAAAAATTCAGGGTCTTTTGGTATTGTTTAGTAGTAGCAATGGGACAGCTCCTATAGTTTGATTACCCCTTCATGTTAAATTATTCTGTCTTCCTTAAATTAAAAAGTCCACAGTGGATGTGGTAACACATGTCTGCAAACCCTGCGGCTGGTGCTAGCTGTCTTTAAACTCAGGAGCTTTTTTCCAATATGGCAAGCTTCTGGGAGCAGAGACCACCAGAACACTTCTTTGCCTAAGGCTCAAATTGACACAAGTCAGAAACTGAGCAAGTCAAAGTTCTAATGGTGATCAATGGTGAGATAGATCAGGCCCTTGAGTGGCAGCTGTACTTCCAGCTTTGGTAATACAAAAGACCTAGTATCAAATATACTCATAGAAGTGTATATATACATATATACATATTTATATACATGCTATGCATGTATATATATGTAAATATGTGTATATTACATAGATGAAAACATATATTCAGGTACAGTACTTTCTTTTACTTCTTTAAATTCTTCTTCCCTATCCCCTGGTCCTTTATTTCATCCTTTAACATGAGAATTACATTACAAATATCTGTCCTTGAACCTCTTTTCATCTCTCTATATTTTCCCCTTTGTCAACATTGTCTATCCCATGGCTTTAATTGCTATCTTTATGCAGCTGACGTATATGTTATGGAATATATCACATCATATTAACATATAAGAATAACTAAATTTTATATTATACTTTAAAGTTTGCAAAGACCTTTACAAATATTATCTCATTTGATCCTCACAATAATCTGGGGAGGAAGGTTCTATAGTTATTCCCATTTTACAGATGAGTAAACTGAGTCAGGCAGAGAGGTTAAGTGACTTGCTCACATCTCATCACATCTCATCACACATCTCGTAAGTCTTACCTCATATCTGAGGTTATATTTGAACTGAGGTCTTCCTACTCCAGGTCCATTCTACCAACTACTTGTCTTGATGGTGCTTTTCCAGTGTAATTGTCCATTGGTAATGAGTTTCAATCTCCTGGTGCTCACCATACATTTCTCCATTGCCTTTTGTATGACCTGTAACTTTAATTCTTCAGGGACTATATATTTTATGACTTGCTACCATACAGCTTCACCAGAAGAATGTTGACCCTAAGTTTTAGAAATAAGTTCAAGGATAATTAAAAACTATGACAGCATGGCATTGCATATTACATTTATACGTGTGACTTATCCCTTGTCAAAACATTAGCTCCATAAGGGCAGGAGTCAAATCTAATCTAAACACTGTATATATATCCCCCAGCACTTTTCTGTGCACATAGTAGATGCACAAGTAAAATAAACAGTATTTGTTAAATACATGATGAAACACATGACTTTTCTGCAAAAGATTCCCAGATACAAAAGAAGTTGGTTCTAGGGCAAACCTTAGGATTCAAGTGAAGACTGAGAAACGGGAGATCAGCCTGTTGGATTCAGACCAGACCTGAGGGTTCATTCTGTTTGACCAGAGGTTTCCCGAGAAGGCAAATGGGTTTTGAGGATGGTTTGTTGATGAGGCAAAAATCCAAAATGGGGCATCATGGGATGAATTAGGAGTCATTCTTTTATGCTGAAAAATGCATTGAATTGAGAAGCAAGGTGGCTTGACTTATTAAGTTCTAGCTCAGTCATTAACTTCCTTTATGACCGTGGGAAAAGTCATATCTCAAGATTTTAAGTTGACTCATTTGTATTTTTTAAATTAATTTCTTTCAATCAATGAATATTCTCTGCCTTCCACATTTTTCTACCACACAATTGAGAAAGACAAAATTCTTGGTACAAATGTGTATAGCTGAGCAAAACAAATTCTCATATTGGTCATGTTAAAAAGAAAAAAAGTCTTCAAACTCTAAATTTATCACCTTTTTTTCTGGAGGTAGGTGGATAGCATGTCTTAAATGTTTCAGATGTTTCTTTATCTCTCTTGTTTACTTCCTTGATCCATAAATCTGACAGATAATTTCTTCCTTGCTCCTCTAATTTATGTCACCCTTTATGTCTATATCATATAATCATTTGGAGCTTGTCTTACTATAAATTTACTTCCCAGATGAATTTCGTCATTATTTTTGTAGCTCTAGAATGTAATCTTTTGGTGGTTTTACCTATATGGCACCAAATAAATATATTTAGGTAGAATTGGAATTTTTATTATAATGCTTCAGTTTACCATGATCAATAAATAGGGTTCCTCTGTGTGTCTTGGCATGTAGATGTCCAAGTATTTCATACTCTCTTCAATTATTTTAAATGAAATTTCTTTTACTATCTTTTTCTGATGGATTTTGTTAGTAATATACAGAAAAGCTAATGATGTTTGTAGGTTTATTTCATATGCTGCAACTTTACTGAAGTTAGATGTTTGAATTTTTTTTTAATTCTCTAGGTAAACCCATCATATAATCTACAAAAAAGCAAAATTTCCTCTTTGCCTAAGCTTATTTCCTTAGTTTCTTTTTCTTGTCTTATTCCTATAGCTAGCATTTCTAGCATTATATTAAATAGTGATGACAATGGTGAATGTGTTTGCTTTAACCCTTATTTTTATCGGAAAGAACTCTAGTTTTACCACCATTACGGATAATGATGACTCTTGTCTACAGATAGTTATTACTAATCATATTAAGGAAAATCAACTTATTTTTAGGGTTTTTTTGAAATGAGAATACAGCAAACCTCCCTCTTGTGGATCACACACAGAGACTGAATGGTTTTTAAAATTAGATTGTACCTTGTCAAAAGTTTTCCTGCATCTGTAGATTTAATCACGATTTTTGTTTTTAATATTAATATGGTCATTAGGTTTATAGTTTTCCTGATGTTGAACCAGCCTAATATTCCTACTGGAGATCCCACGTGGTAATAGCATATACTCTTTGTGATATGTTGTTGTAGTTTACTTGCCAGTATTATTATTTAAAAATTTTAAATTAATATTTATTAGGGATATTAGTCTATAGTTTTCTTTCTCTGTTTTTACTCTCCTTGGGTTTAGGTGTTAAAACCACATTTTTTATCATAGAAGAAGTTTGGTAAGAACTCTTCTTATCTTATTTTTTAAACAGTTTGTAATATTAAAATTAATTGTTCTTTTCATGCTTGATAGAACTGGACTATAAATCCATCAGGTCTTGGAGGATTTTTTTGAGGGGAGGAGCGTTCATTTATGGCTTATTCAATTTTTTTTTTTGCAGTTGGGTTAGTTGTCCTCCATTTCTTGTTCTGTTAATTGTACATTTTGTATTTTTGTAAATATTCATTAATTTCAGTTTAGATAATTTTATTAATTTTACAGGCACCCCTAGGCTGAGTATCCTTTTCTGGATCTGTGATTTAGAGATGTGTAGTGAGTGACAGAACTGCCAGTTTGGCACCTGTTCCTTAATCCTGCACAAGGTTGAACCCCTTTGGATGGATCTGGGAACCTCTTCTTCCCATGATCCACAGCCTTGGTCTTCTTTTGATTTCTATGCTTGAATGTTCCTCATGACACATGCATGGATAAACCCATCCCCAATATCCATAGACTTCTTTGTCTGTCTCTGGGTTGAAATGGGCAAGAAAAAAATGACTGATTTTTTTCCTTTGATTGCCTGACCAGGGCATAATTTGATGGATTTGTCTAGATCTTTCTGGTGGAGTTATGATGGAGAGGTTAGTCTATCCTTCTCGATCTTTCCCCATTTTGGTTCTGTCTTCCTTGACTCATCTGTAAAATGAGAATATGGATCCATGCCCTACTTTCATCATGGGGTTGTGATAAAGTTCAAAGGCAGTAAAGCATGTGAAAATGTTTTTTTAAACATCAATCAGCAAATATTTATGAATTCCCTACTATGTGCTTAGAGTGGGAAGATGCAAAGACTGAAATAAAACCATCCTTGCCATTTTTTGGCATGTTATACAAACTTAAGGTATAATTATTCTTTTTCCCAGGTCCTCTTTTGAACCTTGGGGGCAATCTTAAATCAGGTCTTTTCTTAAAGGACTTTCATAGTCCAGAGAAGTCACAGGACCACCCTGACTGGACCTCCCACAGCTACCACCCACCGCAGTACATCTTCAAAGACTCAAATTTATACTTACAGACCTGGCCCAGAGACCAGTCTTTGAGAATGAGGAGGCAAAGAATCATTTGCCTCAGAGTCCAGGCCTCTACACCAGATGGTAGGTTTTCAATCCTCCACAAACTTCCAATTCTCTGCTCCCAACCTTAAGTATCATTTATTAAAGGATGTAAATACATTTCACTGTTCAGGTGGCATCGCAACCACTCAAGCTTTTCTCTCGTGGTTTATTATAAGGCTGGCTAAATCCTTCAATGCATTTAATTCCCCGTTACCTATTATTTATTCCCTCCATCTGCATTGTGTGGGTTTGTGTATGGCATGTATATTTATATAAATTCTTATTTATCAGGTTCATAAAATATCCTTTATGAGAGGGAATGTTAGAGAGTGACCCAGATGCACAAGAGGAAATGTTTCATCTCTCAAGGAGTGCCTTATGTGCACCCTAGACAACCCCTCCCCCTTGTGGATCACACACAGAGCTTTAATGGTTTTTAAAATTAGAGCAGCTGTTTGCCTTAAAATTTATTGACCTACTGTGTGTATAACAAGTGGAACTTAAAATATAATCAACAAAGATCATTTTTGTTAAAATCTGATTTTTGGAAATTGCATTTGGTGGAAATTTCTAAGAAGTATTTCCTGCTCTCCTCTGTGTTTTTGTGGTCCTGTGTAACATGTGTAAGTGTGTGTGTGTGTGTGTGTGTACATGAGTGAAGATACATAGAGTCATATGTATATATATGTAATGTGATATATATATATTTATAGTATTAAAAGCTATTAAAGCTTAAAAAAACTTTTAAAAAACTGCTTAAAACTGCACTTTTAGACCATCATATATAAGGAGGTGCATAGGTACCTACATACATACACAAACACATTTGTGTGGTATATGTGTATTATATATAAACATACATATACACCAAACACTTTCTTCAGAGTGAGAATTGACATAATGTAGTGGACAGAGAACTGACCTCGGGGGGTCAGGAAGATTTGTGTTCAAGTTTTACCACTGACATACATTGGCTATATGATTGTGTGCAAGTCACATGGGTAGTGACAGACAGACCCAAGTCTTTCAATTTCATAGCCATTGCTCCTTTTATTTTTCCATGGTCTTGAACTGCTAAACTGACTGCACAAATAATAAGCAACAAGTAAAATTAACTAAAGGTCTTCCATTTAAAGGCAGGAGGCAAATTTTACTTCCTAAGTATCACTAAGAAATATAGTGAGTGAAGTGGCAGCTGGGTGGCACAGTGGATAGAGCACTAGTCAGGTCTGGAGTTGGGAGAATCTGAATTCAAATCTGGCCTCTGACATTTACTAGTTGTGTGACTCTGGACAAGTCACTTAACCCTGATTGCCTCGGAAAGAAATAATGAATGAAAGGAAGGAAAGAAGGAAAGAAGGAAGGAAGGACGAAAGAAAGAAAGTGTGTGGTGAAGAGCATAGAAGGATAGCCTTGGATTCAGTAGTATATTGTCTCTTACCGGACAAGTCACTTAACTTCTTAATGTACCAATAATTCTCAAAGACTCTCAGTTACAGATGCGTTGTCAATCCGCATAGGGAGAGGGAATTTCTGCAGTGAGAGGTCCACACACTGATGAAAACCTAGCTCTAGACCCAAAGGGATGACTGGGACTTGATGGACTGAGCTGCATAACAGGAATATGACTATAGATGCATACATTTCATTCAAAAGAAACAGGAAACAATGACCAAAACAATGTAAAGGTATAGAATAACAATCTAAGTGAAATACTCTGAAATGATAATTACCCAGCTTGGCTCCAAAGAAGAGTTATGAGAAAGTACTCTTCCCTCTACTTTCCAAAGCTTCCGATTTTTTAAATCTGTAAAATGGTGGTAATAGTTTTTAGTCAACTCTTCTCACAGGATTGTGGTGAAAGTCCAGTGAGATAATGAATTAAAAGTACACTGTAAACTTTAAAGTGCTAGGTAAAAATCAGTTATTAATGCTATCACCATAATCATCACTATGAAGGGCCTAACATATTCCTTTTCTTGATGACTCAGGATAATTTTATAAACAATCATTGAATTGGGAGAGACTGTATGACATGGTGAATTAAGTTCTGGAAGTCTTGGGTCTTGGAGTTAGGAAAGCTTGAGTTCAGAATCTCTCCTCTGATGCTTGTGAGCTGTGTGCCTATGGGTCAATGCCTCAATGAATGCTGATCAAATCTATAAGACATAGATGAGTTGGGGGATCTGCTATTGGTAAAGGCTATTCCCATAATGATATAATAATTATACTATGGCAAAATCACTAAATGATACGTTTAGGGAATAACAAGTATAGAACTCTTTCTTTACAATACGGTTTTAAAGAGATGCTTGAGTTCTTGTGTTTACTTTTTTGCTTGTTTTACTTGAGCTTTTCTCTATCCCTTGCAGAATTATCTCTGCATTCTCCTTACTGTTAATATGCCTGCTTCTGGTAGTCTTTTATTCTGCTCTGTGCTGAAAAGATTACTAAGACTGATAGAATTGTGTCTAAAATAAGAGTAAATAGTCATTTAATGAGGTTCTACTATGAGTAAAGTACCTAGATTCCATGGGCAGGATTTTATGACATATATTTTGACTGCTCCTCTGACCATTGACTACCAATGAGTAATGAATCCTTCATCAGTTTAAGTCCTCAACTGGAGACATTTTGCCACTTGTCAAGAATGTTGTATACTGGATTCTTGTTTGGGTGTGGGTAGAATTGGAGGATCTGAGTCCCCTCAAGCTTTGATATTCCTTAATTTTTATAAAGGACTCAAGAAAATTTTGTCTCCATAGGAGTCAAGGACAGGTATACAAAAGCTTATGCAATTTCTTAACCTTTGTGTGACTGTTTTACCACTCATTAAGAGAGGCATGTGTTGGGATTTCATTGGCTAGAAAACTGCAGTATCAAAAGAAGGAAAAGAAATAGCTCCAAAGTACCAGGCAGAATTCTTCAAAGTGAAAGACTATGAAGACAAACTAACTAAAACTGTATTATTTACAGCATAAGAAGCCCTTTTGATACAGCTCAAATGAGTTATCACTGAAAAGTCAAGAAATTCTTCTAGCAGCAAATGATTTAAAGTAATTAGCAAGAGGTTGTTTGTGAGATGCCTGTCCTTTTAGAATGGTGATACTTTCCCTACACAGTTCTGACATGTAGTAAAAAATGGCAGCACACATATTATCCCTAGATAAAAGGCATCTCAAAAATTCTAAAAATTACTGTAATCTGGATGTGCCATCATTTGTTTTTCTCTCTATGGATTCTAGTGTTGACCAATGACAGAATTTAAGGTCACAGGAAGGACTGCAAATCATATGGTCTCAATGAGAACGTGTGAACTCTCCCCCCTCACTTGTGATAATTTCTATACAGAAAAGCTTTTCTATCAGATGACAATTTTAGGTAACTAAAACCTTTAGTTTTCAGATTTCATACATTCATTGCTTTAAGACATTGTTTTTTAAACATAAGATGAGAAAAAAGATAAAAAATGATATCCAAACAAGTGAAATTTTGGACTATGGGTTTATTTTTCTTTCATCCCTAGGTGAGCCTATGTTGGGACAGAAGAAAAGGAGGTGGGAGAGCCAGAAAGATGAAGAGAAGGTAGAGGGGAAGTCAAGAGAAAAGGGAGCAGAGAAGCATGAGGGAGAGAGGTCAAGATCTTTTCATCAAGGAAGCTAATGTATCACTGCTTCTTTTGGAAGAAAGGTATTTTTATATTCTCAGGCAAATATACTTATCTTTTAAAAAACCTTCTATTGGTGCCTTTTGCTTTTATATCTAATTGATTTCTTAATGTGTCCCTCCCCAATCCTGTCTAGCCAGCCTTTCCTTGTAATAAAGATTAAAACCTGAAAAAATATTCTGCAAAAACAATTATGGCACTGATTTGTCTGATAGCATACACAACATATCACCCCTGTAATTTCCCCCACCCCCTTCAGTGAAAGGAAGGGGGTATATTTTCTTATCTTAGGACCAAGCTTGGACATTATAACGTAACATTAAGCTTGGTTTCACCTTTCTATTTACATTGTTGTGATCATGTATGCTGTTTTATTGCATCACATATACGTAACTCTTCAAATGCTTTCTGCCTCCTAGGGTTGATTTAAACCTGAAGTCATAATGGTTTGTTTTTTTCCTTGTAAAAATAGAGCCTAACATCAAAGTAATAACAGACACCACTTGAGGCTGATTGGTTGGTTGTAAGGTTTGACTCTCTTTAAATATGGAAAATAATATTTTTATTTTATCACTGAATTTTTTTGGAGGGGATGGTGTCAGTTGCACATAGTAGGCACTTAAATGTTTTTGTTTCCATTTCTTTATGCACAACTCTTTACCATCTCCACCTGCATAGCTCAAAGGCATCTCAAATTAAATACGTCTATAGGAAACTAGACCCACCCTTCTTCCCAACTTTCCTATTTCTGTCATGGGAAGCACCATCGTTCAAATTATTGAGATAAGAAACCTAAGAACTATCCTTGATTTTCCCCTCTTTCTTGCAATTCTGCTCACTTATCCTTCTACTACATCTGTCACATCTAACTCTCTGTTTCCACTGATATGCACACTAACCCTTGTTTAGGTATGCATCACTTTTTGCCTGGACTATCACAGATATAGAAAACACATAAAGTACTCAGAGTTGATCCACAAGCAGTCATTACAAGGAAGAAGGATAAGGAGGAGGAGAAGGAGAAGAAAGAGAAGAAGATATTGATGTTTGTGAAAGTGCTTTAAAATGAAGTATTATACAAATATAACATTTTTTTAAAAAAATTAAATGGAACTTGGCTAAAGCATGAAAGTTCCAACTATCCATTACGCCAGCAAGGAAAAATATCTTTCTAATTGAGTATTGTTGTAAATGTCCAGTTGTGTCCGACTTTCCAAGCGAATGGGGTTTTCTTGGTAAAGATGTTTGTGGTTTACTGGAGTGGTTTACCATTTCCTTCTCCACTCTGTCCCCATTCTTTACAGATGAGGAACTGAGGCAAATAGGGACTTAAAATAAATAAATAAATATAAGGAACTTGCACAGTGTCACACAGCTAATAAGTATCTGAGGCTGCATTTGAACTCAGATCTTTCTAAGTCCAGGCCTGGTACTCGATCCACTGCACAACCCCCTTCTCAGAGTATGTATGTGCTTGTGAAACAGTGCAATATTCTCTACTTTGCAGCCTCACTCCAACATTGTCCTCTGGGCCCATGACATCAGACTCCCTCATAAGTTAAAGCACCTTATTATGACTTCCTTCTGTGGTCTCCAAGATGGACTTGCCTTATAATAGGTTTTGCAGTCTAATGAATATTATATATATATAGTATAATGATGTCCCAGTATACTTCCTTTAAAAGACCAGTTTGGTAAAATCATACCTTTGGTGCTTTGTGCTGTTAAGATCACTGTCATAGATTTAGTGCCCATGAGGGCCAGTTATCTTTGCTTTGTCCCATAATAAATATCTATTTTGGAACTCAGCTCATAAACAACTACACCAGCCCCCCCATATTATCTGTCTTCATTAAAATGGATTTTGACATTAGAATTGTGTATGATAAAAAGTCTGAGCTCCAGAGAGTTTTCTTTCTTTTTTTAAGTGTGTATCCAAATCTTTGTACATTTGTACATTGTTCCTTATACACTTTTTATATGCTTTGGGCCTGAAGCAGTTCAGTCATTTTTTAGATAGGGTTTTTTTTAAGTGGGAATGTAATTAACACTCTTCCCTCAGAAGGGCACCAAGCCTAAAATTGTCACTGTTCTGTATTTGTACGTGCTGTATTGATAGATACTGACAATGTTCAGCTGAGACCTCAGATTCAAATCCCACACAGACAATGTAAGGAATTTAAGGCTGTATCTTTATGATCCCAAATACCCAGTGGCAAAACTTATGAAAGCCTCACAAATCTCAGACTGATGAATTGACTTTTTCATTTTTTCATCTAAATAATGTATTGACACAGCATGTATGCCCACCTACCACAGAGTCTTACGTGCAGTGCCATGCAGGTAATAGGGACTCATACTTGCTGAATAAGTGAAGGATCAGTATCCATTTAAAAAACTCAGAAGAGACACAATGACATTTAAAGAAAGCACAACCTTCCCCCACCCCCATCTGTCCCTGACAACCACTGGAATTAAACTGAAGAATTTGTGGAGGATTTCATTCATAATCCCTTCAAAATGAGTTAGTACTGATATGTACTAAATGGATTATGCATGAGTCCCAAAACAAATCCAGTGGCAATTAATGTTTTAATAAACTGGTTGTTAGTGTATGCAATACCAACAACTAGTCGGGGGGATCTTATTATATTTATAAACATTAATTAGTTGTTTGTTACTGTGGAAATAAATTTAAAATAAATCTGCAACATCACTGGCCACTTGGGTGAAAAATCTCAGTGGTGATTGCAATTAGAAAATAGATGTGAGAGAAAAGTATTAATTAGTTAGCTAATAGCAAGATTTCTGCTAATTGAAATGAGGAGCCCCTATCTTGCAAGATGATGAAATATGTTAGGTGGGAGGGTGAAAGAGAAAAGAGACCCTGTGGGATTTAAAAATAAACATCAATATTCAGTTAACTCTTTCATGGTTAAATTGAAATATGTCCTCACTACATGCATTACCAATGACTGCCTTCCAATTAATTACCCAATGAAAGGGTTGAAAAGGACCAATAGCTTTTGTTTGGCAGAATGAAATGTCCATGTCAATTAAGAAATAAAATATGTTCTTACAACTACTCCCCAGACTTTCCTTCCTTCCTTGTACCCTACATCTGGGTTGTGAGCACATGGGCTGATAGATTCAGAACTTGGAAGTTGCATTGGAAAGCAGAGTTCAGTACTCTTGAGAAGTCCCAGGCTATTTATTCCTTGTTTTGCACATTTGTGTGTTGATCATTGTGAGTTGTCCTTCCACCAATAGTGATGCAAACTTCTGTATGCCTTAATAGAGAGTGTCCTTGTGAGTTGTTGTGGCCAAAGATTAGCGTCTAGTATCGTTTGTTACAATTCTTGGCTTTCTGAGTAGAAGCAAGGTTGAGGTCTTTTCATAGATCATAGAACCTCATGTTGGAAGGAACTCTAGAGGTCTCAAAGTAGCATTAAGGTGCTGAAACACCTGCCTCCTCACCACTCTCTCCCCTCACCAATTCAGGGTTCTAATGCATCTATCTTCCATCATATCACTCCTTTATCAAAAAATCTTTAGCATATCCTGTTGCTACTGAATAAAGTTTAAAGTCCTGACCCTGATATTCAAAGCCCTCTATGATCTGGCAGCAACCTACCTACTTGGCTTTATAACACAGAATGCAAACTCCTCCATTAGAATGCTCTTTGAGGGCAAGGATTGTTTTTATCTACTACATGCAGGACCTGACATACCAGGTCTGCTAAGGATGCAGGCCATGCTTTCAGAGAGCTTAGAATTTTAGGAAAAACAAGAATGCAAGTAACAATGATACAAAGGAGAATGAGGATGGTGTCCGGGAGGAGTCCAGGCAAACTGCTATATGAAATTCAAAGGGGAGAGAGAATTTTTACCTAGGAAGGAAAGAAAGGGACATTTGAATTGGGCTTTCCAACATAAATAAATCATTTTACAAATTTATAGACCTTAATTTGTTGTTTGTTACTACAAAACTAAATCTAAAATAAATCTGCAACATCATTGGCCTCATGGGTGAAAATTCTCAGTGGTGACTGTAATTAGAAAAGAGCTATAAGAGAAAAGCATTAATTAGTTTATTTTAACTATTAAATTGACTCTTAAATTAGTTAATTTAATTTAATAGAACACAGGGCCTAGAGTCAAGAAGATCTGAGTTCAAATCTGACCTCAGACACTTAATAGCTATATGACCCCGAGTAAGTCACTTAACTATGTTTGCCTCAATTTCCTCATCTGTAAAATGAGTCAGAGAAGAAAATGGCAAAACTGTCTAGTATCTTTGCCAAGAAAACTCCAAATGGGGTCATGAAAAGTCAGACACAAATGAAACAACTGAACAACAACATTTAGTTAAAATAATCATTGTATTTATTAAATTTAAGTATTTAATTAAATTAAGCAATGAGGAAATTGAAATTCTTTATTCTGTATTTTGGCTGAGACTGCAGCAGAAATTTTGATCAATCACTGGCAGCCCTCCTTCCTCCCCCCCAATCTGTTTGCAAGTAAGCATTGCAGACACAGGGTAGAATTCTACATTATTCTTTACCCTTTGGCTAACACTTAACATTTTCATCTCCCATTCTGGTATTGGTGAATCTAACCAGGAATCCATCTATCTGTATGCCTGATGGGCTTTGGAGTTTAAAGAAAAATATATCCACTGGAAATAATAAACAACCATTTTAGCCATTTTAATGTGACTTGATATTGGGGAAAATGTCTTTATGGATTGTAGCAGACAATGAAATTTCTGTTGGGGCCTCTAAATCACTTAATGTTGAAAGGGATTCCCAGATGGCCTTATCAGTGTCTATGTAAAATTGTTTGAGACCTCTATTAACTAATAAATCAGATTTGGGCCTTGGTTGTCTGTCATTTACTCAAACCCTTGGAGAACCATAGTTACTGTATATTCCTGTACAGTATTTGAATTCAGAATTGAAATGTCTGCTTTGTTGCCCATTGGGATAGGAAATAAAACTCCATAATAGAATGTCATTTTTTAAAAGTCTGCATGTTATTAGTTGAGGTGATGGTGTATAACAAACTCATGGGATGTTGTTTGTTGTTGTTTCAAATATTTTATTGAGTAGTAAAACTCATTTGCTTCATTACCTCATGTGGGGATTTGTACACGTTGGTACATGATAAAGATGCAGGTGGGAATTAACTCACCAATCAAGAGTGCTTTTCCTTAATAAGCCACACCAACCTCACTCTTAATCCTATGAAAAAGAGGTTGTAGCATAGACAAAAAACAATAGAAGCTCCTTATTCCAGACCCCGATAGGAAACATGAGTAAATCCCCTGCCATGCTTCCTCCTACTCACCATGAATGGATTTAATTAGTCCCACATGGACAGGTCTTATTAAAATAAAAATATATTTAGGCACAACTGCTTTCTTGTCTTTTGCCCTGTGGAAGTGACCCCTAATTTTAGTTAGCCATGCAGTGCTAAGCAGCTAGTTACTGTGTATTGCTGCTTGTTTCCAATCGTGGGGTACCGAAAAAAGGAAATGCGAGGTAGGGATGTGAAGTAGAATCATTCTCAAGGGTTACAGAATTATCAGAACTTTGAGAGGGAAGGAAGATCTACAGGAAGATGGTAGAGTTGGGGCAATCTAGATCCTTTTTTTTTTGGTCATGGGACAAGTAATAATTAAACTCATTTGTATAATATTTAATGGTTTGCAAACCAATTTACATACTTAGCACCTGGGAACACC
>CM053769.1:217487549-217501873 GCA_028658325.1 Potorous gilbertii
GCTATTTCTAGACAGAGAGCATGCTTCAAAACAAAGGCATTTAATGAAAGACTGTACTAATGTGAGGAGTAATAAAGCATTTCTTCCATAAACCAAAGACTTATTCTCCCACAGATACAGTATTCCTATTTTGGGTAGGAATACTGCACTCACCAAGGGCATCCCCATGGCCAAAGGGCTTCTATCTGATACTGAATGTGTCTTCTGGCAATGCCATTGGCTGTTCCATTGGCACTTGTTCCCCAGTGACCTCTAAAGTCTCCACCAGCCATATAAATATGATAGATAGTCTTTGCTGAGAGCTGTTGCTTGATTCTGTTTTGTTCTTGTCACTACTGGTCATTGTCAATCACAACTCTACCAGGAAGGAAGTTGTGGAGTTCTCTCTGCTTGCAAATTCTGGTTGAAGTCCTATGCCTAGGTGATGTGTATTCTGCCTATGAGAACTGGATTCTGTCACTGCTCTAAAAGACCTTTAAACCTAAGGACTTTTTCTGTTACGGTACCTTTAAAAACCCTAACACACAAAGTAGTTAGACAAAAGGAAAGGTTCTTCTCCCTTGGGGATCTATCATTTGCAGAGGCTTGTCTGATTGGAATAGATATTTCTTTTCATCAAGCAGATCCCTTGGCCCAGGCACCAAATTCTTTGGAATACAAAAGGAGAACCATCCCATCTTACAAGTGTCCTCAAGTTCAAAACTTGCTTTTTTTCCTCTTTTGTTTTTGAGGCCTTTATCTCCACCAGAGTTCTCACTCTGACTTAGGATCTAAAAGTCCATGTAAATGTGTAGTTTCTAATTCTTCCCAGTCAGAACTAATTGTGAAGCCACCCTTCCAGAAACTCTCAGTGGCTCTCTGGGTTAATAGCCCCAGTTTTTCAACCTACAAACTATTTTGCTTTTCTATGTAAATGAATGGGAGTAAGGAAGATTCAAAAATAACCACTAAATCCAATGTCAAGTCATTGCCTTTCCCTTGACTAGAGAAGTGTCATAAGTACATAATCTGGGAAATTGCTTTCTTTCCATATACATTATGTCATTTGATCCCCCTTTGCCCCTGAGGAAACTGAGGCTCAGAGATATTAAATAAATTGTCCACTGTCACATAGCTAGTAAGAATCTGAGACAACATCTAAATATAGGTTTTCCTTACTCCCCCAAAATAGCATTCTGATGATGATGGCCTCTCAAGATAACGACCCTTTCCAATGCAAGTTGATTAGTTGCCATGATGTCAGACTAAGAAATTGATGATCTCTGGATACTGTTGTTTTCATAAATTCAAGGTCTCCCCCAAACCGAGAAGCTAAGATTCCATGATGCTGTGGTAATTTCACTTCAGATCGTTATCATTTATATAGCGCTGCAGGTTTATGAAGTACTTTACAAATAATCTCATTGGAAGTTCACAACCCTGGGAGTTAGGTGCTGTTACTATCCCTGTTCTGTAGAGGAGAAAACTGAGGCAAGTAGAAGTTAATGACTTGCCCAGGCTCACACAGCTAGTAAGTGGTGCTGGAGTTACACCCACGTCTTCCAAACTGTGGGTCCAGCATTCACCTAGTTACCTTTAATTTAGCAGAACTTTCCAGTACGTGTTTCATGTAGTAAGTATTTCCTTCCATCCCCACGTATTTAATCCGTTGCCAAATCTTGCAGTCCCTATTTCCGTAACATAACTCGCATACATCTCTTTCTCTCCGATTGTATAGCCATCCCCCTAGTTCGGGTCATCATCACCTCTTGCCTGGATTATTTCAGTTGATCTCTCTACCTCAAATCTTTCCTCATTTGAATCATTCCTTTGCACAATTTTCAAAGGGATTCCAAAAGCTTAGGTCTGAGTATTTTACAACTCAATAAGCTCGCTTAGCTTGCTATTACCTCTCTGATCAAATATAAAACCTTTTATTTGGCATTTAAAGTTCTTCACAAGTAGGACACTTCCTGCCTTTCCAGTTTTCTTAACACATTACACCATAAGACATTGACTCTACATCTCCCATCTCTTTGCCTTTGCACTGGTTGCCTCTTATTCCTGGAATATTCCTCTCCTTGCATCTGCCTCCTGCAATCTCTCTTATCCCCTAGAATTCAACCTAGGTGACACATCTACATGAATCCTTTCCCGATCTCCCAGGGGCTAGTGCTCTGCCTCTCAAAACTGCTTTGTATAATTATTGTGTATATAATCTCTATATACTTATCCAGGTAGTCGCCCCCTTACTTCCTGCACCCCTCCCTAAAGTGAAAACTGGAAGGCAAGGACTTAGAAAGTATAAAAAGTGAGATTTCAACCCAGGTTGTCCAATTCCCAAATCAGTGCTTCTTCGACTATACTAGTGTCTGAGATATAAAATTAGAACCCGTCTTTCTAACCGACCCTGATTTTTACCTTGGAGAGAGATCCCATGTGAGACTTGCCCACATACCGAGGGATTTCAGGTTATTTAGGTGCCACAGTTTTCTGGCTGATTAGCATCAGTGTGCCTTATAGTATCCCTTAGCTGTTGATATTTCAGCTGTAGATCTCACTCTCCTTCCTCACAGGCTGCTGCTGATTGCCCATTATTTTTAGAAGTGCTAATTGAGAGGGTCATGAAAAATTGAGCAAAGCTGTGAAGAATGTGGAAATGAGGATTCAGTCACGGGCAGTGCAGCAGGCATGCAAACCTCCTCTTGAGAGTGAAAGAAGGCAATTTCCTCACCTCAACACCATCCTCAGAGAAACTTTACCAGTCCTTTATAAAAAGGCAGTAGTACCTAGCCCAATAGGGCTTGGAGTCAGGCCAACCTGGATTCAAACTCTCTTCTGATATCTGCTAGTTATGTGGCTACAGGCAAGTCATTCAACCACTCTCAACTTGCATTTAGTTATCTGTAAAACAGAAATGATTACATATCTATAGTACCTCTCTGTAACTAGATGGCACCATGGATGAAGAGCCAGACCTTGAGTTAGGAAGAAACAGTTCAAATTCAGCCAGACACTTACTAACTGTGTAACGCTGGGTAAGTTACTCAACCTCTATCACTTGTAAACTGGGGCTAGTAACAGTACCTACCTCTCAGACGTGTTGTGAGGATTAGAGGAGATAAAATTGTAAAGCACTTAGCATAGTGCCTGGCACATAGTAAATACTATATAAACATTCATTGATTATTATTGCTTAGGTTGTGATGAGACTCAAACAATAGAGAAAGTCTTTTGTGAAACAGTTCAACTGCAACTGTCATTTTAAAGAGCTTCTAATGGGTCGTGGAAATATTCTCCGTTGTGTTCCAAATGGCCTACATCATCATTTGTTTTATTGACTTTTTTCTTTGAGAACCCTGCTTTCTGCCAAATTTCTACCCTTGGTTTCTCTTTTAATTTTTCATTTTCTCTACTGAATTATTCCAGGGTTTCTGAATGTTAGTTGATTACTGCTGAATCACCGGGAGAATGTTATCTTGTTTTATTTTTTGAGTTTTGAGATTATTTTCCTTTATAGGATAATGATTTTTCATCACGTTGTTGACTCTTTCTGGTCTCTCAGCTCATTTATCATTTCTTTATGAATATCCCTACTGATTTTTCTTTTGGGGGAATCTAACTTACCCTTTAGGTTTTTCTTCTGCTTTTCTTGTATTCTGCCCATCATCTTCACCTTCATTTTCCCTTCTGATCTGATAACATTTTGTTAAACACCTGCAATGTCTGGCCCCACCAATAGTTATTACCTCTCTGTTTTGTCTTGTCAAGACTACCAAGGCTAGGTTATTTCAGAGTCTTTCCTGAGCTGAGGTTTGGGGGTGGGAGGGGCAGAGTATCTGGTAGGTTGCCTATAATGGGCATATTCCCTTGACTGCAGGGTTTATGCCCTGTCCCTTTCCCCCTACATAAATGACTGACTGCTATCACACACAGTTATCTATTCTCTCTTGTCATGGGAGCAGGTGAGTGTGCTGTTCTCTGCTTGACCCTTGAAAAGTAGGCTAAGGAGGGTTGTGCATGGTCAGACTGGGTATTTGCCAATGTAGGAATGCTAGAAGACTCCATAGCCGAACCAGAGGGATGACTATATAATTGGAGAGAAAAGGATGTATGTAAGATATGTAGAAATAGGAGATGCAAGATTTGAGTCTTGAGTAATTAACAGCAGGGAGGTAATAGTTGAAGTCAGAAGAATAAATGAAGGATCTCTGTTTAGAGAAGAGCAGAGGCACAATGTATACAACTATGGATGCAACATATGCCTCTATGTTTAGAGACCTTACTGTTTGTATTCCAACATGTAGCCTGATGTGGGATTATCATATTTCTGCTTAGGTCACAAATAGAATCTTTATTAGCATGTGGAGTCTGCTTCTCCCTTTTTCCACCCCAAAGTAACTATGTCTACAGAAGTAGTGGTGCAATAGATAATGCTAGATTTGGAGGTAGGAAGATGTGTTCAAATCTGCCCACCCCCATTTACTAGATCTGTAGCCTTGGGCTTAAGTAATTACCTAGGATTTATATACTTATCCACCCCCAGCCCCTACCAAGAATCTCCAGTCTCTCTCTCTATATCCGGGGTCAAATATAAAACATTGTTTGTCTTCTAAAGCCCTTCACAACCTACAGCCTTCCTACCTTTTCAATTTTACTGCACTTTCTACTCTCCTTCCATCCTGTGCAATCTAGTGGCACTGTCCTCCTTGCTGTTTCTGGAACATCTTTCCACTCTAGATATTTTCACTGACCATTTTTCTTTGCCTGGAATGCTTTCCTTTCTTACCTCTCTCTCCTGACGTTCTTCAAGAGAGCTCCTATTCCACCTACTGTAAGAGGTCTTTCCTAGGCTCCCCTACTGCTGGTGGATTATTTGTGGCTGACTTGTGGTAGAAGCTTCAGAGCTCTTGACCCCAGTATAGTGATGTCCTTTTGATCCTCTTCAAGAATGAAGGACAGCAACCAACTAACCCCTGGTGTCTAACCTCTGAGATTTCTTACCATTTATATCACTTAGATGTTTGTCTGTTGACTCCTTTATTAGAATATGAGCTCCTTGAGGGCGGGGACCATGTCTTGTCTTTATATCCCCAGGCCTTGGCACAATGTCTGGCACACAGAAAGTACTTAATGTTTGCTGACTGATTGACTAGTCATGGATGATTTATATTCCCAGCACTCAGCTTAGTGGTTGGCATGTAGTTTGCATTTAATAAATATTTATTGACTGACTGACTAGATGGCTTTACACTCTGGGGAGGGAATTCTCCTATCAAGTTTTTCTCATACTGACAAAAATCACACATCCTTTATGAGTTCCAATATCTATATCCATGTGAGAAACTACAAAACATGGATACCTTTATGTTTGCTCATATATGTACATATAATGGACATGCATACATAACACACATATCTATGTAGATATAGGTATCATCTATGTCTATATGTCCATATCTATATATCTATATGTGAATGCAGCCTCAGTCCCAAGGTCCACTGGTATGGAACTCTCTCTTTATTGGTGGATATTCATGTCTTGTGATAGCATGATAGGCAAGATGGAATAGGCAAGAACAGAAGACAGGAAAACTTTTAGGTCTTTGGACTTGCATTAAGTCTCTTCAGAGTTGCTTTGGACATATCTGGTTTCCAACTTTAAGAGAAAAGATAGATGGTGCCAACTCCACTTCATGTTGCTGAAGGAAAAGACTGGGAAGAAATTGACATGATGAGCTGGAAGTCTCTATCTTGTTCCTATCCCTAGGTTGGAACATTAGAGATTTCAAGGAACTTCCTTTTGAGCGAGTTCTAAGACTTTTTCTTGATTGAATTGTTACCTCATTCCCAACTGGAGAGCTCCTTCACTCAATACTGTCTGCTATACATTCTTATTATATACTTCCTCTGACTTCCATTTTTCTAACAATTCAGATAAATGGGTTTCTTGACTAAGTGCTACGTGTATTCATGCTGGGAAAGGAGTCAAGCCTTAGATATAAAGCTGGAATCCTCCTTTTCCAAAATAATAGTGGTCAGAAGTCAGCTTGAATCTGAAAATGACACCCCCTAGAAAACAATATTTAAGGGAGCAGATAAATATAATTTTAGCCAATACCTCCTCTCTTTGAGGAGAGTGGAATGGCCAGTTTCTGTAGGCATTCTTCTTGCTTACCCTCCTAGCAGGAATTCTAGTTTCCCTGGAAAAGGGTAAGGGGAGAGGAAGCTAGCAATGTCTTTTTCTCCTCCCTTTGATCCACACAACAACACATCCATGCTACATGTAGGGGACAGTCCTTTATGTGCATACGTACAACCAGTCATTGCTCTTTTGGCTAAAATGATTCTAATAGGCTATACATGTTCTTCATATACCCAATTATGGCTAATTGGGCAATCCCTAACCAACCCATGTAGTTATTGCAACCTTTTGGGATCAAGTAATTCAATAAATTAAAACCAGGCACGGGGTAATAATAGCAATTTTATACTTTGAAAAATATTGTCCCGTGTTTTTCTTTATTCATCTCTATGAGATAGGGTGGGGCAGATTTTATTCCCTTTTTTTTACCCAGTAGGAATCAAAACTTTTGGAGGCCAGGGGTTATTTCCCTGTTTTGTCATTATTTTCCAATTGTACATGTTGAATCAATTTGAATTGAATTGTTACACCTAGTTTACAGATGAGACTACTGAAGCTCAGACAGCTTCAGTGATTTTCTGGTGGTAAAAGTAGGGAATGACCTTTATGTCTCCTGGTCTAACTGTAAAAGTCACTAATTTTTCTTTTCTTTCCTAAGAATAGATTGAAAAGAGGCATTTGAAACCTAGTATTTGATTGGAGACTTGTACCAAAGGCATCATTTTCATATCTTCCCTGCAGACAAGGGCTGCAAAACCACCAGCTGAGATGTTCAACACCACTTGAGTATCTTTGTCCAGGCTGAGACTTGGCTTGGTTATTGGATGACACTTGACAATTCATCTAGGAGATGGATGGTCAAACAGGTTTCCCAGAACTTGTCATTAGTTCTTTATCTGAAAAAAGAGCAAGCAGTTTCTAACCTGTAAATTGTGTGTCATTTCTAAAAAAAAGAGGAGGGAGGGGGAGAAGGATGGTGGCGGGGGAGACAAATGGGAATGGATTAAATAAATGGGCCCAGAGCATGCTTTTCTTCCCTTTTGCTAAAGCTCATTGATTGGGGGATTCTGCCCCCTCCTCAAGAGTAATCAGTTTTTCAGTGAATGGACAGAATAAAATAATTTCAAGCAAGTCCTTCCAATGAACTGTCATTAATTTGCCGATCATTCGGATCAAGACATGTTCGGTTTTCCCTAAGTGTTAGCTGAGTTGTACTCTAGGGATTTACTGGGGCTGATTGGCACAGGGTGGGGGTGTAAACCTAGGGGAGCATTAGTACAGAGAAAGATGCTGGGGGAGCCTGGAGGAGGAGGAGGGAAGAGCTGGTAAGGGCTAATGAAGGCTCTATGTTTGTTCATCTTTACAGAGTCACTTATTACCACTAATTGGGAGGGACAGTTTAAACAAGCACAGAAGAGCAGTTGTCACATGAGCCTGACATGGTTTTAAAGAGGCAGTCAGGACGGCTGCACTGGTTGGTCCTGGCCCCCTGAACTCCTGCTGTATGCTGGCTGGAAGCCTAGCATACACATCCTCCTCAGAGTGGAGGCTTTGTCAGGGAACCCTATTAGAAGTCAGCAGTCTTAAGAAATCTGAGCAACACAAGTCATTTCAGGGAGCTATAGACAGACATGCAGCTGTCTGGGACACTTAGAAAGTCAACAGCTGACGGAAGGGGTGGACTTTGGGCTTGGCTCTAAATGGATTGCAAGATGTGATCTGAATTAATTTGTGATGCATAGTTTGAGGTTGTTTTCTTTAAAGAGCTCAATTGATTTTTAAAGAACATTCAGTTGTGTGAGCACTAAAATATTAATAACCTGACATAGATCATATAGGAATTTCACCACTTTATCTTTTGATTATTTCCAACATAAGGACACATTAATTTCCTTTAGACTTTATTAAGTGGGGTTGAGTGAACATCACCCCACTACATCCAATATTTCCAAATTATTTGGCTGACATTTATTCCAAGAGAGTGTTTTCTATTTTACTGCCCTGTATTTTGGTCTTTACCATCCAAAACAGCTGCATTATTTTTGTGCCCAGATGTAAGCATACCCAGTCAATTTGGAACTCTGCTTTAGTTTTCAGACTATGCTTTAACTTTCTTTCAAAAGAAAAGTCTCTTTCTACCTAGTACCAAATTGCTATAGAGAATTGTGTAATTCCCCAGCCCCAAATGTATGCTAAGTTAAATTACTTAATTTATTTCTATATAGGAGAAATATAAATCATAAAAGTCAAATTATGTCCCCTTGCTAGGGAGGTGTAAAATGGCAGGTGGCAGATTCCACATATTTTCAATTAAGAAAAGATCGAACAAAATAAAGTTTGACTATATTGTCCCTGCACTTATCTGTTAACATTTCAATCCCCATAAATCAGAATAAAAGCATTTAAAAAAATACACTGATGGGTATTGTGTTTGAATGACCAAGATAGAAATGGAGAATTCAATCCAGTATATCGACAGCTCTTTCAGAGTTATATGCTGAGTTACATACGTGACATGTCCTGTCCAGAGAGTGTGTGGATGATAAGAATTAGAAAGAAAGACACATGGGCTGGCCAATATTCACCTGGTTTTGGATAAGCTGTTATCTGCTTTTCATAATTTTCACTTCATTTTGCAAATAAACCAAATGGAAAATTATTGCAGCTGGTAGTTCCTTGGGGAAAAAAAGTCATTCCTGTTTTGAACATTGAAAATTGTATTTCCTATTTATGATACAGGCAGATGAAGTGCATCTGTGGGTTCACTTTGGAAATATTTTTAAGATGGATGTTAGACCTGTGAGCTATAAAATGAGTAGGTATAAGGAAGGACTATCAATTTATGAAGTTTCTATAAATTTCTCCCCACCTTTCTCTACGTGTGTGTTTCCATTTTAAATTGCCATAAACTAAACCCAAATATTGGTGAGGCAGCTGGATTCTTCTTTTTGGACAAAGTAAGTCTTAGTCCTTAACAAGAAATTAGATTTTTATTTCCCAGAATGGGAAATGAGAAATGATTTGTTTGGCATAACACTCCATGTTAGGTGTCCTGAATTGTATTAAGAATGAAATTGTTGTTCATTGATACCTTAAGATATAGTCCAATACAGGAAAAACAGTGTCCCCTTCACTTTTGCATGAATGCATTCAGTTATTTTCTTAACATCTGGAAGTCATTTATTTTGTCCTGAGACATCTGCAGGGGTTGTTTATGAATGATGGCTGCATGGTAACTGGCAAATAGGAAAGACGTTGGGACTTATTCTTAGTGAAGTTAGGTTTTACTGTGGATGGAAACCACTTAAACAGTTATATGACAAGTAGAGTCAGATGCACTACTACTACTACTACTACTACTACTACTACTACTACTGATGATGATGATATTGTAGTTCACTCATTTTATTGTGTCCAATTCTTCATGCCACATTTGGGATTTTCTTAGAAAAGATACTAGACTGGTTTACCATTTCCTTCTCCAGTTCATTTTATGGATGAGAAATCTGAGGCAAACAGGATTAAGTGACTTGTCCAGAGCTGCATGGCTAGTAAGTGTCTGAGGCTAAATTTGAACTGAGGTCTTCCCCATTCCTGGCCCAGTGCTCTATCCACTACAGCACCTACCACATTTATATAATGTTTTTAAACTTTTACAAAGTATTTTGCTCACGCTATCCCTTTTGATTTGCACAATGACCCTATGTAATTGTAATTTAAAATGGAAAGATCTTTCTCATTAATTTATAGGCCCACATGCTCTGCTTGGATTGCCTGGAAGTCTGGGTCACATGTGGTAAGAGAGGCTTGCTGAAGGGGTGGAATAGGAAGGGTGGAGTGGAACTGGGAGGAAGTGAGTGAATGAGGTCAGGTCAAAGGAGATAGAACATAGGCCAACTGACACATTGTGACAATTGATAGTGAGAAGACCCTGGCTGAATGAGGGGAGGTTTGAGAACGGCTTTGCCCTCTGCTGTGATCATGTTTATTAACTTCTTGGTCACCATGATGGATTTTGCTTTCTGGTTCTGGGATTTGGCTCTTTGGTGTTTAAATAAATGTTTTTCTTCTGCCTTCTTTGGAGAGCCTTTTATATTTTGTGATTGAGAACTATGCTAGCATATTCATAGTCACCACCAGTGCTGTGAATATTGCCTTGGCAATACACCCTGTGAGGCTGATGCTATCATTATCATGTTCATTTTCAAGGTGGGGTAGCTGAAACTCAGAGAGATTCAAGTGACTTCCTTGTCCAGCTAATAGGTGAAGGTAATGCTATTTGAACCCAAGACTTATGAATCTAAGGCCAGCACTCTTTCCACTGTCACACTACCTCTTCTGGAAAGAGAGACCAAGTGAACCCACTTAAGTGAAATTAAATGTTTTTGGGCTAAAATGGAACCTAAATTTCAAAATTTTAAAGAAAAGGTTTTGACCCAGCTGTCTGAAAACAAACAAACAAACCTCAATTCAATATCATTCATTAAACACCTACCTAACACAAGTCACTACTGGGTTAGGACTGGAAATACAGAGACATAAATGAAATCATCCCTGCCCCAAAAGCAACTTCCATTTCACTGAGGAGACAGATAAATAAATGCAAAGTATGTATAAAGTATCCTCATTGCCTAGAACAGTACTTAGTACATGGCAGGCACTTAATAAATACTTGTTGGTTAATTGAGCATTAAAAAAGTCCTGAGTGGGAAAGCATTGTATCCAGGAAAGGTTTCATGCAGGTGGTAACACCTGAGCTAACCTATGAATATTGTTAAGCATTCTATGAGGAAGAGATGAAGAGGGAATGTATCCCAGGTGTGGGGGAGTCTTTGCAAAGATCTAGAACTGAGAGGTGTAATGCTATGTTTTGCCCTAGAGGCAATAGACACTCACTAAGAATTGTCGAGCAGGGAAGTGACATAATCAGATATGCTTTAGGAAGATTATTTTGGCAAGTTTATGGAAAATTGAAGAAGATAGAGAATGGAGGAGAGAAGGTCAGTTAGAACATTGCCACAATTCTCCAGGTGAAAAGTGATAAGTATGAACTAGGGTGGTAGTCATATTAGTGGAGAGAAGGAGATGGATACATGAGATTTTGCTGTTAATGAATCTAAGAAATAAATGAATATACGTGTGTTTAAATGGGTTCTCCATTGCATGACTTCATTCGTATTTTGCTGGTCAGAGTAAATACCCATTTATCAATCATTCAAAATACACTTAATGTTCCTAAGCAGTGATGGTCCTATAAGAGATATGGAAAAATACGTATAAGATATTGTCTCTAGCCTCAAGGAGACTGCAGTTGAATGGAAAAACAGAAAATGGGATTTTTTTAAAGAAATATTTCTTAGTTATTTGAATGGGTAACAAACTGAGGATACATCATATGGGCAATGCCCATTATTCTCACATTTAATACTGGATTAATGCAACCCAACTGAGGATGAGGAGGGCAAGCCTAAGGTGTAGCAGAGTAGGTAGCTACCCATGTAGCATGTGATGTAAGGGATGATAAGTTCTCCCAATTCTCCAAAATCTCCCTCCTCAATTGACCTGTCAGCGACACCCAAATTCCATAATTAAAGATTTGCTACTTTGGGTTAAGCTTTATCCCTTCTTTGAAGCCCTCTTAAAAATGCAAATCACTTTTGGGATACAACACATTAAGTTACTACATCTTAGTATGAATTAGTTAAATGTATTGTTTTCCTTTTAGGGTGGACAGAAGGGCACTGTTAGAATACTGCAAATAGGAAGGCACAAGCATATAGAATAGGTAGTTGTGAAATATGGAAGGGAACCTTTGACTACTTTTGAATTTTCCCCAGGGCTGGTGCTGTAGAGAAGTAGAGAATTCATAGTACGGAGTTATAACTATCCTCAATTCAACTTAATTCAGTAAGCATTAAAATCCCTATTAAATGATACACAAAAGGTTTTGGGGATACTATAACAAAAATCAGCAATATTTCCTTCTTCCAGAAACTTCCATTCTACTGGGAGATACAACAAATAGACAAATAAGCAAATGTAAGATAATTCGAGGAGAAAGACAGCATTTAACAATTAAGGAAATCATGAAAGTCTTCTCCCATTCAGATAGCTTTGCACATGAGTTGAAAAGAATCTAAAGAATCTAAGAGGCAGAAGTGAGTGAAAGAGTATTCCAGGTATAGGGGGAACCTATGCCTGAAAAGTAATGGAATTAGGAGATTAATGCTGAGTTTGGGGAATAGTAAAAGGTCCAGTCTGGTCGAACTACAGAATGTGTGGAAGGGAATGATGTGAAATAGATCTGGAAAGGTAGACTAGAACTAGACTAAAAAGGATGTTAAATGCCAAACGGAGGAATTTTCGTTGTATACTAGAGGCAATAGGGAGTCACAAAAGATTCTGGAGCATAAGAATAAGGTAGTCAGATCTTTACTCCAAAAAGATTATTTTGGAAATGATGAGGGAAGAAGGAAGAAAGGAAGGAAGAGAGGGAAGAAGAAAGGAAGATGCTGTTGATGTGGTACTGTCATTGACTTGGGGAAGAGGTTAGAAAAAATGATTATAAACTTTTTGATTGACTTTGCAGCCATACCTCAATGCTGGAGATGTATTTCATTTGTACTATGAAGGTAATGAAATCCAGTTTTAGAAGGACAATAATACAGAACACATCAGATCAAATGGAGTTTTAACTGTTTCATTTTTTTTTGTTATTTCATACTTTTTGTTTTTTCCTCTTCTGGGCTTATTTTTTTTTTAACAGTTATCTGTGACTACTTCTTCATCTTGTACCATGATGGACTTTTTCAGTTCTATACAGGCATATCTTGGAGTTATTGTGGGTTCACTTCCAGACTACCAAAATAAAGTTGTTAACACAATACAGTCACATGATTTTTTTTTGGTTTCTCAGTGCATATAAGTTAGGTTTACACTATACTGTAGTCTATTAAGTGTGGTGTATATAGTATTATGTCTTAGAAATGTGCATATCTTAATTAAAAATGCTTCACTGCTAAAAAAAATACTAACCATCATCTGAGCCTTCAGTGAGTGGTAATCTTTTTGTTGGTGGAGGGGTCATGTTACTGATGGCTGCTGACTGATCAGGGTGGTGGTTGCTGAAGGTGGTGGTGGCTGTGGCAATTTCTTAAAATAAGACAACAGTGAAGTTTGCTGTATTGATCGACTCTTCCTTTCCCTTGATAACTTAGAGCCCATTGTAAGGTTATTAATTGGCCTTATTTCAATATTCTTGTATCTCAGGGAATAGGAAGGCCTGAGGAGAGGGAGGAAGGGAATGGCTGGTTAGCAGAGCAGTCAGAACACACAACATTTATCTATTAAATTAGTCATCATATATAGGCATTGTTCTTGGTGCCCCAAAACAATTACAATAGTAAAATCAAATGTCACTGATCATAGACCACCATAACAGATATAATAATAACAAAAAAGTTCAAAATAGTGCAAGATGTGACACAGACATGGCATGAGCACCTGTTGGAAAACTTGTGCCAACAGATTTGCTTGATGCAGGGTTGTCACAAACCTTCAATTTGTTAAAAACACACACACAAAGACCTACAACAAAAAAACAAAAGAATGAAAAAACCCCACAATCTCTGTTAGTACAAGAAGTGAAGTTATAAAATGAGGTATGCCTGTATAGTCTTGACTGTCGGCACATTATATTTAGTTAATATTTCCACTTTGATGTTCAGTGTATTTTTTTAGACTGGCCTCAGATTTTTTTTTTATTAGAAACTACCTTTTATAAATATAAAAGGTTGATTTTGAAACTCAATCTCTGTGAATCTCTCTGGTTTAAATTTCTAGAGCCTTTCAAATTCCTCTTCAGAACTGTTTCCAAAAGGCCAAAGTCACCTGGAGATAAGAATGGAGATATAGGGTTAGCCACAGAATTGTTTTGGCTTTGATTTGAATTAGCATTGAAAAAAAGTTTTATTGATGCATTTTAAAAATTAGAAAAACACTCCCTTTGCTGTCCTACATAATTTCTTATTTATTTAAAAGTATTATTCTGAGAAGGGGTACCTAGGTTTCATTGGACTGCCAAAGAGGTCCATCATACAGAAAGTTAAGAAACCCTGTCCTGGAAGTAATAGGGAAACACTAAAGATTCTTTAGCAGAGAAATGACAACGTGCTCAACTTCCCATACATTTTTTATGAAA
>CM053769.1:217502373-217550853 GCA_028658325.1 Potorous gilbertii
ACTGGAACCCCATTTGGGGTTTTCTTGCAAAGATACTGTAATGGGTTGTCATTCCTTCTCCAGCTCATTTTATAAGTGAGGAAACTGAGGCAAAAGGAGTAAAGTGACTTACCCAATGTCACACATTTAATAAGCATCTGAGGCCAAACTTGAACTCAGGAAGAGGAATCTTCCTGACGCCATGCCGCGAATTCTGTACCACTTAGCTACTCAACAGTTCATTAATGTATCTATTTTCCTCATCCTTGCCAGAATTTGTCATTTCTGACAGGTGTGAGGTGGTACCTCAGTGTTCTTTTAATTTGCCTTCTCTGATCAATAGTGATTTAGAGTATTTTTTATGTGACCATAGATAACTTCGATTTCTTCTTTTGAAAATTATCTGTTTTTATTTTTTGACCATTTATCAGTTAGGGGATGACATTTTTTTTTATAAATTTGATACGGTTCTATATTCAGTATATATTTGAGAAATGAGGGCTTTATCAGAGAAATTTGATGTAAATTTTTTTAATATTACTTCATTGTCTATGGTGTCTTTTAGCAAAATGTAGTTTCCCTTTTAATTAGGTCATTTTTACTTTTCTTTGTATGAGATCATGATTGCTACCCCTACAATTTTTACTTCAACTGAAGCATAGTTTATTCTGCTCCAGTCCTTTATTTTATCCCTGTGTGTGTCTTTTCAGGTGTGTCTCTTGTGCATAATATATTGTTGTATTTTGGGTTCTTATCTATTCCGCTATCTGCTTTCATTGTGTGGATTAGTTCATTCCATCCACACTCATAATTATGACTACTATGTATTTCCTTCCATCCCATTTTCTTTTGTTTATCTGTCTCTCTCTCTTTTTATCCTGTCCCTCCTTAAAAGTCTATTTTGTTTCTGACGGCTGCCTCCCTTAATCTAGTCTCCCTTTTATCATCTTTCCCTGACTTCATAAAATGGATTTTTATATCCAACTGAGTATGTATTTATATTTTTTCCCCTTTGAATGAAATCTGACGAGAGTGAGGTTGAAACGTTGCTCGCCAGCCCCACCCTATTTTCACCTCCACTATAAAAGCTCTTCTTAGCACACATCTTTTATGTAAGAAAAACTTCCCCATTTTACTCTCACCTCTAACATTTTTTTTGAGATCATTCCAACATAATTGACTCATACTCATGACCTCTGTCTATGTACACTCTTCACATCCCTGATAATGATAAAGGTCTTAAGAGGTATAGCCCATAATAGGAATACCAATAGTTTAGCTTTATTGAGTCCCTTATGGTTTATCTTTCTATTCTTCTTTTGAATTTTCTATTTTAATGTTAATTTTAAAAAATTTTTTCATCTTTTCATTAGGCCTGCTTAGAAGTCCTCTATTTCGTTAAATATACCTCCCATGCCCCCAAACGATGATACGCAATTTTTCTGGGTACGTTGTTATTGTTTGTAACCCTAGCTCCTTACTTTCTGGAATATCATATTCCAAGACCTTTGTTACTGCACTGTGGATGGAGTTAAATCTTCTGTGACTCTGACTGTTGCTCCCTGATATTTAAAGGTTTTCTTTATGGCTGCTTATAATATTTTCTCTTTGACTTGGCAGCTCTAGAATTTGGCTATAATATTCCTGGGAGTCCTCATTTGGGCATTACTTTCAGAAGATGATTGGTGGATTCTTTTAACTGTTATACTCTCGGAATCTAAGGTATTGGAACAATTTTCTTTGGTAATTTCTTGAAATATGATGTATAATCTCTTCTTATCATGGCTTCCAGGTGGTCTGATAATTCTTAAATAATCTTTCCTTCATCTATTCTCTAGGTCAGTTGTTTTTCCAATGAGATATTTCACATTATTTTTATTTTGTTATATCATTCTTGAAGTTCCCTGGAGCCATCAGCTTTCACTTGCCAATTATAATTTTTAAGGAATTATTTATTTTTCACTGAGCTTTTGTGCCATGGTTTCCATTTCAGCCAATTTTGCCTTTTAAGGAGTTCTTTTCTTCAGTGAACTTTTGTTCCTTTTTTATCATTAGACCAATTCCATTTTTTAAGATTTTTCCAGTTTTTTTGTGCCTTTTAAAAAACCTAATTGTTTATTCTCTTTTTAAAATTTTCTTTCATCATTTCTTCTCCCTATTTTTCATATACCATTTTTACTTTTCTTGAAGTCTTCTAGAAATTTTTGCTGGTGTTGGGTCCAATTAGCATTTTTCTCTGAGACTTTGCTTGTAACTATTTCACATTGTTATTTTCCATGGTTCTTTCACCCCTCTGCTTTTTCTTGTTCATGATGTTGATTGAGTGTTGTGGCTTCTGGTTCTTTCAGTCAGAGGCTAGAGAACTTTTTGCTGAGCTGATGTGTGAAAAAGCTAAAAGCAGGTTTTTGTTTTGTGTTTCCCGATCACCCCTGGGGTTAGCTTGTTAAGTGTGGAGGGAGTGGTCTGGTCACAGATCTCCTCAGCTGAACTGAGGAAAAGGCAAGCTCAGGGGCTGGTGATCCCAGCTGCCCTATTGTCTTTCTGAATCCCCTGGAGTTCTGAGGCCCACCTAGATGCTAATGCGTGTTCCCACCCCTCCTGGGGCTCCTCTCCTGGCGCTGAGGCTTGCCTGGGTCCTAGTGAGTTCTCTCAGCCCTGGGTCCTCTGTCCTTCCAGTTTGCCTCTGCCACAGTAGGAGGGTTTTCCCCTTAGCTATTTTCTTCCCCTCAGGTGTTATGAGACTATTAGTCTCCTTCTACTCTTCTTGCTGATCTAGGATTTTTCTGGGGAAATATTTTATGGTTCTTTCATGGTCATCAACGGGAGAGGAGAGAGCATTTACTGATCTCCATCCTGGCCATCCTGGCTCCTGGAAGTTCAAGTAGGTGACTTACCAATATTTAATCTTCGAGCTGAGAGTCTCAGGAGCTGCTGTGCTGATATCTGGTGCTCAACAGCTCTCACTGGCTCAGCTAGGCTTGTCTCCCGCCCTTAGTGCTGCTCTGCCAGTTTTGCCTGCTTGGGTTTCCCAGGCCCCTTCTGCTCCACTGCGCTGGACCTGCTGCGTTGTGCGCTGGGGAATCACCCCCACGAAACAGATCCTTCTTGTGGACCTTCCAGTCTAACCTGGGCTCCAAATCTGCCACAGTCTGTCTCCCACTGGATTCTGCACCTCCAAAATTTGGTCAGATTCTCCTTTCAGAGGTAAATGAAGGAGTTTGTCCAAGAGCTTAGGTGAGTGGTTGCTCTCACTCCGCCAACTTGGCTCCGCCCCCCCACGTTGTTATTTTCTAAGTTTGTATCTTGGCTTTCTCTGCCACTGTAGTAGCTTTTTATGGTCAAGCTATTTTTTGTTGTTTGCTCTTTTTTTCTTTATTCTTTACTCCAAACTTAATGCTAAAATTGGGCTCTGTTCACCTGGTGCTGAAAAGACACTCTGCTAAGCTTTAGGCTTTTCATGTTGTTGTTTTTTTCAGAACTAGTTCCAGGGGTCTGCAAGTTTTTGGTGCTTCCAAGGTGGTGTAATCTTGAGAGAGGTGTGGCTGCTGCTTTTTCAGTCTAAGCTTTTTACCCAGGAAGGACCCCTGCTTCCTTGAAGCCACAAGTACTAGTGTTCCTCTTGGCCCTGGAACTGTGACCATTGCCATTGCTCCCTTGTGACTGAGAAAGTATTCCTCTCAATCCTGGAACTGTGCCTCAGAACTGCTTATTGTACTCAAGAGTTGCCAATCAGCACCAGCTGCACCTTGTGCCACCAAAGGGTCCCCCCAAATCTCCTTCTGACTAGTTGTCTGACCCCCTTCCCACTTCTGGATCAAGAGCTCCCAAAGCTGCTCCTGCTGCTTCCCAGCTGCCTCCAACCCACCACTGGTGCTCCTGTTTCACTCAGACCTGTGCCCACTCCAGTGTTACAGACCTCTCCTGCAGTTTTTCTAAGTTGTCTTAGGCTGGAAAAATGTCTCCATCTATCCTTTTATTGACTCTGCTCCTCCAAATCTTGATTTGAGATGTTATTTTACTGTTATTTGGAGGGGAATGTTGGGGAGAGTTCAAGTAGGTCCTGGCATGTCCTTTTTTCATTGAAAACATCTCTCTTTTATTACTTCCCAATATCCCCACAGAGCCTTTCTTTGTGATAAAGCCAAACAAACCAACCCTTTGATCATGTCTAATAATGGAGGCAGCATTCTGTACCAGTAGTTGACCACTTCCCTATTCCCTTGAATTCCTTTTCATCCTACATTAATCTGATGAATGTTTGAGGGGATTCCCACCAATTGGAGAATAACCGAACAATTTGTGATGTATGATTGTGATGGAATACTACTGTATTTTAAAAATGATGAGCTAGATGTTCTCAAAAAAAAAAACCCTGAAAAGACTTACATGAACTGATGCAAAATGAAATGAGTAGAACCAGGGGAACATTGTACATAGTAACAACAACATTACAACATGATCAGCTGTTTGTGATTTAGCTGTTCTTGGCAATACAATAACTTAAGACAACTCTGAAGGACTTATGATAAAAAATGTTGTCCATCCCCAAAGAAGGAACTGATGGAGTCTGAATACATATTGAAGCATGCTTTTGTAACTTTATTTTAGGAGGGTTCTATTTTGGTCTGGGTTTTCTTTTACAACCTGACTAGTATGAAAATACGTTCTGCATGACTACACATGTATGACCTATATCAAATTGCTTGCCTTTTCAATGCAGTGGAAAGGGAGAGAGAGAATTTGGAACTCAATTTTAAAAACAAACGTTGAAATTTGTTTTCACATGAAATCAAGGAAAATAAAATGCCAAATTAAATTTAAAACCAGAAAAATAATTAATGTGATGAATACAGAGAAGCATAGAAAGGTCCATATGAACTGATGCAGAGGGAGCAAACCGAGAAAAGAAAATAATAAACATAATAACTGCTACAAGGTAAATGAAAAGAACAGTCACGCACACATGCAAAATCAAAAGTAAATGTTGAGAAATTATAAGGAATAAATATGGCTTAAAGGAAGGACATGAAAGGATGCTCCTCACTCACCCTTTGCTTTGGTGGGAAGTTCACATTTGTGAACATTGTACATGTTTTTAGCCTTTTTCAATATATGAACTGATTGTGTTGACAATTCTCCAATTTTTTGTCTTAAAAGTTTATTTTACGGGATGGTTCTTTGGAAGGTGTGGTGAAAAGAATATGAAGGCAAACTATGATGATAATGAAAAGACATCAGTAAGTTTTTAAAAAAGTATGATGGAGAAAAGCCTTGGACCTCAGAATACCAGATGTGACACGTTAGCTCTTAGACAATGAACAAGTCATTGAAGTTTGCTCAATCTTATTTTCTTTATTACGGGGAAAATATTTTGTAAACTTGAAAAGCTGTGAAAATGAGAACCATCCCCATTATAACACAACTCCTATTTGGGGCTTGTAGAAGCAGTTCCTCTCACTCATCTGCTCACCTTCTGGGGGGGTAATTCTGTTGTCATTTATCTCTTGCCTTTTCTAGATCATTTTCATGTTATTATTATATTAATGTCTTCCTGAAATGCTTGGTGAGTGAATTAAGATCATATATTGAGGGATGAAAGAGACCTCAAAGGTCAATTAAAGTTTTGAATATTGATTATTATGGATTCTGAATGGTGCAATGGTTAGAGTGTTGAAATTGGAATCAGGAGAAACTAAGTTTAAATTCTGTCTCAACCACTTATTAATTGTTGACCTTGGACAAATCATTTAACTACTCAGCCTCAGTTTCCCAATCTGTAAAATGGGGATAAGAATCGCATCTTCCTCCTGGGACTATTATGAGAATTAAATGTGAAACCTTGAAGTACTGTATAGATACTAGTTATTTCTATTTTTATTTTTTCAGTGTTGCTCACCACTCCATCTGGTCCATCTTCATGAGATGGGGGGCTAATATTTTATGAGCCCCAAACTGATGACCACGGGTAGCCAGATAGTATAGTCTATGGAGTAGAATAATACACAGTGCCTGACACGTGGTAGTTGTTTTATAAGTGCCAGTTGACCAACTGATTGAGCAGCCTAGAGGATTAGGAGCTAGGAGGTCCAGGTTTCAGGTTTGACTCTCCTGCCATTTTTCTGACCACTCACACTGACTGAAGAAGTTGCTCAGCTTCCCTCAGCATCAATATTTCTGCCTATAAAATGGAACTGATCATATTTCCCTTAGCTTAGGTTATAGGAAAAGGTAATGTGTGTATAGTGCAAGATAATGCAAATTAATTGAAGTTTTCTGGGAAAATGATGCATCCCTCCAACTGCAGAGAGTTAGGGCTTTTCAGTTCTCATTTTTATGTGTTATTTTGCCTCATTAGAAGATAAACTTTTTAAGGATAGGAACTATTTAGTTTGCTTATATTTTTACCCCCAGCACTTAGCACAGCCTCTAGCACATAGGGGACAGCTAGGTAGAACAATAAATAGAGTGCTGAATCTGGAGTCAGGAAGACTCATCTTCCTCAGCTCAAATCCAGCCTTAGACACAAGCTGTGTGACCATGGGCAGGTCACTTAACTGCCTCAGTTTCCTCGTCTGTAAAATGAGCTGAAGAAGGAAATGGCAAACCACTCTAGTATCTTTGTCAAGAAAATGTGGTATGAACAATCAAGACACAAGTGAAATGATCAAACAACAAGGACATAGCAGGTACTTGATGAATGTTTATTGGCAATTTATGAATATGTACTAACTATAAGAAGTATATCTTTGAAATTGAATTTTTCTAGCCTCTACATCATCTAGAACTTGTATGTTTTAAATGCTCTCATAATTTTAGAAGGATAAATGTAGAAATTTATGCATCTTCCTACCTTCCCTTTAACCTATAGTAGAAGGCTGAGAATTGAGAGCTAGAAGGGACCATAGAGTCAAATAAAATCTAAGCTCTCTGAGGGGAGGATCAGTTTTTCATTTTTATCCTTACCTTGAGTTCAAATCTGACCTCAATCCATTACTGCTGTGTGACTCTGGGCAAGTCACTTAAACCTGCTTGCCTCAGTTTCCTAATCTCTAAAATAAACTGCAGAAGGAAAATGGCAAATCGCTCCAGTTCTTATCAAGAACCGCCCCCCCCCCCTCCAAAGGAGTCAGGAACAGTTAGATATGGCTGAAAAATGAATGAGCAACAACACAGCAGTGACATCCTTTAACTTTCCAACTGAGGAAAATCAAGGCCCAGAGTCTAAGTACCTTACCTAAAGTCACACAGATAGTAAATTGGAGTGGCAGGATTGGAATGAGCATCTCTTCACTCCAAATCCAGTATTTATCTCACTACAGGACACTTTGCATTTCCAATGATAGCAAACCCTAAAGCTTTTGTTTTAGTTATTAATTAAACTTAGAATTTTTAATGCAGCTGTGAATCAAGATGTCTGAAGTAGGCAGCTGCTTTTATCATTCACAATCAGAGGCTCTAGATGTACTAGCTCTTACTTGATGCAAAAATGAGAAATGGTATGCATCTTAATGAAACTTCTCCATGAAAAGATTTTGGAAATAATATATGAAATTAATGATTTGCAAGCATAGTTTTAAACACTTGAAAACACGGCTAACCTATAGACCTTCCATGTACCACAAAGTAATACATTCTCTGGCTAAAAATGAATCCCAAAATTGGTTCCGATTTTTGCTTAAAATTCAAATGTCTGATGTTCCCAAATTGAACAAATGATGTTTAAAAAAAATATCAGCCTCCAACATCTGCAGATTATGATTTGCATTTTGAAATTGACTGCTTGAATTGAACAAGGATGAATACTGTCAATCTTCTTTCATTCACTCGTTTTATTTAATGAAATGCTAGAGGTCAACTCTTTGTCCTTAAATTAGTTACTCTAAAAATCTTTTTGTACTTTTCAGCTTGTTATGATGTCTTCCAAGCAGAAGAAAAGGTTGCCATTAATTATGTCTTTGTTGAATATGGATATCTATTCATAGTTAGTTGAACAGTTTCAAACAAAATTAGCATTGAGCAACTCTCAGGCCAGCTTTAGGTTGGTTATCAAGAATTTTTTTTTTTTTTTTGCTAAGAGAATGCTCTTCGGCAAGGGTGCATTATCTAATATATTCAGCTTTCAGTTGCTAATTTTTATCCCGATGAAGATGGGCTTAATTGAGGTTGTGCTTTTAAGTTTGTAGAGCTCTTCAGCATCTCATACAAAAGCATCTAGAGGCCTTTCATTTGTCTTGAGTACGTTTTAGATGTACACATATTATTTACTTTAAACTCCAAATCAAAAGGTGCACTATAACTGTTTTAAATGAATTATTATTCAGGACTGAAACATATATATATATATATATATATATATATATATATATATATATATGTATGTATTCATATATATATGTAATATATATATGTTATATATATATAAAAATTCAAAGCAGGACTTTTCCCCCCCTTTATCTCCTAATTTATGTGAAGGGAACTCTGTTAACAAATTTTAGGATAAATATTGTAGGAGCAGTTTAACAGCTCATCTCAAATTAGCACTTAATAAGGGAATTCATTGTCAGGCCTTCGAAAGGCAAGTCTCACAGCTGAGCTAGGAAGACAGTTCCATGTTTTAGTTTCAGTTAAATGTCTTGGTGAATAAAGCAAGGTAAGATGTATTGCCTCATTCCTCAGGATGTTAGAAATATGATAATGTAATTAAATTCATCAGCACAATGGCCATAGTATTTTTATACATGAGAGTGTTTGAAGTGGAGATTATTAGGGCTACAATACTGCCTGGAAACCTAGGAAATTCAAGATTTAGCTCAGACCTAAGGATCCTAGCTCTACTATTGAGAGGTTCCTTCCGATTCATAAGCATACTGGTCGAGAAACAACAAAACAAACATATTGGTGTGAAAAACTCGGACCTTGGGATGTAGCTGGGAGAGGAGGAGAAAGCCTCTTTGTTAGCACATTGGAAGTAAGAGTACCAGAGGCTGTATGCAAGTCTAAAGTATGGGACTATTATTATTTTTTTTAAAGAAAACGAACTGCAAGCTAACAGATCAATCAGGAGGAAAAAAATTGCAGGAGCAACTCAGAAGCAGAGAAGTGTTCCCTATTTGTAAAAATACAAAGGAGTTGAGTATTTTCTTTCCCCAACAAGAATGTATTTATTTTACAATTTTGATTCTCTTTTCTTTCTCATTCCCCCCTCCATTCCCTTTCCAGCATCCTCAGACAGTCTTCTGTTGTTCAGCATTCCTAGGGAAGAGGTGGTAACCTTACGGTACTTTTAGGAGTAATATATAGTTTTCATTTTAAATGGAAGCTCATAATAACACTGTAAAGTAAGAATTCTAGGTCTCTCTGATTAACATGGTATCCCCTTGAGCAAAACCTCTGAGAAACGTAACAGAGGCGACTCTTTAGAATGGGGAAATTCCTTAGCTGCCTCTAACTATATATTAAAATGGACTAAAGGGAAAAAAATCACCACTGTCTGGATTAGGGTTAGCATAGTAACAGTACATGAAATGTGTGTGTGGCGGGGGAGGGGGGGAAGAGGGAGAGTAACATAATGACCAAGAAAATGTTACCTATACATGTTTCCGAAATCTTACATTTACATTGTTTCTATATAAATAGGAAAGCAAATAGCACACACAAATGCATATATATTATATATATACACATATATGAACACATAGACATTTGTTGCATTTAGCAGCTTGAGTCCTGCTAATAAAAATGCAAGTGACAAATATGATTTATAAATATAAAATAGAATGAATGATTTGGGGTGTTTGGGGAGGGGAGTAGTGGGGAGGGTGGAGAAGAAAAAGCCGGCAGACCTTGTTTAGATGGCTCTAATTCAGCTACTTAAGTCCAAATTGGAAAGGCGATTTCTAACACAATTGCTTCTATGTTTAGTGGAGACGGATCTTACCGCCTCCTTTAGTGGTTTGAAGAATTTTATAAACTTAGCATACCATCGAACCATCTTGGGGGTCAACTTCCCACTTGTGCCTTTAGCTCTTGAGCTCGTACTTTTATGGCGCCTTCCAATATATAGGATTTATCTTCAGTTCTGAGAAGAGCTTTTAAACTTAATCCTGCACTGGAGTACTAATTTGATTCCTCAGCCTTAAAACAGGACTTGTGATTCTCTTCCACCAGATGCAATAGATTTGTTTGGTCTGCCCTCTCAATAAATGTAGGTTTTCTGTTGATTTTGGGGGGGAGGGGGTTGGGGGCAGAATGTATTTGTGTGTGTGTATGTGTGTGTGTATGTGTGTGTGTGGGGAGGTGGATCTCAGTTACAAAAGTGTAACATTATTAAAGTATTAAAAAGCCTTTCTTTCCCTCAAGACCAGAAATAAGATTACTCTAAGGACAATCATCACCTTGAAATGATAGCTATAATCAATTTCCTTAAAGCATTTTGAAGCCCATTACAGTAAAAATAAAACTACAGTCTCTGAAAATGAGAGATTTTCAGATAAAACAAATGCACTGTAGTCTGATTTCCGGTTTCCCTATTTGGACTTATCATAATATTTGAGTTATATAATGTGCTATAAGAAGTATTACAAAAAATCCCCTTTTTAAAACATGGATTCTGTAACCATGTTCCCATGATTATGTTATGGACGGGATATTCCATTCTAAAAATTAGCTTTAAAATGTTATGCATTTTATTGTTGTATTTGGAAAGGATTTGTGGAAAGGGGGAGATAGGATACATGGTGATAGTTTGTTTAACCTAGCATAAAGAGGTTTCTTCCCCTTTCCCATCTACACAGTAAATTTGAAGTAATGTTTTAGGTATAAAGTATCCTGGAATTCCATTAAATTATGCAGATATTTTTTAAATTTTCTGTTATGATTGATGAATACATAATAAAAATAAAACCTAAAGGGTGCAGGTGGCATTGATAAACTTGTATTTTTATTTCTTTAAGTACCACAGATTCTGAAAAGATATCAAGTGAAAAAAATTAAATTTTAGCAATCACTTCTGCTTAAATCTGCCAAAAAGATATTCTCTCCTCTCTCTCTCTCTCTCTCTCTCTCTCTCTCTCTCTCTCTCTCTCTCTCTCTCTCTCTCTCTCTCTCTCTTCCTCTTCCTCTTCCTTTCTCCCTCCCTCCCTCCCTCCTCACTGTTCATATCTGAAGGAATGTTCTGCATTTGTGAGTGGCCTTGGTTTTTCTGAAACATATATCATCCTGTCAGTCTATAACATTATTAGTGAAAATATGTTTATGGGTGAATAGAAAGAAAAGAGATGCCCCATGTCATAATTTGGGAAATGGAGGGTACTTATAAAAATATACAGCTGGAAATATTGTCATTCTCAGGGTTTTTTCCTTTGGCAGCTTATTGCCTTAGGAACAATTTTCATTAACTTTACTAACATTGTACTTCTGTTTATCTGTCTACTACCATCTTAACAAAGTAAATCATTATAGAGCTTCCAGTGTCTCTCCCCACTGTTGCTCTCCACCCTTCCACCCTCCCAACACCAACATTTGTTATACCATAAATAGGGGAACATTCTGTAATAGTATAATAGCATAAATTGAATTTTTCCCAGAATGATTTAGGGAAGCCCAGAATCCATTTTTTAGTTCGTTGTTTAGACTCAAGCAGGCATAAAATCTCGACCATCTATTTATCATGTAGTTATTTTAATGTAAACATTTGTCCATTTAGATGAAGTGTTTTCATTATTAAGCTAATTTCCACATGTTTCAGATAGACTGATGAGTTCGAAGCCGAGCACTTGCTGATGAGAAACCAAATTCTGTCCCAGCTCAGCCTGCTGTCAGATATGTCTTCATTAGTTTTTGTCATTCACTGATGGCAAATGCTGTCTAAATGAGATGATGATCAGGCCCGCCTTGATAACTTGCCTTATCTCATTAGTTTTCACATCAAAGTTAATCAGCAATGTGAATTGTAATTGCTAGAAGAGACAATGCAATAGATCACTGGGCGCTTTTTTTCTCTATGGCATCTTGAAACATCAGCAGGCTGGTGCGAGGAGATAGGCTCGGAGAGAAAATGATGTGTAAGGCATAATAAGCAAGCTGCTCGGAATTAATGAGCTTACCCAATAAGAAAAGAATAGCCAATCAATGTGAGTTGGGCAAATATAATTTAGAAATAATTGCTTGATTGGTTGCCTATAGTGGACTGATTTGGCCACACACAAGGATTAAGAATTAAGATGTCAAGGCAAAAAATCATTTGGCAACTGGGGGCATGTAATTTTTTGTTTCCTTTCCTTTATGCCTGACAGAGATGGGTGTTTGATAGGTTATTCCCCCAGAATGAAAACATGAGATAGACACACACTCTTTCTGTTTCTATTTCCTTTACGATGAAGCCTCATTCACTGTGATACTTCAGGACTGGGAGGCAGAAAGAGAAGGATTAAAAACCAAAATGAAGTTTCCATTAATAGGCATCATCCCCAGAGATCACGTAAGTTGCATGGGGACATCCATGAGGTGTTTGTATTTGGAAGGAGTTGGCGACATATTTGGAGGGACGCTTAAGCGGCAGCTACAAAATACAGCAACTGTTTGCTCTGAGCCTGAAGAGTTCTTGCATTCTCTTTGCTTCTGAGGCCCCCTTCCCCACAGTTATTCCTCAATTAGTAAAGAAACCTTTCTCTATTCCTCTATCTAAACTATTGGGAAGGCTCAGCCAGAAGGTAAATTTGCTTTGATCTACATTACACCTAATTGAGTCACCAGCAATGTCTCTATCCCAACATCCAGAAATGTGAAAATGTTAGATTATTTCACTGGGGATTAAACCTAATTTTCGCGTGTTCTGCATTAACCTATTAGGCTGACTCATCTGCATTGCTAATGTGGCTCAGGCAGCTGTCACTGCTAAAGAAAAACATGATCACGCAATCCTTGAATGAATGATTCCTGCTCTGATTAGTGCTAGTGAAGTTAGCTGAGCCCTAGTGATAAGGAAGGAAAATTCCCAGGTTGCCAATAGCTTTGAAAATTATCAGACTGTGGGCAAAAATGTACCTCATGACTCACAGGCTTCAGTCCAAATGCAGAGTTGAGTGACATTATTTAAGACTGTTGAAGGCCATCTATGGAGGCTAACTCAAATTGTCACTTGCATAAATGTTGGTGTTTATTTTAAGGGACTGATATAATGGATGCAGATTTAAATGCTAATATAAACCAGCCAGACACATAAAATTGTGGGGCTTTAACTTTTGTGTCTTTTATTAACACTTATTACACTGTAATGTTTTTTAGATGAATTGAAGAAATCAGAAGGATGCCTGCCATGCTGAGCATTTGATAAGGATGACTTTTTCAAGACTTCAGGTTTCTCGAAGATGCTTAGATCATGTCTGCACTTTTGCTCGTCTTTTGTCAGGTTCCAAAAATAAGAGGAAATAAAATAAAAATCCAGCATGGGAGAGAAATTCAGCCGTCAGTGGCTAAAACCCTGTTTTTCTGCATTTAATGGCAATATTCTATTTGGGTATTTGTGCTCATCCTGGGGCTTTGTTCACATTGAGACAGGCAGTAATCTCAAGCCTTTACTTAGTTCTTCCCATCTATCTGATTTAAATAGTGAAAAGGCAACAATAACACATCCCCTTGAGATGTAAAAAATTTGGGAATGAGTTAGGCTGCCCTGCCGTAGAGCTAGGAGCCAATTTAATCCGATTAGTGCCTTCCAACAATGGACCTTCCTCACCCATTGTGGACAGAAGCCTTTACTTTATTTGTTTCTATTAGCCAAGAAGGAGAGTTATCAGAAAAGTGGAATTTTGTCCCATCAGATTGCCCAGACAATCAACAAAAACAAATTGAGAAAATAGTCTAATGTGTCAATATTTATCTTCTGGCCCTAATTGTCTGCAAAGAGGACTTGTGGAGTGTGCAAAGTTTACAGCACGGGCTTTATCTCTTAGCTCTTGATTCTCTCCATTGTAGAGTTATAGTAGCAGCTACTCACATGTAATGATGTTTAAGAAGGGCAATAACAGTTGCGGCATAATAGAAGCTTTTTAAAGGGGGAGAAAGCCTGGATTTGCAGACAACTAGAACACATGATTGACATGGTAGAGGGACTAGGGAAAAAATGGTTTTAAATTGAAATCCATATATCTTTAAGAGCAATTTGTGACCGAATCACAAATGTATATGAGAAATCCATATATCTTTAAGAGCAATTTGTGACCGAGTCACAAATGTATAGGAGAAGTAGACCAGAAGAATCTTGTTTGCGCATCTTCTAAGCCTGTACCCAGCCTGTTTAGCAATCCTTCCTCTCTGTCCACAGTTTCTCATTCCTGCATCCCTTTCTACCCCAGTCCTTGGCAATACTTGAGTCAGGTGATGGAAAGAATCATCAACAGAAGCTTTACTCATTTCTAAGGAGTCACGCATAAGCAACTTATCTGAACTGGGGGAGATTACTGTTAACAGAGCCCCTTTCCCCATGTCCAGCTCAAAGACGACCTCTTGACTCGTGCCTCGAGATGAGTTGTAGCTCCCAATTCAGGCTGAGAAGATAGCAATTGGATCCTAATCTGTTGGAGCCATCCACCCTGTATTGGGTCATAGAAACACAACAGTAATTCTCTGGAGTACAACTGTTAACTCCAGCCTATCATTGAAAGTTAATGTTTTCTTTCCCTGACTAGATCAGATAGCATTTTAGGAAGTCTATGGTATCGCTATACCTATGTGGGAATGTTAACAAACCTATGGATGATGAATCTATGATCTTATCTTTTAGTAAATTAAATCAGCCTTTCCTGTGAACACCCGAGTTTTTAGAATGCCTGATCATGTTTTTTAAAAACCTCTCTGAGTTACAGACCACTTTTTCTCAGATAATTTTCTTTGCAGAATTTATATCCGTTCTGTTGGCCTCTCCTCCTTTGATTATACCATATGTCGTCATTATGCCACAGAAGGTTTTTTTCCTTCTTCCAATGGCTTCTTAGGGAAACATATTTTAATATTTGAGGGTCATCATCACCAGTCAGAAGTAACAGACCCTCCATGGAGTCTCTAGCGCTAAGTTCCATAGCAGAACAGTGGCAGAAGCTGAGCACAGCACAAGACACGTTGAAGGGGACCAAGAAACCCCTGATGGTGTTCATTTGATTATGGAGCAAGGATAAAATGACAGTCCTTCCTTCAAGTTTTTGTTAACGTAGAGAAGAGTGTTTATTGTTGTTTCTAAATCCTTCATTCACAGTGGAAAATACATTTATGCACACATTGAAACCTAACTCTTAACAGAAACAGACTAAGGAGAAGGAACTCTGCCCCACTGAAATATCTAGGCATAAACTCCAGTGACAAGGGGATGAAGTGTAGTCAAGATTGCTGCTGATCTGGAAGCTGTGGATTCCTTGACCAGTCTCCTCTTTTCCAGGACTAGTAGTAGATCATGGTATGCTAATGAGGTTTAAACATGAGAAGGACTTTAGAACTCACCTAATCCATCTCCCTTATTTTACAAAGGAGGAAAGGAAGACATAGAGAGGGTAAGCGATTTGCCCTTGGCCACACAGCTGATAAAGATTAGAGCTAGGATTGCAAGTTAAAGGCCAAAGCTCTTTCTTTTCTTCCACTTACCTCACCATGAACTTTAGAAAGAATTAACCTTTTGCTTTCATTGTTTTTATTTTTACGTCATGTAATTTTAACATTTCAAGTATCACATACATGGCATAATGACTAGAGAACCAGCTATGAAGCCAAGAAGACATGGGTTCCAGTCTCATCTCTGATAGATAGGCTGTAGAACTCTGGACAAGTCATTTAACTTTTGAGTCTTCATTTCCTCACTTGTAAAATAAGGAGCTTGATTAAGTGAGACCTGGACAATTCTCTAAGACTATAAGTTGCAAAGAAGGTGCCAATCTGTATTAGTAAAAGGAGTTTCATCAACGGGGTATTGCTGATAGCAATGCTATTTCATTGCATACATAACCAGTTCTCTTCCTTATAAAAATGTAAGTAAAAGACTTGGGCAGAGTTGGCGAATACCTCAAAGAACTCAAAAAGAGGAGCTGAACATTTGAATTGGGGCAAGATTGGGCATTTACTGAGTTCAGGGAAAATCAATCATCTCTGCTTAATAAAAGAACTGAAAAATCCAAGGTAGAGTAATAACTAAGTCAAGGCAATGAGAATTTAATCTCATGGTAAAGAAATTTAGAAGTCACTTTGACTCTTGGATTTAGCATTTACCAGAAACTGGGAAAGGATCTGGACCTAGGTACACTATAATCTTTGCCTACAGATCTGCATGTAGGAACTTTATATTGATGGACCCTGGAAATTATTATGGAGTACATAAAAAATTGGAAGTTAGTAAAAGAGAAAAGGGAGAGAGAAAGGGGAAAGATTAGCACCAGATCTCAAAATGTACTACAAAGCAGAAATAATTAAAATTATTTGGTATTGGTTTAAAAAAATAGAGGTCAATCAGTGGAACAGATTAGGCACACAGCACAGAGAACCAAATGATTATGGTAATATGGTGTTTGATAAATCCAAAGACTCAAATTATTGAAGGAAGTGCTTAATGTTTAACAGTCAACTGGGGAAAATGGAAAGCATTTTGGCAGGATTGAGTACAGACTAACATATTACACAGTATATCATGATAAACTCCAAATGGCTATATGACCTAGATATAAAAGCTGACATCACAAGAAAATTAAAGAAATGAGGTTGAAATTACTTTTCAGATCTCTGAAAAGAAGAGCTTATGAATAAAGAAGTGATAGAATCACAGAAAATAAAATGGACAATTTTGATTATGTAAAATTGAAAAGTTTTGTACAAACAAATCTAATTCAATTAAAATAAGAAAAGAAGTAGGTAACTGGCGGAAAATCTTTGCAGTAAATTTCTTTTCTAAAGGCCTCATAGCCTAGTTATATAAAGAACTGATTCAGATTTAGAAGAATATCCAAACTGTCAACAAACATGAAAAAAATGTTTCAAATTGCTAATAATTAGAGAAATGAAAATCAAAGTAACTCTGAGGTTCTACTTCATACTCAAATTGGTAAAGATGACAAAAGAGTAAAATGAAAACTGCTGGAGGAGGAAATTGAGAACACAAATTCGTTGTAGATGAAGCTGTTAATTGGTCCGGGTATTTGGAAAAAATCAGTTTGGAATTATCCCTAAAAAGTAACTGAATTGTGCACGCTCTTTAACCCAACTATGACATTAGTAGACCTATACTAAAAAGATCAAAGGAAGAAGAAAAGCATCCATACAAAAATATTTATAGCATCCCTTCTTGTAGTAGCACAAAACCCTGGAAATTAAGGAGGTTCCCACCTATTGGGTAATGACTAAGCAAATTATGGTATATAATTATAATGGGAAATATTTGTGCCACAAAAATGATGAAATGGACAGTTTCTGAGAAAATTGGGAAAAACCTTTATGATATTATGCAGAGTGATGTGTGAAGAGGGCAGTTTACACAATGACAACACTATAGAGAAAAACAACTTTGAAAGATTTTCAAACTCTGATAGAATTCAGTGATAAACCTTCATTTTCACTCTAAAGGCTTGGAGATGAATCATATAATCCACTTCTTTCTTGAGAAGTGATGGACTTAAAATCTATAATGAGATACACATTTTTGGACATGGCCATGGTCATGGGTAGTTATCCCCTTTCACAGTGCAGGGGCTAAGGGCACGGTGTTCTGTGATCTGGAAAATCCTCATCTCTTTCTTTCATACCAGGGAAGAAGTTTGTATTTTTTCTTTTCTTTTATGGGTTGTTTATAGTACCATATTATAAAATTTGAGTTAAGTATTTGGCCATAGGCTTTGTGTCATCTGGTGGCCTTCTCATGTCATCTGTATCTTCTGCAAAACTTCCCCCAAATTCCCATTTAATTTCTTAGGCTGACCTGACATATGTCAAAACTGTAATGGGGAAACAGTGTGGAAGAGATAACTCTATTTGTTTTACTAGAGTGTACGTGTTTGTTGTAAGGGTTTTCTTTTCTTTTGAAATTTGTTCAATTGGGGGAGAAGGGACCAGTAATAACAAAAATTTGAAAATAAAAAATTCTTTCCACCTTCCAACCAATGTAATTATCTGGTAGAACTGGTTACATTAGGGTTTTAGTTAGTCATTATACTGTCACTGGCTAGTCTGATGTTGAGGGAAAGATTACACAGACAGTGACAGAGAATACAGTATTCTCTCTGACCCTCCATTAATTCAACTTCTGAGGATAGCCCTTGGCAGTATTCTGAGGATGAAGTGTCAGTGGCCATTAAATATATATGTGTACTCCCAGACTATTGAATGCAGCTCTTAAGAAGAATCTTGGACAAACTCAATCCCCTGCTGTCTCCCTTTATCTTGAGTCCCTGCAACCGTCATGTGCCTTGGATGACCCTGACTCTAGCTAGTCTTCTTAGAAAATCAAGAGCATGGGCTGTGGATCATGCAGGTAAGAGTAAGAGCTGGTGTTGGGAATGGAAATGCCAAAGAAATGGAGACCAGATCAGCTGTAGTTATCAGTCACTTTTTATATGGGCAATCCTTGTATAGAGTCCAACACCGAAAAAGTCATGCAGTCAAAAGTCAGGGTCAGTTGGGAATCAAACTTTCATGAACAGATGACATATAATCAATTTTACTTTTCTAGGCAGGCACTACACATATGCAACAGGTATTTGGGAGCTAGAATAACTGACATTAACATAAAATATAATCAATACACAATACATTTCAATTCAATAATACATTTATTGACTCATGATGGAAAATGCTATCCCCATCCAGAGAAAGAACGACAGAGACTAAATGTCTTTACATGTAATCAGAAAAAATGAAAAGTGAAATACTATTAAGTAGTTAAAATAAAGTTATTAAGTATGTATTACATATCATTGGTACTCTTCCAAAATAAAGAACAAAAAGCAACAAAAATTATGTGCTACATCTTAATGATAGCTGGTGTTTCTGTAGCACATACCAGTTTAAAATACCTTTGCCTCATGACAGCCTCGTGAAGTAGGTAGTACAAGAATTCTCTCCATTTTGTCCTGCATTTTAAATACAGCAAGAAGGAAATAATGAAGGAGGAAAAGAAGGAAGGATAGAAAGAAGGAAAGGAGAGAAAAGAAGGGAAGAAAGGAGAAAAGAAAAGAAAGAAAGAAGGGAAGGAGGGAAAAAAGAAAACCAAAGCCTAGAAGATGCGTACACTTTGCTGTTGTATGTGTTCCCCTACTCCTTGTTCATCCTTCATTTCAAAGGACCAATGATATCACATATCTTGATGTGCATGTGAATTGGATTTAAGTGAGGCAAGGTCCCACAGATTCATCATCCTCACTCTCTTCCAAGTCATCAAAGTTCAGCGACAGGATAAAAGGCAGGATGACTGGTGATTGATTGCCCAGGGTGTATTAGCATCTTGGCAAGCTTCAGTTGCCTTCACAAATTTTTCTCATCTACCCATGGGGAAAACCTTCCTATGCTTGGGATAGACACTCTCTAACTCACTGAGGGGTTTTCAACCTGCTTTAGCCATATGCCAAGATGGTTTTACCATGGTGTAGCTTAACTGCATGTCTCTGATAAGTCACTCAGATTTATCTTACCTTAGTTTACCTACCTCCACAGGGGACTTTATGACCTCTCCCTTTCCCCACCAAGAAGGCATGTGGTTAATGAAGCATGACCATTTTGTACATCCCAAGTCATTTTTCTTAAAGGATGTCCAGTAAGAAATTGTGTCAAAAATCTTTTAAGTATAGTGGTCTCTTGTGATATAAAAGTGCTGTACTGGAGAGAAAAATGGATGCATAAGGTTTTCTGTAAATATCTGCTAAAATAATGAGTCCAATATAAACATTAAAAGTTTCAAAAAATAGTATATGGATTTGAAAGAGTGTCTAGGGGATTTTGGTTCCATAAACATAATGTTTTTGGCAGCCTGGGATAGCTGTAATCCTGCTCCCATAAATTTCATGTTATTTAAGGAGGAACTGGGCCTATTTTCCTTCAGCCAGATAAGAAGCACCCTTGCATCATGAATAAACTCCAAAGCTTATGTGAAAATTCATTTGGCTTTATCACGGAAATTTTCCCATTTCAGGCCTGCATACAATAGAAATGGCTTTCTTTTAACTGTTTTCAGGATACCACATTTAAGAGAATGTTACAAAATAAAAGGGGTCACTTCAGCACAGCTGAGAATGGATGGTGGAAACACTGGGGCCCCCAGCTATGGGAGGTGATGTGTGGCTGTAACCCAAGCATATGCAGCAGGCTTTCCAGTTCCCAGGCACCTACACGGTGCAGCACACAAGGCTACTTGTTCTTTGGTCCCTCATTAAAAGACTGAGCCCTGGGAAATATAGGACTAGCTGAATGAAAGGAGAGGGCTCTCTGCTGATATTAGCCAAAGGTCCATTTCTTCTTAGCCAAACCGAAAAGAGACAGAACTAAAGGAGAACCTCTCTATCCCCCACCCCACTCTCTATCACTCTGTTTCTTTCTGTCTCTCTCCATTTCTGTTTTCTTTCCCCTCTTTTCTTTTCCCCCCTTGTCTCTCTGTCTGTCTGTCTGTCTCTCTCTCTCTCTCTCTCTCTCTCTCTCTCTCTCTCACACACACACACACACACACACACACACACACACACACTTAAAAGAATAATGGACCCAACAAACCAAGAGTTTTTAAACTTGTATTGTAGCAGTTAGGCTGGAAAAGTACCAAAAACATTGGATACGGTTCAGTAAACCTAGCTTCTAGTTCTAACCCTGCCACTTAAAATGTGAAGAACTAAACCCATCATTCCCTGCCCCTCCCTCCACAAAAAAACCCTGCCCCTCTCCCTTAAATGCCTGCACATGGGTTCATAACACTAAAGATATTTGCTGCCTTTTTCGGCTTCGCCCCCACCACATCCAATTGCCAAATGCTGTCAGTGCTATCGCTACGATCTCTTTCATACTTGTCCCCTTCTCTAAACTCTTACCACAACTATTCTGGTTCAGGTGTGGCTCATCTGTTTTGTTTTACTTTGTTTTGCCCAGACTATTCTAATAACCTCCCACCTGGACTTCTTGCATCTAGTCTCTCCAATCCATCCGTCCTTTTGTTGCCTAAGTAGTCTTCATGTGCTCTTCTTGTCACCCCCATACACAAAAACTATCAGTGATTCCCTATTACCAGTACTAAATAGATATGATAAGAAGCAAAATGTGCCCTTGTGAGTCTAAGTGGGGCATCATTCACCAGTGCTGCTGGGCTCTCTTCCAGTCAAGATGATATGGCATACTACTAAAATATGTTAAGCTTCCTAGGTTTGCTGAAAGAATAGTACAATATACTCAACAGGTAATATGCGCAGGTGAATTGTCTCTGCTTCCCGAGGCAGATGAACTTGCTTCAGTAATGAGAAGCATGACTTTGACCAGAAGTGTAAGTTCACATTGGGGAGACTCCCAGTCCTCCCATTTAGCTCCCAGTCCTAAAGCTAGGCTCTAACTTGCCCTTCCTTCTGGATCATATGGAGTACACACAGATAAATATCTCTATATAAATTATATATTAATACATAATCTTATATATTATATATGTATATATAGTAAGTTATATATACATATAAAATTTATATAAATATCTATCTATATAGAAATAAATATTCAACACCTGGGACTTTCATTAAATTGTAAGCTCTTTTATTAAATGGTCAATTCTTTGAGGCCATGGATTTTTTTTTGCCTCTTTTTGTATCCTTAGCACTTAGCATAATGTCTAGCACGTTGTTGTGGTTCAGTCATGTCCGATTCTTTGTGGCCCTGTGGACCATAGCATGCCAATGTTGTCCATGGTTTTTTTGTTTGCCTGTTTGTTTGTTTTTAGCAAAGGTATTGGAGTAGTTTTCCATTTCCTTCTCTAGTGGATTAAGGCAAACAGAGGTTAAGTGACTTTTCAAGAGTCATATAGCTAGTAAATGTCTGAGGCCAGATTTTAATTCAGGTCTTTCTAACTCCAGGACCAGCATTCTATCTGCTGAGCTTCTTAGCTGTCTCCATGTTCTGGCATAAAGTGTATAGCATATGATGACTGACTGATTAATAATTTCTGGCCATGAGTGATGGAGGGAATGGTAATATATAAAGACAAAAGTATTCTGAGCAGAAAAACAAATGGCTTAGATAGTGCTATGCCTGAAGAGAGTTAAGATACAGAAGAAACAGTCTATTGCTGTTGTTTTCCCTCCTGTTGGTCAGTAAAACAGAAGAGCTGTGAAGGTCAAAGTAAAAGGGGCAGCTATGCTTTGCCTCCTAATTGACTGGCACATGTCTGTGACCACATGATGCTTCTGTGTTGTGTGTGTGTTTATTTTTTCCTGACTATTCATTGAGCATCCTCAGATGAGATTGCCTAGGCAACAGATGTGTGGCTTTGGGAGATCCTGAGGTCAGAACCATCATAAATTCTATAAAAGTCCACTAGAACTCCTCTCTGAGGAGAGAGGAGACCCCTGCAGATGAATGGAGGAAAAATCAATTACCACGGGATGGTAGCCTAAACCTTACTCAGAGCCTCAAGTCCAAAAGAACTCCACAAAGGGAGAACAGGACTTCTAGGAACAGGAGTCTGTTATACATGTAGCTCTCTAATATTACATTTAAGGTTTGAGCCCATTCTCCCCAGAAAACTTGTTCATGCAAGAGGAGAGTGTGCCCTTTGTTTGGAGGGATAATTTTGTAGCAACTCTTCTTGCTATGCCTTCTCAGCAAGTCCCTTTTCTAAAAGTTATTAAAGTTCTACTGGTCTGAGGATATCTTTACTTTTAATTAACTGTAAAAAGGAAGGAGGGAAGGGAATAAACATTTTTAAGTGTCAATTACGTGCCAGGCATTGTGCTAAGGTGGGTGCACTATTATTCCCATTTTGCAATTGAGGAAACTGAAAGAAGGGAGAGTGACTTACTCAAGCTAGTAAGTGTTTGAGACCAAATTTAAACTCACTAGGACTGGCATTCTATCCACTGAGCTGCCTCACTTACTTTTAATTGTAAAATAAATCTAATCTTCAGGGAGACAGAACCCTATGTAATTCAAGGAACTCCATGAAAAATATGAGCTCCCTGAAGAGGACTTATGGCTAAAAACTCAAAGTAGCTGAGTGGTAGAGAATCCTGATGCAGAGAATATTCCATATTAGTACTTCTGGGCTTCCCAAACATGGCCTTGGACTAATGGGATGGAACCTCAGAACCTGGGCTGTATTATTCACCACTCTAAATAATTGCTCCCTTATCACAGACTTAGCCCTTATTATGAAATTGACTCTTTACTGTCATAGATGGTACCAAATACCAGGTGCCTGGGGGAGGGAACTTTCCTATGTTTTAGTGCACAGGAGGTAAGGGGAGATCACAGAGACACACTCAGATCAGAGAAAATTTCTGGAAAACCTAGACAATGCCTTATTGCAACAACCAAGCTTATCCAAACAACAAGGCTGTGGCCAGTTGAATATATAAACAGTCACCATTAATGACATTTTTTCCATCTCCTTAAATGCCCCAGTTAATATTACACTCACATTCTGCTGAAATGACAGCATACATGTTGCAATGTATTTCCCCTGGTCCTTGTATTACCATATGGATTTTCTGATGCAAAAAACCAAATATGCTCCTTTCTAAGAATACTCCTTCCCCTTCTTGGGAAGAAGACTGTAATTTGGCTTCCCTGAATGTTACTGAAGAGAACTAACTCCTAGAGCTAGCAATCACTTTCTGTTGGATCTCCTCACCTTACCAACAAGATTTCCAATGCTGCATGATCATGTCAAAAAGGTTAGTACCCCTCTGGATTCCCTTCTTGTAAGGATCTAGCTGTTACAGTAGAGTCTTTTGAAGGGTTGAAGCATCATGATGACTCAGGTTCAGAGAAAATATATTCAGCTGAGGTCCACTTGAGGCAGAGGTTCTGAACCATTATAACCAGAATATTACTTCTGACAATCCTATGTTCACCATGCCCCAAGTTGTTTGAGCCCCTCCCATGCCAATCCTGTTTCCAAAGGGTTCTTTTCACTTATAAACATTCAAAAATAATTCCCTAAGAAACCTGAATTAATCAGGGATTGTGTGTGTCCAATCTACTCTGGTTAAAAAAGAAATACACCTTTGAGTATAACAAGGGAGAAAGAAAACGTTTGACATGCCCTAGAAAACGTTTTCCTTGTCAGTTTTATTGGCTACTACATTCAGCATTGGCCCAAGTGACTGGCACCTCCATATTAGAAGCACTGTCCTAGTGAATCTCTTATGTTTGTGCTTTGGGAGACCCCAGTTTCTGGAGAACTCTTTAATCTAAAAACTTCCCACTGTGAATGAAAACTAGATTTGGAGCCAAAAAACCCACAGTTCAAATCCCAATACTCATTACCTGTATAACCTCGGGCAAGCACATAACCTCCCTTACCTTTGATTTCATCCTCTTGAAATAAAGGGATTGGAATAGATAGACAATCCTTTAGTGGTCTTCTCCTCCTTCCTAAGGGTTCTCTCTTGTAGTTCAAGTATGCTGACAGTACCAGACAAAAATAACCAAGCATGTCCTACCAGAAACATACTAAGGTAAAATTCATACCAATAACCATTAGGGCACCATGAACTCTGACTCAGCCACAGTTTCATATCTTTAGTGTTCATCTGCCACCCCCATGGCTCAGGATATTCTTTCTTATCCAAAAGTAGGAAGAAATAACAATATATAATGAGTTATTTTCTTTTTTTGGGAGGAGATTAACTGGAAGGGCCCCTCTTGCTATGGCTGAAGGGTATCAGTGCAGGACTGGAGGAACTCTAGGAAACCCCACCTCATTGGACCAGCAGAAGATCCTGAACCCCAGGGTGGGAGGTGAGCCAGTAAGCACCAACACCAGGACCCCAGGCATTCCTTAGCATAGTCAGGGGAATTGGGCAGACACCAGTGCAGACAGGGTTCACCAAAAGCTAAGCCTGCCTATGCTCTAGCATTGTCCTAGGGGAAAAGGAAACATTCTGTGACCAGACTACCTCTCCCCCACACCTCACACTCTAAGCTTCAGGAAAACTCAGATAGACTTCACCTGACCTTGACCTTGGCACACACTAGACAGGTCAGCACCAGGTAAACTGAAAGAACCCGAGGCCACAGCACACAAAACCAGTAGCCAGGACCTTAGCTCCCTGCACAAGAAACATGAAACAGAGCCTGGATGCCCCAGAAGCAGAGATTCACTTTAAAAGTCATGAAAAATGCAATCACCATGAACAAAAAGCAAATTAGAAAAGCAAAGAGTGTAGGATCTTATTACAGAGACTGGGAAGATCAAAATGTGGATTCAGAAGAGGACAGCATTGACACTATATCCACATCTGAAACCTGAAGAGGGAATATAAGCTGGTCGCAGGTCCAACAAGGATTCTTGGGAGAACTCAATAAGGATTTAAAAAGCCAAATTAGAGAGTTAGAAGAAAAATTGACCAATAATTTTAAAAATACAATCAGCTCCTTAAAAAGTAAAATTGGCCAAATGAATAAAAAGATACAAAACCTAACTGGAGAAAATAACTCCTTCAAAGGAAAAACTGGACTAACGATAAAAGAGATACAAAAGCTAATTGAAGAAAAAAATCATTAAAAGTAATATTTGGGCAAGTAGAAGCTAATGACTCTATGAGGCATCAAGAATCATTCAAACAAAACTCAAACAATGAAGAAATGGAAGACAATGTAAAATATTTCATTGGAAAAACAACTAACCTGAAAAATAATCTAGGAGAGAAAAATCTAAGAAGTATTGGCCCACCAGAAAGCCATAATGAAAAGAAAGAGCCTGGATAGTATCTTCCAAAAAATCATTGGAAAAACTGCCCTGAGGTCCTACATCTACAGTCATTGGAAGAATCCACAAATCATCTCCTGACAGAGATTCTAAAGTGCAAATTCCAAGGAATATTGTTGCCAAATTATTAGAATTAGATAGAATTATCAGGTCAAGGAGAAAATACCGCAAGCGGCTGGAAAGCAACAATTGAAATATTGAGGAACTACAGTCAGGATCACACAGAACCTTGCAGGTTCTACAATAAAAGATTGGAGGGTTTGGAATATGATATTCTATAAGGCAAAGGAGCTTGGACAACAACCAAGGATCAATTACACAGCAAAACTGAGCATAAACTTTCAGGCAAGGAGATGGACAGCCAATGAAATAAGGGATTTCCAGAACTTCCTGATGAAAAGGTCAGAGTTCAATGGAAAAAAATGACCTTCAAATATAAGACTCAGGAGAGGCATATAAAGGTAAAAAAAAAACTTGTTCAATATGGGCAAATTGTTTACATCCCTACATGGGAGGATGATACTTGTTAATCTTGAGAATTGTATATTTATTATGATATTTAAAAGGGATACATATATAAATAGAGGGTATGGGTATAAATTAACTGATGTCATGATAATCTACTGCAAAGGGAGAAGAGGAAAGTAGAGAAAAGGGTAAATTAAATCACATGAAGAGACACAAAAACATATTATAGTTGAAGGAAAGGAGAGAGATGAGCATTGTTTGAGTTTTACTTTCATGGGATTTGGTTCAAAGAGAGAATAATATACTCAGTTAAGTATAGAAATCCAACTTGCCCTATGGGCTGTAGGAAGGGAAAGGAGACTGAAAAAGGAGGGGAGTAATAGAAATGAGGGAAGATTCAGGGAGGTAGTGGTCAAAAGTAAAATTTTCGAGGAGGGAAAGGGAAAAGGGAGAAATAAAGGTCTAAATGGGGGGTGGAATAGGATGAATAGAAAGACTCAGATAGTAATCATAACTGTGAATGTGAATGGGAAAGACTATCCCATATAATGGAGGGCAATAGCCAAATGGATTAAAAAATAATCCTACTATGAGTTGTTTATAAGAAACACATTTGAAACAAGGGGATGCACACAGGTGAAGGTAAAAGTAGAGTAGAATGGAATAGAATATATTGTACTTCAGCTGAAGTTAAAATAAACACAGGAGTAGCAATCCTAATCTCAGACAAAGAAAAAGGAAAAATAGATCCAATCAAAAGAGATAAGGAAGGAAACTATATACTGCTAAAAGGCAGAGTAGACAGTGAAGTAATATCATTAGTAGACATATATGCACCAAATAGTAAAGCATCTAAATTCTTAGAGGAGAAGTTAAGGGAGTTACAAGAGGAAATAGATAGCAAAACAATACTAGTGGGGGACCTCAATTTCACCGTCTCTGAACTTGATAAATCAAAATAAACAAGAAAGAAGTTAAGAAGGGGAATAGAATTCTGGAAAAAGACGTGGTTGACCACATGAGAAATTTGAATGGGGATAGGAAGGAATATCTTTTTCTCAGCAGTACATGAAATATTCACAAAATCGACCATGTACTAGGGCATAAAACTTCACAATCCAGTGTAGAAAGGCAGAAATAGTCATTGCCTCCTTTTCAAATCATGATGCAATAAAAATTATATGTAATAAAGGACCATGGAAAGATTAACCAAAAATGAAAACTAAATAATCTAATCTTAAATAATGAGTGGGTCAAACAACAAATTATAGCAAAATCAATAACTTCATTCAAGAGAATAACAATAATGAGAAAACCTACCAAAACTTATGGGATATAGAGAAAGCAGTTCTTAGGGGAAGTTTTGTATCTCTGTATGTTTACATGAATAAAATAGAGAAGGAAATCATTGAATTGGACATGCAACTGAAGAAGCTCGAAAGAGAACAAATTGAAAATCCTCAATTAAATACCAAATTAGAAATACTAAAAACAAAAGGAGAGATTAATAAAATTGAAATTAAGAAAGCTATTGAACAAATAAATAAAAGAGCTGGTCTTATGAAAAAAAAACAATAAAATTGATAAACCTTTGGTCAATTTGATTAAAAAAGAAAGAAGAAAACCAAATTACCAGTATCAAAAATGAAAAGGGTGAATTCATCTCCAATGAAGAGGAAATTAAAGCAATAATTAGAAATTGTTTTGTCCAACTGTATGACCATAAATTTGGCAATCTTAGGGAAATGGATGAATACTAACAAAAATATAAATGACCCAGATTAACAGAAGAGGATGTAAAATACTTAAATAACCTCATCTCAGGAAAAGAAATTGAATAAGATATCAATGAACTCCCTAGGAAAACATCTCCAGGGCCAGATAGATTTACAAGCAAGTTCTATCAAATAGTTAATTCCAATACTAATATAGGCTCACAGCTCCAGCAACAATAAATTAGTGTTCCAATTTTCCCACATCTTCTCCAACATTAGATTACTATGATCTTTTACTACTGTGTCTCGTGTACCTACCTAATCTATTCCAGTGATCCACCATTCAATTTCTTAGCCAGAATCAGATAGATTACCACTTTATAATATAGTTTGTGATCTGGTATGGCTTTGCATTCCTTTGCATTTTTTTCCACTAGTTCCCTTGATATTCTTAACCTTTCATTATTTCAGATGAATTTTGTCATATTTTTTCTAGCTCCAGAAAATTGTTTTTGGTGGTTTGATTAGTATGGCACTGAATAAATACATTGATTTAGGTAGAATTGTCATTTTTATTATATTGGTTTGGCCTACTCATGAGCAACTGATACTTTTCCAATTGTTTAGATGCGATTTTGTGTGAAAAATGTCTTATCATTCTATTCATATAGTTTCTGATTTTGTCTTGGTAGGTAGATTGTCGAATTTTTAATATTGTCTACAGTTACTTTAAATGGAAATCTCTTGGGCCTTGTTGGCAATATATGGGAATACTGATCTTTTACGTGGATTTGTTTTATATCCTGCATTTTTGCTAAAGTTGTTAATTATTTTGAGTAGTTTTTTTTGTTTTTTTCTCTAGGATTCCCCAAGTATACCATCACATCATCTGCAAAGATTGATACTTTTGTTTTTTCTTGTCTAATTTCTTCGATTTCTTTTTCTCCTCATTGTTATAGCTAACATTCCTAGTAAAATATTGAATAATAGTGATGGTAATGGAAATCCCCTGATCTTACTGGAAAGTGTCTAGCTCATCCCTATTACAGATAATGTTTGCCAGTGGTTTTAGATAGATATTACTGATCATTTCCAGGAAAGCTCCATTTATTCCTATGCTCTTTAGTATTTTTAATAGAAATGTGTACTGGATTTTTGTCCAAAGTTTTTTCTGCTTCTGTTGAGATAATCATATGCTTTCTGTTGGTTTGTTATTGTTCAATTATACTGACAGTTTTACTGATATTGACTCAGCCCTGCATCCCTAGTATAAATCCCACCTGTTCATAGTGTGTGATCCTTGTGATAAAGTGCTGTAATCTCCTTGCTACTCTTTTATTTAAAATCTTATCAATATTTTTAGGAAATTGGTTTATGATTTTTCTTTCTCTGTTTTAGCTCTTCCTGGTTCAGGTATCAGTGCCATAGTTGAGTCATAAAAGTAACTTTGTAGAACTCCACCTACTCTTTTGAAATAGTTTGTATGGTATTGGAATTAACTGTGCTTTAAATGTTTGGTAAAATTCACTTGTGAACCCTCTTGCCCTGGGAATTTTTTCTTAGGTAATTCATTGATGGTTTTCCAATTGGTTTTTTTCTAAGATAGGATTATTTAAGTGTTCTATTTACTCTTCCATTAATCTGGGCAATTTATAGTTTTGTAAATTTTCATCAATTTCATTTAGATTGGAAGATTTATTGGCACATAACTGAGCAAAATAGTTCCTAGTAATTACTTTAATTTCCTCTTTATTGGTGGTAAATTCACCCTTTTCATTTTTTGGTCCAAAAACCAAACCATTTTTGGTTTCCTTGTTTCTTTTTAAAATCAAATTAGCCAATGGTTTATTTATCTTACTGCATTTTTCATAAAACCATACCTAAGTTTTATTAGTTCAATAGTTTTCTTGCTTTCAATGTTATTAATTTCCCCCCCTTTTTTTAGTATTTCCAATTTCATATTTAGTTGCGAATTTTGAATTTATTCTCTTTCTAGTTTTTAGTTGCATGCCCAATTCATTGATCTGCTCTTTCTCTATTTTATTGATGTGTTTCCCCTAAATATAGCTTTGGCTATATCCCCAAAATTTTGGTATGTTGTTTCATTGATGTCATTCTCTTTAATGAAATTGATTGTTTCTGTGATTTATTCTTTGGGATTGGATTATTTGGTTTCTAATTAATTTAATCTATCTTTCCACTGCCCTTTTTTGAATGTAACTTTTATTGCATTATGATCTGAAAATGATGCATTTATTATTTCTATCTTCCTACATTTGATTGTGAGGTTTTTATGCCCTAAAGAGATCAATTTTTGTACAGGCACCATGTACCACTGAGGAAATTGTATATTCTTTTCTACCCTCATTAAATTTTCTCCAGAGACCTATCATATTTAACTTTTATAAAATTATATTTAAGACCTTAATTTCTTATTTATTTTGTGATTAGATTTATTTAGTTCTGAGAAAGTTGAGGACCCCACTAGTATAGCTTTATTATCTATTTCCTCCTGCAACTCATTTAACTTCTAAGAATTTGAATGTTAAATCACTTGGTGTATATATATATATATATATATATATATATATATATATATATATATATATATATATATTTAGTATTGATATTACTTCATTGCTTATGGTACTTTTAGTAAGATGTAGTTTCCTTCCTTATTTATTGTAATTAGAGCTATTTTTAATTGCTAACCCTGTTTTTTATTTCAGCTGAAGAAGAATAGATTTTGCTCCAGTCCCTTGCCTTTACTCTGTGTCTCTCTGCTTCAAATGTGTTGCCTGTAAGCAACATGTTGTAGGATTCTTTGTTTTAATTTACTCTGCAATCCACTTCCATTTTATGAGTTCATCCCATTTACATTCATAGTTATGAGTACTGTATGTTCCTTCAATATTATTTTTCCTCGTTTATCCTTCTCTCTTTCCTTTCAGCCTGTTCCTCCTAACCAGTGTTTTGCCTCTGACCACCGCCTCCCCCAATCTTTCCTCCCTTCTGTCAGTAACCCCCATTTCACATCTTCTTAACCGCTTCCTCTCCTGTTTCCCTATAAGATAGATTTATATACCCAACTGATTGTGCATGTTATTCCCTTCTTGAGCCAATTCTGATGATAGTAAAGTTCAAGTAGTGCTCACTGTCCCCTTCCCCCATATCCTTCCACTGTAATACATCTTTTGCACCTCTTCATGTGAGATAATTTATCCCATTCTATCTTTCCCTTCCATACTCTCCCACAGTGATCTTCAGTCTTACCCATTAATTTTTTTTATATCATCCTTCAAAGTTACCTTATGCCTATACCCTCTGATTACATTATATATTATATTCTAACTGCCCTAATAGTGATACAGTTCTTAAGAGTTAAAGTATATCTTTTTGTGCAGTGATGTAAACAGTTTCTTCTTATTGAATTCCTCATGTTTTCTCTTTCCTTTTTGCTTTTTTATGCTTCTCTTGAGTCATATTTGAAAATCAGATTTTTTTTTGTTCAGCTCTTGTCTTTTCAACAAAAATGCTTGAAAGTCTTCAATTTTACTGAAGGACATTTCTTCCCCTGAAGGATTATGCTCTTTCATTAGGTAGCTGGTTCTCAGTTGTAATCCTAGTTCCTTTGCCTTCCACAATATCATATTCTGTACTCTTCCAATCCTTTAATGTAGAAGCTGCTTAATCCTGTGAAATCCTGAATATTGCTGTATGATATCTGAATTGTTTCTTTCTGGCTGCTTGCAATAATTTCTTCTTGACCTGGATGTTCTAGAATTTGGTTAAAATGTTCATGGGAGTTTTTGCTTTATTATCTCTTTCAGGAGGTGATTGGTATATTTTTTCATTGTCTACCTTATCCTTTGGTTCTAGGATATTGTGGCAGTTTTCCTTGATAATTTCTTGAAGTATGATGTCCAGGTCCTTTTTTTTTTATCATGGCTTTAGGCTAGTCCAATAATTCTGAAATGATCTCTTCTTGATCTCTTTTCCAGGTCAGTTGTTTTTTCAATGAAACATTTCACATTTCTTCCATTTTTTAATCCTTTTGATTTTGTTTGATTGATTCTTGATGTCTCATAGAGTCATTAGCTTCCACTCGTCTAGGACTATTTTTAGGAGTTATTTTTTTTCAGTGAGCTTTCCTTGCCAATTCTACTTTTTAAGGAGTTGTTTTCAGGAAATTTTTGTACATATTTTTCCATTTTTGGTACTGCCTTTGCCAAGCTGTCAACTTTTTTTTCATGATTCTCTTGCATCACTCATATTTTTCCCAATTTTTTCTGTGTTTTATGTTTGATTTATCAAATACTTTTTGAGCCCTTCTAGGAGTGCTTTTTGGATCTGAGATCAATTCACATTTTCCTTTGAGACTTTGCATTTGGTGTTTTGACATTGTTGTCCTCTTCTGAGTTTGTGTTTTGATCTTCCCTATAAAAATAACTTTTTATGGTCAGGTTTTTTTTTTTTTGCTTTTTTGCTGATTTTCCCCAACTTATTCCATTACTTTTTAAATTGGACTCTGTTTCTGGGGTGGAGGAGCACTATCCTAAGCTTCTTATGCCAGGTACTACAGGCCTTGGCTGCTTGTTTGTTGCGTGCAGGTGCTGCAAGGGAGCCTCGCTGCTCCTCTGATGCTGCCCCCACCACCCCCATGGTGAATTTGGCCATTTGCCTAGTGCTGCACCAGAACTGCAGAGGACCTGGCCATTTGCCTACTGTTGCATTGAGCTCATGGTGGGGCCTGGTGCTGTGTCAGGGCCATGGGGACCTAGCTGTTCACCTGGGACTGCACTGAGGTACATGTGGTCTTTGTGCAGCACCAGAGCTGTGGCAGGAACCTGAGTGCTTGCCCAGTGCTGTGCTAGGGCCCTCAGTTGACCTAGTGACGGGGCTGTAGAGTGGGGGAAGGAATCTAGCTGCTAACCTACTGCTGCACCAGGTTGGAACCTCAATCACTGACTTGTGCTTGGGGTCAGGAACTTCCATTGGCTTGCTAGGGCCAGTCCTCTTGGTGGCTTGCCTGGACATTACCTGCCTTGAACTGCATTGCCTCTTTACCCAAGTGAGATAGACTTTTCCTGTGAACAGTTATGTTGGGCTGGAAAAATGTTACACTCCTTGTTTTTGTTGGTTCTGCCATTTCAGAATTCATTTTGAGGCATTATTTTATAGTTGTTTGTAGGTGAATTTGGGAGAATGCAGGTAATTTCCTGTCTTATTACACCATCTTGGCTTCCAGAAGCCTCTAAGATCATACTTTTTAAAAGGATATTATAGACGTGATTCTGGTAAATTATGGGAATTTTATCTTTTATGAAATACAATCAGCATAGCATCTCATGCAACAGGATGATCCTGGAAATCCTTGCCATCATCTATATGACATTCTTCTTCAACTTGGACTCTGGAGTGGATATCCTGTGTGATAGTGGCAAACCCCCTTAGCAAATATATATTTTATAGTACTCATGATATGGAAGAATAAAAGTATTTCTGTGATTACAACCATCAAAGAAATTTTGTGATCCTACTATGTACATAGAGGATACTGTGTGTGTGTGTGTGTGTGTGTGTGTGTGTGGTGTGGGAGTGCAGGACTTTTATAACTGTGTTTTGTATTTCTGAGTTATGCTTTCAAAAATAATCAAGAAACAATAAACTCAAGGCTATTTTGTAGTTTCTTCACTTTATAATAAATTCTGTGATGATATAGAAGTGGTCATCTATGGAACAATTTCTGTGAAAGCTTGCCTTCTTTCTTCCTTACCTTTGCAAATTTAAGTGGTTGGAAGAATTATGCTGCCCTGGGCAAAAAAAATAGGCAAATTAGGAAGTTCCTAGTATGTGCCAGGAACTGTGCTAAGTACTAGGGAGACTGATAAGAAAAAGAGAAACAGTATCTGCCCTCAAGGAATTTACAATCTAATGGAAAACAACAAACAAAAGGAAGCTGAAAAGTAGGAGTTGGGGAAGAAAGTAGGCAGAGGAGGCATGATAATGTTGGAGTCAAATCCAAGGAGTATAATTGGTAGAGAATGAAGAGTAGTTTGATGTATTAGAGCCATCTTTATATGGAAGCTTTGGGGAGAGTGTTTTGTCCACTTTCTAGTCTTCTAATCAGAGGGGCAGAGTCTACAGAGGATACTGATAAGGTATGTACACCAAAGTTGATACAATCTCTGTGATTTTGCACTTCTTGGTAATGAGCTTTTGGGCGTGGGTAAATGGAAAATGATGATGGTGGAGTACAACCCAAGGAGTGCAGCTGTTGGGAAAGAATGAATTCTTTCTTAGGCATTATTAATTTGAGATTCCCATGGGACATTGAGTTGGAAATGTCCAGTAGGCAGGTGAGGTTGGGGGACTGGAGCTCAGGAGAAAGATAAAACTGAACATGTAGATTTTAGAATCATATGCACAAAGATGTTAGTTTAAGGCAAAGGTGTCAAACATGTGGCTGGGGTTCGTGGGCCACATGCTGCATGCAACCCACAGCACTCCTGAGTGCTACCTGAGGTTGGGGGACTGGAGTTTAGGAGAAAGATAAAACTGAACATGTAGATTTTAGAATCATATGCACAAAGATGTTAGTTTAAGGCAAAGGTGTCAAACATGTGGCTGGGGTTCGTGGGCCACATGCTGCATGCAACCCACAGCACTCCTGAGTGCTACCTGAACCAGATTAAAATATAGCTGGGAAATATTTTTTAAAAATAAAAATATAATAAAACATAGATAATATTACTGTCTAGTTCTGTAAGTCAATATTTGACCATAGATGTTGTTTCTACCAGAGTTTGACACCATGAGTTTAAACAATGGGATGAGAAGACCAAGAGAAGGTAAGAATGAATGGGTTTAATTAGTATCTGTAGATCCAGAGTTTCCTGTGATCGGTGTACATTATAAAGCCAGGCAAAGAACAAATGCCTTAACTCTAAAGAATTAGAACTCATTTCTGCCTCTTTTATAATTTACCTTAGGATCTCCCAGATTCTTTACTATTGTTCCTGCTATGGATTATCTTTTATGGAAAACCATAGTTGAACAGGCTGGAATACAATTGCATAGCTTCAATAAGTAGGTTTTAGAGGAGGATAAACACTCCCAAACAATTCTTTTGGCAGTGAACCCACTAGTCAAAGCTGCACATCCCCTAATGCATTACTTGTGGAAGAAGATGAAAAATGTAATGAATAGATGCAAGTATCAGAGACTCCATTAGCCCTCAAGTCTGGTTTAAAACCTGAGCCTTAAGGAAAAAAGTGAGGAGAAGCTTATATCTTCCCTGAATGTTTGGCTCTGTTCTTCTAGGAAAGAGACAGAGAAATAGGCTCATAACCAAAGCTAACTCCTCGAATCATTCCTGAGTCCTGCAAGATCTTGCTGGACAATTTCTTGTTAGACTGATTTGCTAAATCAAAGCATAAAGAAGTAAAAGAGAGTAAACAACAAACACTATTAAAGAGCTAGTCAGTGGGGGTTATTAACAACTAAGCATATGCTTCCTAGTCCTAATACATAACATTATCTTATTAATTCATCTGACTGGGTTTTGACAACAAACAACACAGTAAATTCCAGCTAACCACCTTGGCAAGAAAAATGATTACTTCTGAGAAGCCCAGGAAGTCTTCTTCATTTATCCCTACATGAAGAACATGTGATTCACCCTTGTAATTCAATTCAAAGTTGATGGAGAAAATTATTTATTTTAGGACTCCTGGACAAAGACAAAGAAATATACTCTAGAATCAAGCAGTCTTCCTGGTGATCACTGAAAATCTGTGAAACAAAAGACTACTCTTTTGATGTATTGTCTTTCTGAGTTTTACTAATCTACTATGTATCTTTTCCTGCCAAAGTGTGAACTAGTGAGATTAAGGGGGATTGTGACTGAAGTGGGTTGATGATTGGTGACGGATCCAAAAGGAACCTCTACTTTCAGTAATTTATAAGAGCTATAGAAAGGCCTTCTCCTCCCTCCCTGTCTCCCTGTCTCTGTCTCTCTCTCTCTCTCTCTCTCTCTCTCTCTGTCTCTCTCGCTCTCTCTCTCTCTCTCTCTCTCTCTCTCCCTCCTCTCCTCTCCTGTATGTTTTTACATAAATACGTTTACACTGGTAGGGTACCATGTTCACACACAAGGGAGAATAAACCAGTTCTGTTATCAAGATGGGATTTGCTTTTCTTCTTTCCATTTCCATTTCCATTCATTGCTCCTGGTTCTGCTTTTCAGGGCCAAGCAGAATGAGTCTAATCCCTTTTTCACATAGCAATCCTTCAAAAACTTGAAGATGGCTATGTTGTCTTTCTCAAGCCTTCTCTTTCTAGACTCAACAATCTTAGTCCCTTCAACTGATCCTCTTAAGGCATCAATTCAAGGTCCTTTATCATTCTTACTGCCATTCTTTGGACAGTGTCTAGCTTATCAATGTCCTTCTTAAACCATGATACCTAGACCTGAGCACAATACTCCAGAAGTGGTCAGACCATGGCAGATTGCAAGTAGCTAATCACTGTCTTATACCTGAAGGCTATGTCTCTCTTAATGTCTGCTGTTGCTGTTTAGTCGTTTCAATCCTATCTGACTTTGCAGGGGGGGTGGGGGCGGTGTGGTTCTTGACAAAGATATTGGAGTGGTTTGCCATTGACCTCTCCAGCTCATTTTACAGATGAGGAAACTGAGGCAAACAAAGTTAAGTGACTTGCTCAGGTTCACATAGCTAGTAAGTGTCTGAGCTTGAATTTGAATTTAGGTCTTCCTGACTCCAAGTCTAGTGCTCTATCCATGGTGCTGCCACGTAGCAGGCCTCCTCATAAGTGTAATCACCATCAAATTCACTCCATCTTCTGAGTCATCACTCTTATTCTGACTTCACTTTCCTCCCTCCCCACTTTTAACTATCAGTTTAACTATGTACTGTCCTCTCCATTCAAATTCCTTTTCCTCTTCCATTCATTTATATTCTAAATTATAATGTGTCAAATCCAAAACATGTGTCACACCCCTTATCTTCTCTAATCTTACATGCTACTAAGCAGTGCTGGAAGAAGTTACACAATGGTGCTGCCTAGACTTACTATAAATTTCTGTTATGTAATTTCCACTCGACCCTTGATGTACCAAAGAAAGAATTTTATTTTTCACTAATTGACACTCCATTGCACTTTACATGGAGGCTATTCCAAACTTTCTCTTTCTCCTTAAGCTTCTCTCTCTCTCTCTCTCTCTCTCTCTCTCTCTCTCTCTCTCTCTCTCTCTCTCTCTCTCCCTCTGTCTCTCTCTCTCTCTCTCAGAAGAGGACCTAGATTCATAATTTATTGAGAAAAGAGGTCATTTTCATAAGCTCCCTCTTGTCTCCTATATCTCAAAATCCCTTGATAAGGGATTTTATCAATAAGGATTAATAAGTCCTTATCCTCTCCTTATTTGCTCTAGTTTCTGATTTCTGATTTCCTTCACCAAGACCAACCCTCCCCTCTCCTTTGCTAGATCATCATTCAAATTCTGCCCCTATGTGTTGTTGTAGCCTGTGGGCAGTCTCCTTTTCCATCTCCTCATTCTCTCTCTTGGTGATCTCATTAGCTCCCATGAATTCAAATGATCATCTCTATGCAGATGATTTCCGTAGCCATATATGATCTATCTCCTGAGTTCCCTTATCGGTAATAGGCATTTCTAAGTAGATGTCCTATAGGTGTCTCAAAGTCAGTATGTTCAAAACTGACTACATTGTGTTTTCAAAGAAACCCTTCACTCTTCCTGACTTCCCCACTTCTGTCAAGGGCACCAGTATCTTTCTAGTGAGGCAGCCAGGTGCCTGGTCTAGACTCCTCTTCTTGAGTTCAAATCTGGCCTCGGATGCTTACTGTGTGACCCTGGGCAAGTCACTTAGCCCTGTTTGCCTCAGTCTTCTCAGCTGTAAAATGAGCTGGAGAAGGAGATGGCAAACATTCCAGTTCTTTGCCAAGAAATCACCAAGTGGGGTCACTGAGTCAGACCCAACAGAGATGACTGAACAGCAACAAAATCTTTCTAGTCAATTTACAACCTCGGGCTCATATTCAAGCTTTTCACTTTCCTTTGCCTTCCATTTTTAATTAGCTACCAAGTCTTGCCAATTCTACCTCTGTAACATCTCTCACATCTATCTCCTTCACTCTACTCACACTACAACCACTCCTAGTTCAAACCCTTTTCATTTTTAACCTGCAATATTATAGTAACCTCCTACCTGGACAAATTAATATCCCCAAAACACAGGTCAGGACAGGTCACTTTTCTGCCCCAAAATCTTCAGCTACCAATTAATTCTTAAAAAATCAAAATATTTCTCTTTGACATTTAGAGCCTTTCACAGTCTGGCTCCAGCCTACCTTTCCTGACTTATTGCACACAGTCTACATTTCAGTCACACTGGTATATTTCCTATTTCCCCTCTCTGTGTCTTTAGGTTGGCTATCTGCTATACCTGGAATGCACTCCTTCTCACTTCTGACTCTCAGAATCCCCATCTTCCTTCAAGAGTCGGTTCAAGCACCAGAACCTACAAAAGAGCTATCCTAATCCTCCCAGTTGCTGGTACCCTTCCCATAAATGACTTCGTCTTTACCTTGTAAATATTTGGCATTTATTTGGTTGCTTATTGTTTTTTCTCCAAAAGCATTTAAGGTATTTAAAGGAAAGGATTATTTCTCTTTTTTGCTATTATATTATTAATGACCAGCACAATGCCTAGTTCATAACTGGCAATTAATAAATAACTGATGAATTAATTAATTAAAATTGTCTCAGTTCGAGCTCACAGCTCTTAAAATCCCCAGGTCCTATTCAGAAAAGAAAAAAAAAGCTATTTCTTAACCATCTTTTCCCTATTGTGTACTTGGGAGGTTGATTTTTTGAACCTGAAAAAGATTTTGCAGTTATATTATTTAATTTTACTTTTTGAATTCACTTCAAATGCTCTAGACTATTAAGAACTTTCTGGATATTGAATTTGCTGTCTAGTTTATCTATTCCTCCTCACTTTGTGTCATCTGCAAATTTTATAAGCACATTTTTCATGCGTTTATTCAAGCTATTGCCTAGGACCAAGCACAGCTCAATGAGACAGGTTTAATAAGCACATCATTTATGCATTTAAGTTATTGGTTAAAATATTAAACAGCATGGAACCTAGCAGAGATCCCTAGGATAAGTCAATGGAGACCACCTTCTAATCTGACATGGAGTTATTAATTATTACTCTTTGATTTCAACCATCCAACCACTTCTGAAACCATCTTATTGTACAATGGTATAGTCCACATTTCTTCATCTTTTCCACAATAACGATATTAGTTCCTTTATCAAACACTTTGCTAAAATCTAGGCAAACAAGACCTAAGGCATTTTGGTGAAATATTAGCATAGTAGCCCTGTCCAAAAAGGAAATAAGTTTATTCTTTCATGTCATGGTCTCAATGAGTCATAACAACTCTTTTTGATCACTGTCTCTTTTTCTATATGAGTGTTTTTAATAATACATTCTAGAATTTTCCAGAAGTCCAAGTCAAATAATTCTCAAGATTTATTCTTTTCTAGTTTCTTAGTTTTTGAAGACTCTAGTAGCATTTACACTTGCCCAATGTCTCTCCTATTCCCTGAAATCTTTCAAACATTACTTGAAAGTGGCTCAGCAGTCAGTTATTTCAATATCTGAGGATGTAGTTTATTTGGGCCAGGTGACCTGGATTTATTAGGGGCACCAGGTACTCTCTAGTGATCTCCTTATTTATATCGAGTACTGACTTCCTGTTAGTCATTTTTGGTACAAAGGGCTGTCTTCTTGGCAAAGAAAATGAAAGTGAGCTTAGTAGTTTTTTTTCTTCTAGTTTCAATGATCATCATCAGCCCATTCACCTCAAGAGCAATCTCATACCTTCTCTGATTCTCCCCATTTTTTCAAATACAGTCAAAGAAAACAAAACATCAAAAAACCATTTTGTCATCATGAAGTGTTCTTGCCAGTCTCAGGTCATTCTTAATTTTAGCACTTTCAATATCATTTCTACAGTGCCACACTATTCTTTTTTCTTCATTACCTGCCCTTAATCCTATCTTCTATACATCTTTTTTCATTTTCATTTTAGAACTAAAAAGAGCATTTCCATAAATTCCAATTCCATAAACACAAAATAAAGCATAAAATAGAATTCTGTATGAAACTGTGAATCTCTCTACTTCTGTATGTGTCTTTAAAAAAATCTAAGTTGATTGGTGAATCATCTGTGCAACTACAGCTGGTCTTTTCAAACAACGTCCTTCTACTCCATTCATTTACATTGTTTCCTCTTGTGTGTTCAGAATTTTATTCTTGAGAATTTTCCAGCTCATTAGGAATCAGTTCCACTATAGAAATGCCCAGATCCTCTGGAATTTACTCTCCCAAAATCTGGAGTGTATGTTGGAGTATGCCTGGATTTCCTTACCTCTATCAAAACTCTAGGAGAAAAGTAGCCACTTCTCTCAAAGGTTCCCGCTAGTTCCTCTACCTTTTTATCCCAAGAAATTTGGGAGATTGGCAAGAAATGTTTGTTCTCACTTGGGTAAAAGAAAAGCACAGTTGAGAAGAGGAAGAATCCCAGCAAGCCATCAGCAAGCTCCACCTCAGCAAACCAGAGGGAGATCCTGAGCCCCAGTGTGGTAGAGCAGGCAAACACCAACAGCAGGATCCTCCATAAACCTCAGCATAGCTAGGGAAACCACCAGACTCCAGCTCTGAGAACTACCACATGCTTCAGTGTAACCCAGGGCAGACAGGTAGATTTCAACCCTATGGAATGCCTAAACAAATAAGTGGTCACTAGCTGTCAACCTTAACCCCTGGGCAAACAGTCTGCAGAGGCTAAATTATCATGTGCTTCAGTACAGTGTCAAGGAAATATAGAAACACCCTACCAGCCTCAGCACATGACAGACACCAGTACTAGGTCCCCAGCTCAGCACCAAGTAAGCTGCCATACCCCTATGGTCTCTAGCAGTGCCAGCCACCCTGACCCTACTCCCTCCATGCCGCACCAGGAAAAACATCCAGGGCTTGTAGCCACTGGCACAAGAAGTCTGAGACACCTTCCAACTTAGGAACAGCTCAAATTTAAAAGAAAGGAAAAAGGTAAAAAAAAGATAAGCAAAACAACACACACAGAAAAAGAATCTGAGCATAGAATGTTATTTTGATGACAGAAAAGACCAAGACACAAACTCAGAAAAGGGCAACAATGTCAAAACACCTATGGGCAAAATACCGAAGAAAAATGAGAAGTGGTCTCAAATCCATAAATAACTCATGGAAGAGCTCAAAGAAGAGGTTAAAAATCATGCAAGTGTGGTAGAAGGAAAGCTGAAAAAAGAAATGAGAGTGATGCAAGAGAATTATGAAAAAAGAGTCATAGCTTAGAAAATTACAATAGCTTAGAGAATTGCGTAAGTGGAAGGTAATGACTCTATGAGATGTCAAGAATCAGTAAAACAAATTCAAAAGAATGAAAAACAGAATAAAATGTAAAATACCTTATTGGAAGAAACAGTTGACCTAGAAAACAGAGTCAGGAGAAACAATCTCAGAATCACCAGACTATCTGAAAGCCATAATCAAAAGGAGGACCCAGCAGCATATTTCAAGAAATTATCAAGGAACATTATCTTGATATTCTGGAACCAGTGGGCAAAATAGACATTGAAAGAATCTGCCAATCCCCTCAAGAAAGAGATCCCAAAATAAAAACTCCAAGGAACATTACAGCCAAACTACAAAATTATCAAGTCAAGAAAAGAATACTGAAAATGGCCAGAAAGAAAAATTTAAATATCATGGAGCCAGAAACAGGATTACACAGGATTTAGCAGCAGCAACATTAAAGGATCGAAGGTTATAGAACATGATATTCTGGAAGGCAAAGGAGCTTGGATGACAACCAAGATTAGTTACAATTCTTCAAGGCAAAAAAAATGGTCATTCAACGAAGTAGAAGGATTTCAAGCTTTTGTAAGGAATAGACAGGAACTGAACAAAAAATTGAACAACAACAACAAAAAAAAAACAAGACCCAAGAGAAGCCTAAAAAAGGGAAAAGAAAATATAAGAAATTCAGTGTAGCTGAACTGTTTGCATTAAAAATTGTACCACTCATAGGACAGTTAGAAGGAATATATGTAGACAGAAGGTGCGTGTATAAGGTAAATTGAAGATAATGGCATGAAAAAAAAGAAGAGATAAAGCAGAGTCCACTAGGTGCAGAAGGAAGGGATGAGTAGAATAGGATAAATTATCTCACATGAAGAGGTGGAAAAAACCTATTACAGTGGACGGAAAGGTGTGAGGGCAGGCAGCTGGCATCTATTGAACCTTACTTTTCTCTATATTGACTCAAAGACGGAATAATATACACAATTAGTTGAATATAGAAGTCTATTGTACCTGAAAGGAATGTAGGAGGGGAAGAGACTAACAGTGTAAGGGACTGACAGAAGAGGAAGAAAGCTGGGTGAGGTGGTGGACAACAAGGGTGGAAAGAGTGAAAGAAGAGTGAAACAAGGAGGAGGAAAAAACAGGACAGAGGGAAGTACCCAGTTAATAATCACAACTGTAAATGGGATGAAATCTCCCATAAAAAAGAAATGGATAGTAGAGAGGATCAAAAACCAGAATCCTACAATGTGTTTATAAGAAACACACTTGAAGCAGATGAACACGTAGAGTAAAGGCAAGGGGCTGGACCAGAATCTACTAGGTTTCAAGTGAAGTTAAAAAAGGAGTGCTAATCCTGACCTCAGACAAAACAAAGGCAAAAATAGACCTAATTAAAAGAGATAAGGAAGGAAACTACATCATATTGGAATACAATAAACACTGACAGTAGTATCAGTACCAAATATGTATGCAGCAAGTGGCATAGCATCCAAATCTAGTTTAAAAAACCTTGTGATACTGGGGTTTTTTTTAATCTATAATTAAATCAGAACAAGTAAGAATTTGTATTTAGTACATGACCTGGTTTAAGTCATTATACACTTGAAAAATCACCACTGAAATTTTCTGTTTCTTTGTCTAAACTGGGCTAATTAAAAATGAGAACAAAAACCTGATTTTAACTAGGTCAAAGATGATAAAATGGGGAATTTGCTAAGTGAAAAGAAAAGCTAGGAGGTGAGGTAGAGGTAGAACAAAGGATTCAATCTGGTCAGTTTAGATCATGTTGGACTTTCCACAGACAGAGGATTCACCAAACCAATTGCAAAAGGCCCTCATACACAACCAAACCTAGAAGGGGGTCCTATGGCACAATCTCAACTAAATAAAATGGTGACTAACGAGATGTGAGGAATACAGGGACTGCCTAAAGAGATCAGTGACATATATAGGGGACAGCACTGATCAAAATAGGAAAAAGCACATTTTTAGCAAATGAGATTTTTCCTTATTTCAGACTGTGTTGGCTTTATTTTCATCTAGAAAAGTCCAAGTAAAATGTTATTTTGGGTGTCAGAGAGAGAAAATAATCATGAACAAGGTTTATATGGTAGGGGAGAAACTACAGGTTAGGAAGAACCAGCTAGAAAGCTACTAGTTAATGGAAAACTCTGTCCCCTGGTCTCTGCCTCTTAGTTTTTCTGACTTTAAGACTCAGCTCAGATTCCATTTAAATGAAGAGGTCTTTCCCACTGCCTTCCTCTCTTGGGGTACCTTCCTTCTACTCTGTGTATATTTGAATACAAAGTGTATGTAATATTTATATGCTGTCTCTTGCATTAGAATATAACCTCCTTGGGTGCAAAGACTGCCTTTTGACTCTTCCTTGTGCCCCCAACACTTAGCACAGTGCACATATAAATGCTCATTAAATGCTTGTTGACTTAAAGAGCATCGGAAAGAGCTGCAGAAATATTTCTCCAAGTATAGCAAGGGAAGAATAGGAAGACTTCTTCACATAGCAGATGTAAAAAAATCTGTCAGAGACCTTAGTTTATCTTCCTAAATCTGACCATTTCCCTTCTTCTGGTTTTAATTTCCTCTAACTAGAAAAATTGAGAAAACCAATTGAGCAGAAACTTAATAATTAGTCAGCAAAACCATTATAACTTGTTACCATAGTTTACTGAGGTGCCGAGTGCTTACCGCTGAGAAAAAGATTTCCCTAGGTTTGGGGTTTTTTCTTTTCAATATGAAATGTTTTCCTCAAACATTTATTTCCTCTCATCATTGTACTTAAAATTTCAGTAGCTTCCAATTTCCAATCTCATCAGGTCTAAACTCCTCAATTTGGTATTCCATCAGTTGACTTCAAACTACCCAACTTTAAGCTCCACTTCTTGACTACACTCAAATCATTCTAGTTTCCTCGTTGTTTTATGAACATAATTATATTCTGGCTTGTCTCTCTGCTTTCACTCTTGATTTTATCCTTTGGAGTTTTCTTCTCCCCCCTCCCTCTTCTCTTTTCCTTTCCCCTCTGTTTTCCTCACCTCCTATATTCTCCTTCCCGTGTAGTCGAAGGCATGGTTCAAATTCCATTTCTGATTTGGAAGCTTCCTTGATGGTTTCTTTCTCTGGGTCAATCAATTCACAAATCTGAACAATACATTATAGTCTCAGCTACACAATTTAATACTCAACTATGTACTGTTTTATAAATAAATTGTTTCATAGAATATTTACCATACTATTCTTCTCTTACTCAGACCCTCTCAGAGAGCTAATTTTTGTAATTTTTAAAATAGAAAAAAGTTCTACATTGTAAAAATTCTGATTTCACATGCTATATTCCATGCTCATGATCCCTCACTTCTATGAAGAAATGCAAGAAGCAGGGGTATCTTCACACATTTTTTCTTTAGGGCCAAGCTTGGTCATTATAATTTCTCAGCATTCAGTTTCAATAGTCATATTGTTTTAAGAGGCAGAAAGTGAATAAAGAGTTGGTTTCAGAGAGGGAAAGGCCTAGGTTCAAATCCTAACTCCTGACACATTTTCTGTGGCACTCTTGGTTTGTCACTTGATTTTTCAGGGACCTGGGGTTTCAAGCTCTAAGGCTTCAAGTTGAAGACTGAATGCTACATTAATTGAGGAATATATTCCTCTCCTATAAAGGTATCATGGCTTCAGTCTTCAGCTCACTGCCATCCTGTAATATAACATATGGTTTGTCTGGGTCTACCTGGAAGCTCTCTTCTGCCATCTGAGCACTGGATGGGGATGGAGGGATGGTACTAGGCCCTGGAAGGCTATACCAACACAATACCAGCTCTGGCAGGCTCTACCAAGTGAAAAAGAATGAACCTGCCAATGAATGTCTATTCCCTCAGGACCTGGTCTAGCTCAGATCAGAAAGGATCATTACCAGAAGTTTGGCTACCAAGTGATGAATTTGGAGATCTCAGCTACTCATGAAACTTTTCTTCAAAATGTCCTTATTACTGTCAATTGTACCACCATTCTTACAGTCCTCTAGGTTCACAACATTGGTGTCATCCTCAGTTCCTCACTGTCCTCATTCCATCCATCCAATCAGATACCAATTCTCATTGCCTCTGTCTCTACATCTCTTACATAGACCCTTTTTTCCCATTCATACATCAACCACCCTATTTCATGCCCTCACCACTCTTGTCTATACTATTGCTATAGCTTTCTACTTGGTTTCCTTGCCTCTAATCAGCAAATCAATTCAACAAACATTTATTATGTGATTACTGTGTGTCAGCTACTTTGTTACACACAGGAGATTTTATTTTAAAAGGCAAAAGACAGTCTTTGCAATTTTTAAAAAAATGTATTTTATTTTTAATCTGTGGAATAAAGTCTCTGCTCTTCAGGAGCTTACAGAAAATATCCTCTATTGAGCTGCCTAAGTGGTTTTTCTAAAGAGCAGATCTGACTATCACTTCCTACCCAACCACCTTTATACACTTACTAAGTTAATTCCATGGCTCCCTAAGACCTCTATGATCATTCTTTTGTCATTTAAAGTTCTTTACAATCTGCCTTTCTGTCTTTCCAGTATTCTCCTCCACATACAGCCAAGTCAGCCTATTTGACATTTTTATACACTTTCCATCTTCCATTCTCATGCCTTTGCTCTATCTCTTATACTTTGTTTCCCTAGTTTCCATCAAGACTTAGCTCAAGTACCACCTTCCAGAGGAGGCCTTTTGACTCCTAGTGCCTTCCATTCTAAGGCTACCTTGTATCGACTCCATATGTATGTTGTATTTTTCTAATTATGTACTTGAATGGTAGCTCCTTGAAGGCAAAAACTTTCTAACATTTTTCACTGTTTTCAGCACTTAGGATACCTGGAACAGAGGCTACTGGCATATAGAAAGAATTCAAAATGCTTGTTGATCAATTGTTTGTTCTTGTGATGTGCAGTGGTGGAGGGAGTTCACATGCAAGAAATTTCAGATCCCCTAAATACTGAAGTAAATATGCCATTTATTCTTCCACTAAAGCCCTACTCTGATGTCCCATCATGCTGAGTGGTGACTCTTGAGTTGTTCAAGACTATGCTAATAAAACACAAGCCCTGACAGATTATTCCAGCTAGAGAGGCTTTCCAGTATGATAGACCATGTGCCTGTTATTCAAGAACTAGTCTAGCTAATTTGGGGGAGGCTTATTTTAGGTTTGGCCACAAGATGCTAATTTTTTGTTTTTGATCAAAGCTACTCAATTGGTAGAATAACCATATCTTATAGATTAGGAAGATCATAGACTTTGATCTGGAAGTCTCCTCAGAGGTCATCACCTAATCCAAGCCCTACACTTACTTTACAGTGTAGGAAACTGAGGCCCAGAGGTCAAGTGACTTATCCAAGGTCACTCAAATAGTAAATAGCAGAATCAAGACTTCAACCATGGTCCTCTAATCACAAAACCATCACTCTACTCACATGTCATAATTACAAATTCTAAAGTCTCATCATTATTTCATTAATCAATACACATTTAATTGGTGCCTACTGTGTATCAAGTACTACACTATAAAGATAAAATGAAACAGTTTCCAACCTCAACAAGCTCATATTCTACTGATTAATTCATCCTTTACATAGTTAAATAAATTCAGGATACATATAAAATGAATGCAAGGTGATTTCTGGGAAGAGTTATTAATAACTGGAGGGACTAGGATAGACTTCTCATAGGAGGTGGCACTTGAAGTAAGTTCTGAAGAGATCTAGGGGTTCCAAGAAGCAGAATAAGGAGTGAGAGTATTCCAGGCATGGACTGCAACCTATCCAAAGACACAGAGGTAAATTTGGAGTGCTGCAGATAAAGAACAATAAGGAGGCCAATTGGTTAGAGGATATTTGAATGAAAATAATATAATTAGTCTAGAAAGGTAAATCAGGAGTATTCTGGCTTTAGCTCCCAAACAGAGAAAAAGGAAAAAAAAAAGACTAGAAAAGGTTGCTTTCCTGGTGAAAGAGTATTCTCTCCCATCCTTTCAGATGAGGAAGAACTATGTTTACCATCAGGAGAAGACATAAAAGTCAAGGATTCTGCATCCAAAACCTGCAAAATAAATAGGCAATGGTCCCAGGCCATGGAAGAGCTCAAAAAGGATTTTTAAAATCAAGTAAGAGAAGTGGAGGAAAAATTGGAAAGAGAAATGAGACTGGTGCAATAAAATCATGAAAAGTGAGTCAACAACTTGCTAATGGAGATCCAAAAAAATGCTGAAGAAAGAAACACCTTTAAAAATAAATTAACTCAATTGGCAAAAGAAGTTCAAAAAGTCAATGAGGAGAAGAATGCTTTAGAAAGCAGAATTAGCCAAATGGAAAAGGAGGTTCGAAAGCTCACTGAAGAAAATAGTTCCTTAAAATTAGAATGGAAGATATGGACTCTAATGACTTCATGAGAAACTGAGAATTAAAAAGATAACCAAAAGAATGAAAAAAATGGAAGATAATATGAAATATCTCATAGGAAAAACAATTGACCTGGAAATGGGACTACCTGAAAATCATGATAAAAAAAGAGCCTAGACATCATCTTTTATGAAATTATCAAGGAAAATTGCCCTGACATTCTAGAACCAAAGGGCAAAATAAATATTGAAAGAATCCACTGATCACCTCCTGAAAGAGATCCAAAAAGAGAAACTTCTAGAAACATTGTGGTCAAATTCCAGAGTTCTTAGGTCAAGGAGAAAATATTGCAAGCAGCTAGAAAGAAACAATTCAAGTATTGTGGAAATACAATCAGGATAACACAAGATCTAGCAGCTTCTACATTAAGGGATCTAAGGGCTTGGAATATGGTATTCCATAAGTCAAAAGAAGTAGGATTAAAACCAAGAATCACCTACTCAGCAAAACTAAGTATAATACTTCAGGAGAAAAAA
>CM053769.1:217551353-217575602 GCA_028658325.1 Potorous gilbertii
TATATGTATAGCCTATACCGAATTGCTTGCCTTTTCAGTGGGGATGGGTAGGGAGGGAGGAAGGAAGAGAAGTTGAAACTCAAAGTTTTAAGAACAAATGTTGAGAATTGTTTTTGTTTACAACTTGGAAATAAGAAATACAGGTAATGGGGTATAGAAATTTATCTTGCCCTACAGAACAAGAGAGAAGATGGGAATAAGGGAAAGGAGGGGTGTCAGAAGGGAGGGCACATTGGTGAAAGAGGCAATCAGAATACATGGCATTTGGGAGGGAGGGGAGAAAGTGGGAGAAAATTTGAAACTCAAAGTTTTGTGGAAATGAATGTTGAAAACTTTAAATAAATAAATTTTAAAAAATCAAATTAAGGAGAGAAGTGAGATAAGATATATAGATTTGGGAGTCATCTGTGTAGAAATTATACTTGAACTCTACAGAAGCTGATGATATCGCCAATAACAGGAGGGAAAAAGAGTTAAGGACAAAAATCTGGGTGCCTCCACACATAGAGGATAAGACTTGGTTAATGGTCCGTCAAAGGAAACTGAGGACAAGCCATTCAGGTAAGGTGAGAACCAAAAGAGAACAGCATCACAAAAACTCAGAAGAAAGAGAATTCAGAAAAATGATGGTCAACAATGACAAATCAGATTGAGCAAGAGAGATCAATGATTATTTTCAATGAAATTCTTAGAAAAAAAAGACGAGTCCAGAGATCAATCGAGACCTTTAGCAAAACATCTTTTGTTAAATACAAGGGACAGAAATCAGATGGAAAGGGATTAAGAAGTAAGTGGGAGATGAGAAAGAGGGAGCAAATAGCATATGCAGCTTTTTCTATGATTTGGTGTGTGAGAGGGGGAGAAATATGACAACTTGAAGGGATGATAGAATAAAGTGAAGGCCTAGATTTTTATTCTTCATTTCAAGTTTGAGAATAAGATCTTATGCTATATTTCTTCTATCTCCCTTAAAGCATCCAACACATCATTGAGTGTGCAATGAGTATTCAGTAAATACTTGTTTGAGATAAGATGTATTAAGATGGCAAATGACCTCTAACCTTGAAATTAGGTAAACTCATTCTGGGACCCTAATCTCAGAGATAAAACAGTTCCCTCCTTGTCCCTTGGGAGATGTCTATCAAAGGTTGGGAAACATAAACTTAATATATAGAGTAAATTAGATAAAGATCTAGTCTGTTGACTTCCTTTTTTTAGGTATTGACTTTTCTACTCCAAGCTAACTGCATTCTTTCTAATCACCATCTATTTAAAGTTGAAATAAATAAAAACAGAGAAATGGAACTCTGATATAAATGATAAGACAAACATATACATATGTAGGAATACATTGTTAACAGGGGAACATCCCCCCTCATTGGATATAGCAACCCATCTTTGACTTAGCAGACAAATCCTAGAGTTTCCTGAGAGATATAGAGGTGAAGTAACTTGCACAAGGTCACTTAAACAAGTGACCAAGGTTGGAAATGAACCCTGGTCTTTCTTACCCTGAGCCCAGCATTTTATCTGTCATGCCAAGCTGCTTCTAAATGTATCACAGAGGGCTTTAATGAAGCAGATTTCTTGTTTTGGTATGTGTACATTAGAAAGGTTTTATTCACAGTGCAGGAAATTTGAAAAAACAAGAGGCAGCCCCTTAGGGAAAAGTGCCCATTTGCCATGTGCAAACCAATGTGTGTAACACCATTTCTCAATCAGTCACACTTACAGTGTCTGATATTTCATAAAAACAATGAAGCAGGAGCTGCTGAAGGAGATTACCTTATGTGCCCACCGCAGCTTGGAGACAGTTGTTGCCATGGAGAACAGTGAGTGCTCCTGCTGAGGTGAATTCTGAGAATGCTCCAGGGCAGGGTTGGGCATGACAACCCTCCTGTGCCCAAGGAAATCATGAATGCTGCTGATGAAGAGGATGCTCTATCAAGTTAGAGGCTCTGTTGCTTTCCTCTGGCCTAGCCCCACCAGCCTGTCCCCAGACCTCCCCTCTCTGTAGTCCCCTTGAACTGGGTCCTTGATACTGGTTTTGACCATTCTTCTACCTCTTGCCCTTTTGTTAGATGACACATACCTAGCCAGGCAAGTGGAATCAGCTAATCAGGGGAATGTTTCTGCCCCTGTATGGTGAGAACATTCTTAGCTGTGACAGATACTCTCCCTCCCCAAATAGGGGAATGCCTCATTTAATTCATGCAATTGAACGCAGTCAGTCATAGCCCATGATGGATTCAGACCCTAGACCTGTCTCTATACGAGGGCCAATGGGGAACAGCATACTAATTTTGATTAGCTATACATCATAAACGGCAACAAATTCTGTTGAAAGGAATCATGAATTCAGGATTATCAACTTTACCTCCTGAGTCATAGGAATGAAAGAAGAGAGAGAAGGATAATTGATAAGGCTTTGGATAATTGCTGCCTTATGACCTTGACAAACAACCTCCCAGAATGTCAATTTCCTCAGCTGTAGAAAGTGTGAGAGGGGGAGTAGATGTTGTCCGAGGTGCTTTCCAACTCTAGATCCATGTAGATATGATAACTTTAATAGCTAGCATTCCTATTGTACCTAAAGTTTGCAAAGTGCTTTAGGGTTTTTTTTATTATATATAATATATATTTATTTTTTATTATTTTTATTAGCCCTTTGTAATGGATGGAAAAACTGAGGCTCAGAGAAGGTTAAATAATTTCACACAAATTCCATGGTAAGTGTCTGAGGCAGGATTTGAATTCAGTTATTTCTGACTCCAGTCCACCTAGCTGGGCCAATAAGGAAGGTCATTTGACAAATACATTGTTTGAGTTTTGTCTTTTTTTCTTTATCTTTATATCTATGACCAGTTTCTGAAAATGACTCCTGTTTGTTGCTAGTTGTGAAGGGGAAAGAAAATACGGTGGAGTAATAAGAACTCATTTCATCAATTCATTTTTTGACCTCTTTATCTCGTGCTTTCAGTTTCTATCTATATATGAGGAAAGGCAAATACGTCAGATGACCTTGCATGTATTGTAAAAAGCATCTATAATTTTGGTGGTAATGCTTTACATCTGAGTTTTGAAGCAATCCTGCAAGCGATGTGATATAGGGTATAATTCCCATTTTGCAGATGAATAAACTGACGAGAGTAAGCAATTTGATTAATAATACATAGAAACTGAAGGGCAGAGCTAGCCTTGAAACCCAGGACTCCTGAGTCCCAGGCCGGTGTGTTCTCTGTCACAGCATTTCAAACTGAAAACACATTTCATCAGGCTCAGACAGGAAATGCAAAGAGAAAAATCTTAATACTCATCTCCCTCAGCTCACTTAGCTTACTCAGACTCAAGGGTCATCCAGAAATAGTGGAAGGGGGTGCAGATGGGGGGCATGAATATGTTTAAATAACTCTATTTATGGAAAGCATGTGAAGACTATTATTATATATTTTATTGAAAATATAAAGTAAAATGTGTTCATGGAAAGTTGGACCCTGACCCTAATGGGTCTAATTTTTTTAAAAAGAAGAGGTCCTGAAGGTAACTGCCTGGCACTTAATTTTATTGACTGACTTACTGAATAAAAATATTTAGAAGAAAGTTTTTAAACTGTAAACACTCAGCATTTTGATGGATGGAACTAAATGGATTTTGGTCTATATGGGTAACCAAGTTGTCCTCCCATTAGGAAAATCAGTCTTTACCTCTATACTGATCCTTCAGCACCCACACTTTGACTCTAAGAGAGAGTGAAAGAGGGTCATTTCTTGTTCTCTTGCCTTATCAATAACTGTGACTCATCTGTGGCTATTTAACTCAGTTGGCTAGGGCACCAGAGAGATAAAGTTGAGCTCACGGGTCTGAACCTTAAACATCCCAATTAACTTTATTGTGTTCACAGCCCTCCTAGCCAGTCAACATTTATTAACGAAGGGGTGGAAGAAAACAAGCATTTATTAAGTGCCTACTATGCGCCAGACATTGTGATAAGTGCTTTTATAGATACTATCCCATTTGATTCTCACAATAACCCTGTGAAATGGGTGTCATTACAATCCTCATTTTATAATTTAGGAAACTGAGGCATCAGAAGTTAAATGATTTGCTTGGAGTCATACAACTAGTGTCTGAGACTGAATTGAAACTCAGATTTTTCTGACTCCCAATTGAGCACTCTATCAACTATACTACTTAGCTCCTCCTTATTTAATACTTTTTAATGTACAAAGCATGGTACTGACAACACAAAGGTTTCTAAAAAATGGCCCTGCCCTAGATATCAGGAAGTTTATATCCTAGCATGGATAAAAATTCACATTCCTGTGGCACTTGACGTTTCAGTAAGCCTGTCAGGTCGTTTAAGATTTGTTATTCCCATTTTGCAGAAAATTGAGACTCAGAGAAAATCATGCGTCCATGGACACAAATACTAAGTGTCACAATGAGGATTTGAACCCAGATTTCCTGCCTTTAAGTTAAGTCCAAAGCCTTTTCTAGAATATTCAGCCTTTTATTTCATAGACATGTGGTCAAAAGGGACTATTAGGAGAACGTAGGTGGTTCAGAATAAATTTATCCCTATCCCAGGAAAGAAAGACCTCTAATCGTAGCAGTAGTAGTAGTAGTTGTTGTTACATTTGTAGTAGGTAGTAGTAATGGTAGTGGTGGTGATAGTCAATGATTGGTCTTTACATGGCATTTTAAAGTTTGTGAATCCCTTTTCATATCTTTATATAACATTTTAAAGGTTGCAAAATCCTTTTCATACATTTTCTTATTTGAACTTCATGACCATCCTATGAGGTAGATGCTAGTCATTATCTCTGTTTTGCAGATAAAGAAACTGAGGCTCAGAGAGGATAAGCTACTAGCCCTTTGCAGAGTAGATAGTACATGTTAAAGTCATAATTCAAACCCAGATTTGTCTGACTCCAAGTCTAGAATAATATGCACATTATGCCACACTGCATCTTAAATCATCTACCATCAAAGTACATGGCATAGGAATCTACTGAATCCCCAAAGTCCTCTTGCTCTCCATGACTACTCCTCAACTCCACTGTCATGCTTCACACCAGTCAGCCAAATAAAAAAAGGCTTTATTTTTTTATCTTTAAAAGATTTTTCCCCCAATTGCATTTAGAAACACTTTTTTAAAACTTTGATGTTTTTTAAATGTTGAGTTCGAAATTCTCTCTCCCTCCTTCACTGAGAAGACAATTTGATATAATTATACATGTGTAGTCATGTAAAACATTTTCATATTAATCATGTTGTAAAAACACAGACCCCCTTGAAAAAGCATAAGAAAAATAAAATTTTTAAAAATGCTTCAATCTACATTCAGAATCCATCAATTTTTTCTTTGGAGGTTGACAGCATTTTTCATCATCAGACTTTTAGAATTATCTTGGATCATTTTATTGCTGAAAAAAGTCAAGTCATTCAGTAGACCATCATACAATGTTGCTGTTACCGTATACAATGTTCTCCTGATTCTGCTCATTTCATTTTGCATCAGTTTGTGTAAGTCTTCCTAGGTTTTTATGAAATCATGCTGCTTTCTTATAGCACAATAGTATTCCATCACAATCACACACTACAGTTTGTTTAGGCATTCCCCAAATGATGAACATTTTATCTATTTCTAATTCTTTACCACCACAAAAGAGCCGCTACTTTTATACATATATATAATTTCCTTTTTCGTTTTTTACCTCTTTGGGATACAGACATAGTAGTGGTATAGCTGGGTCAAAGAGTTTTATAGTCCTTTTGAGCATAGTTCCAAATTGCTCTCCAGAATGGTTGAATCAATTGACAACCACCAACAGCACATTAGTGTCCCAGTTTTTCCATATCCCCATTAACATTTGTCATTTTCCTTTTCTGTCATTTTAACCAATCTGATAGGTGTGGGGTGGTACCTCTGAGTTGTTTTGATTTGCATTTCTGTAATCAATAGTGATTTAGAGCATATTTCCATATGACTAGCTTTGATTACTTTATTTGAAAAATATCTGTTCATATGCTTGACCATTTATCTATTGGGGAGTGACTTGTATTCTTACAAATTTGACTCAGTTCTCTATATATTTGAGAATGAAGCCTTTATCAGAAACACAACAAATTTTTTCTCTAGTTTTCTGCTTTTCTTCTAATCTTGACTACACTGGTTTTGTTTATTTAAAACCTTTTTAATTTAATGCAATCAAAGTTATCTATTTTATATCCTGTAATTCTTTTTATCTCATATTTGGTCTTAAATTCTTCCCTTAACCATGATTTGATGAGTAAACTATTCCACACTTCTCTAATTTGCTTATGGTATCACCCTTTATGTCTAAATCATATACCCATTTTGATATCATCTTTGTATATGGTGTGAGATATTGGTCTATATCTAATTTCTTCCTACTTTCCAGTTTTCCCAGCAATTTTTGTCAAAGAATGAGGTCTTGTTCCAAAAGTTTGGATCTTTGCATTTATCAAACACTAGAGTACTATTTACTACTGTATATAATGAACCTAATCTATTCCACTGTTAACACCACTCTATTTCTTAGCCAGTACCAGAATTGTTGCTTCGCAATACAGTTTGATATGGCATGGGTAAGGTACCTTTCTTCACATTTTTTTTTATTAATTCCCTTCATATTCTTGACCTTTTGTTCTTCCAGATGAATTTTCTTATTTTTCCAACTCTATAAAGTATTTTTCATTGATTGGTATGGCGTTGAATATATAAATTTATATAGGTTAGAATGGTGTTCTGGGAACCTTTCAATCATCATCCAACACATCCACATTTACTTATCCTGCATTTTCTTAGCTAAGGTGTTCAGTTATGTTTGGCTGATAGTGAGAATAAGTAACAGTGAGTTCATCACTACCCCCTTTGAAGAAATACATTTGAACTTAGACCACTCATTGAAGCCTTAACAAAACTGAATTTTGAGTAATTGGAGAATAAATGAGAGTCCTGAAGAGCAGATCAAGATATATACTTTGCTATTCATGGCAGAGAGGTATAGGCTAGTAGGGCAGAATATTGTATACATAATCAGATTCAGTCTCTGTATGAAGTGTTTTTGCTTAATTATATTTTATTCATTACAAGGGAATCTGGGGAAGTAGGGGAGGGTTCCTCCTTTCCAATGATGCTAACAACAAGTGTCAATAAAAATTTTTTTTAAGAGATAAAGCCTACTATTTCTAAGGACAATTAGGGAAAAATGAAAAGAACCTATTTGTACAAAAATATTTACAACAGCTCTCCTTATGGTGGCAAAAAACTGAAAACTGCAGAGATACCCATCAGTTGGGGAATGGTTGTACAAGATATGTGTTTTGATGGGAAAATATCATGCTATAAGAAATGATGCACTCAAAGAAAAACTGCACTTAGAAAAAAATGTGCTTAGAAAAACATGGAAAGATTTACACAAAATAATGAAGAGTGAGAAAAGCAAAGCCAAGAGAACACTATATACTGTAACAGTAATACTGTATTTAAAATGACATTGAGTGAAAAAATCATTTTGACTATTATAAATATCCAAATTAATTGTAAAGGACATATGAAGAAAGATGCAACCTGAATACATAGAAATAGCTAATAAATAGAAGGTTGTGTAAAATAATTTTACTTATTTATGTGTATACATATGCATATGTATGCATATAGATATATAGATATACCTATTTGTGTCTAATGGTGGCTATCTCTAGGGTGGTGGGAGAGGGAGGGAAGAAGAAAAAGAAATTTAGATGATAGTTTTAATTTATACTTGAAAGGAATAGTAAGTTGTGCATAACAGATTTGTAATTTCATGTGCAATCATATTTTATTCTACTTATATTATATATTATAATTTATATATAAAATATTATATATTATACTTTATATTATAGAAATATTTGTTTAAGTTCATAAATTAAAAATAAAATGAATAAATGTGAAAAAGAGAGACAAATCCTTAACCCAAAGAGATTGTTTCACTGGTGGAAATTTGAGGCAAGATGGAAGTCCAATAGGAAAGCTATTTTTGAACAGGAGAATCTTTGAGTTCCCTTCAGATCACCCAACATAGAGAGCAATGAAACAAAGAGTCAGTAACAAAGGGCTGGGGCCAAGAAAAAGTTTCTTCTCTATAATTAGCCCTCCCGTATCGTTTATTTCCCTGCCTCCCTACTTTGAGACTCTCTTTTCCAATAATATCAGGGCATTGTCAGGAAAAAAAAATGGCTTTTTTGCCTTTGGATAAAATAAATATTTGCTTATTCTGGAGATCATTCCCTATATATTTTCTGCTACTTGGATTTAGACACAGATAGATCATCTATTGATGTAAAACTAATTAATGGTTAATATCTTGGAAGGAATGCAACTTGACTGTGGTACATGAAGAATATTATTTTATATAACTTTTCTTCCAAGACCTTAAAATTAGATTGCATTGGACAAGAAATTCTGGTAAGAGTACTACAGAAAATAGATGACCTAGCCTTTCCTTCTACCCCCTTGGAGAGAGCCTATCTTAGTTGTGTCCAGATGGAAAACATCTGTCACAGAGTAATTCTGTCACTTCTTGACATTTTTCCCTTCCCAGTTCAGCTCATCAAACATTTATTCAGCACCTACTCTGTGCAAAGTATCCAGAGAAGGAACAAAATCCCAAAGCTTGAGGAATCCCAAAGTCCCTATCTCCATCCCCTTCCTTCCTTCTTAGGGGAAATAAAGGTGAAAACAGTATTACTCAACTGCTCTACACCATTTGTTTCTTTCTATAAACTTGAGACCCAAGATTTCCTGACCGCAAGTGTTCTCAGACCAAACATATCAGTTAGTTTCCAGGATAGCATCAGTTTGTTGTCAATATTCAAATGGAAATCATCTCTTGGCTTTTGTTTTGAAGTATAGAAGAGTATACTGAATTCCAAAGGCCCGGCCAAATGAAACTCTGTCTTCAGCAAAGCCAACTTCTGGGTTTGGCTTTGTGAAATGGTATATTTAAACTTCAGAAGATAAATAAAACACCAGGGGAGAGGGTACAAGCTAATTTCAGGTTGTTTTATTTTTAAAGGGGAAGAGTGGAACATTTATTAACATCTAATCCTGTTAAGATTTTCTACACCATATGTCTGAGGAAGAGAACATGTGAAATGTGTACTAATTACTCCTGGTTTGTCATGTGTGTACATTTTCAATGCAGTCCCTGACCTTTTTGTTAATAACTTCACATTATATTCATTGACCTGAAACAAATTGAATTCAGTGGCACTCACTCAAGAATTGAATTACATAGTCTTCTTAATTGGTCTCTTATTTAAATGTGAAAAAGTAACGGTTTGCCACCTGTATTTTTTTTTTTCTTAAGAAATTCCTCCAGTGTATGTTTGTGTGTGTGATTTAAGAATAGTGGCTCAGGATGAAAACGGTAGATAGAAACAATAGATTTTACTGGAAACTAAAGCTCTAAGAAAGGGAAGGGGCAGAATTTCAATTCTTTACGAGTGAACTGATCTTTCTTTCCAAGGATCAACTTCCAAATACAGTTCTAGTGTAATTTATGTGAAGAATCTATTCATTTTCCTTTCTCCCCAACTTCCCTCCTCCCTTCCCTTCCTTACTCCTCTTCCAAACAGCATGGTTGTGCTCTGGTAATGCCCTTAAAATGCTAACCCAGCGATGTATTAATTACAGTCATCGAGTGTGAGCTGGCTGCGTTAGGGATGCTTCACTGGGGACTCTCACTTGCAAGATGTAATGCTCAATCCCCGTAGCCCAAGAGTTATTTAGTTTTTCCCTCCCCAGCTCTTTGGAGCTTTCTGATGTGATTCAAAATACCTCGGGCTCACAAAATCGGAAATGTTAAGACAGAAGAATATGTTAAGTATGCCAAGGTATTTTCCGCTGCATTTGTTGGTTTCAAGCCCTTGTAAGCCATTGTCTGTTAGCGAACTACCCTTCCTGCCCCCACCCCAATCTAATTTCACTAGTTTAGTGATGTTCTCCTATCAACTGCTTCCCAGTCAGCAGATATCCCTAGCAACATTGTTCTTAACACCGCTCACTCATCACTCCCCCTTGGAGGATTCTTGCGTGTGATAGAAGAGATAGAAGCTGTTTGAAACTTGGGGCCGATTTTTCCCCCTTCTCCTTTTATCCTAATGTAAAATTAATTGTACAGACGGCAGAGAAGAGACTTGCTCTTTACTTATTATATTTAACTTAAAAATGCAAATGTTATTAGTGGCTTGATCATTGATAAGAGAGCCTTTGTAGCGGGCTCTAACCTCTATTAGCGTGGATTATGAGGACATCGGGCCACATTGGCATTTTCCAAGTGTCACCGTGACAGCACTTGCCGCACAAATGCCTGGCTGTCACAGTGAGGTTTATCACTAGGTTTTTCCCTCCGAATGTAGACTAATAAGCCCAGAAATTACAATTGCCTCCCTGCCGAATCTGTGATAGGCGGAAATAATGATATCAGTGCCCTGCTAATCTTCTTGCCTCTACGCCTGGCACCATCCTATTGAGTCACCTGTCATACTCCGCTTTGATGAGGCGAATTCAATCTCTCAGCTATAATGACAATGGAGCCATTTTAATGTTTGGGGATGATTACGTGAAGGTTTCTTTTTACTCTGTCTTGGCAGGCAAACCAGGTCAACGTTCACGCGGTACCGGGGGCTTGTGATGGGAGGCAGGTGGTGTTTGGTGAATATGCTAAATTACTGAACACACAAACCTGGAGGGTTATTGGATTAGGAGAGCTTGATGGTGGCCATGGTCATGGTCATGGTTATGGCAACGGGGTAGGACAGACAAGTAAGGGTCTGGGAGGGGAGCAGTATAGGCCGACTGATTATCCCTACATCTAGATTGGGACTAAGAGATTCTCTGATAAAGAAGTCCAAATAAAGTTGAGGGGTATGTTAAATAACAGTAGCACCACTATTATCATTCAATCATTCAGTTAAGGCCATCACAGATATGTGGGGTATTCATATAGGACACTAAGGAAAACAAACCATATAACCTCCTGTGGGTCATCTTATTAACCACTTTGCTCCGCTTGGTTTTGAAGATGATGCAGCTGCATGGATCAAAAACAAATTTCAGTGATATACAATCTCTGTGTCTACTCTGCTTCTACAACACAATCAGGAGAAGGACAGATAAGTCATTCTACATCTGGATTATTGCCCCCCTCCCCAACGACAAATGCTCTTGGCATTGTTTGACTGGGTTAATGCCTAATTGGGATGCTTAATGCAGAGAATTCAGAGCATTTTCCTAAATAGATCTGTTCCTAAACATGGGAGAAAACAGGTGCGGCTCTCTGCCAGCTTTCACAACACATGCTCCTTCTCTAGCCAGTCCCACGCTTTGTCGGTGAAAATGAACAAGATGCTGAACCATGTCCTGATAGCACGCTCTTCTCCTGAAGTGTTGTGTGTCAGTCTTCCAGTGAAAGAATCTGGCATGTGAAACTAAGCATTTGGGATTGGAGATATTTCCTGGGGAGCATTTTCAAAAAGTTTTCTCACTATGCTTACAAAGTAGATTTTCAGACCCTTTACAAGAATATTAGTAACTTGAATGGAAAGTGACCCCTTTTGGAAGTAATCATAAGTGGGGTGCCCATTTGACAAATAAAGACCGAGGAGGGTGTTTTTATCTACAATAGTCACAACCCCAAGGAAAAGCAACATATTCGATATGACCCACAGTCTAATTCTTCCAGCAAGGCATCGCCTCAAGTTGCCTTATTACAAACATATTTCAAATAGGAAAAAATGGAGAAAAATATCACCCAAATTTAACTGGGCGATTATGATTAATAGGTCTTTATATATTTAGTGTGTTGACTGGTTCACAAAGAGGTATGCATGTTCCACTCACTTTCCATCCGCTTTTTTGTGTGCTTGGTTCCTTCTTGCTGTCTGTCTTAGGAACCTTCTATCGCTAGGCATGGATACCATGCAAATTTTTTTGGTTAGCGTTAAAGTATGTGGTAAGCGATTTGTGTGCTTTAACATTAGTTCCTAAAACACTTTGGGTGGTTTTGGCATTCTGAGGGGTGGATTAAGAGAAATATTAATAAAAATAGAGAATAAAGCTATTTTCAAGGTAAGAAATAACTCATAATCATTTACCATGACTATGTTTGGCTTCCCAAATTTCTGTGAAAAGAACTCTACTTAAATTATACACTTTTATTCTTCAAAGATCTGTTATTTATTATTCAGGATACTTTTTCTATCACAAATCAAAATTACCCAATGTTTTAAGTCAGTGTACTATAGTAGAAAGTGTGCTAAATTTAAAGTCAAGAAGTCCTGGATTCAAAATTCTTTCTCTGATGCTCACTAGCTGTGAGACCATGGGCAAAGAAAGCACTTCACCCCTGTTTCTTCATATGTAAAACAACAATAATAAACCTTTAGAGTCTACCTTCACAGGGTTGTCATGTAAATGTAAATTCAAGAAATATTTATTAAACACTTACTATTCTGTGGACACTATGCTTGATACTAGGAAAATAGAATAGTTCCTACCCTTAAGTAGCTTCCATTAAAGTAGGTAGGGAGGACTGAGGAGGGAATGCACAAATAAAGAGAAACAACATTACGTAAAGCAATTTCAAGTGGTATGGACAGGATGTCCTGGTAAATGCTTAACATCAAAGTTCTTGGGCAGGGGGTGTGGGGAAATGCATGCACGCACACACACTCACACACACACACATACACTCACTTCTAAATTTAATGTGAATTATTAACATTTTTTTAAGTTGAGACAATCAAGGAAACAAATCAAGCTCTTAAGTCAATTCAAGTTGGCTCCAGCACATCATTGGGTGAAAATCACTAACTACAGAGAGCAGGAAAACATCATGGCGTCATGGACTTAGAGAATGAAGGGACCTTAGAGGCCATTGGTCTAACACCCTCTTGTTACAAGTGAGCAAGCTGTAGGAAATGGCATCTGAGCTGTGCTTTGAAGGAAATCAGGAATTTTAAGTCAGTTCATTCAGCCAATAAACATTCATTAAGCACCTCCTTGATACTGTGCTGAGTGCTAAAGATGCAAAGACAGTCAAAGACGACTGTCCCAGAGATAAGGAGGCAAAGAAATCCTTGCATGGGAAATAGTCTGACCAGAGTCAGGAGACTCTGGGAGTCAGTCCCGGGGGAGCGTTGAGAGAGAGCCAACAGAGTTTAATGAATTTATTAAGAGCTGGGAAAATCTTAAAGTGTTATATAAATGTGAGCTATTAGTGTTTTTATTAGTCTGGATATGCTATGGTCTTAAAACTCAATTAGTTAATCTGATGATAGGGCATTCTGAATTTAGACTATAGATACTTAGACAAACCCATATTTCGAACTTTTCTAGAATGGTAGGAGCTGTCTCTGTTGACATAACCTTCAAGAACCCCAGGTAACCCCCACACCACTATGAAGCATTGGAGTAAAAACCAAGTAGAGATAAATATACTACATGATTTGAAAGAAAAAAAAATTCGGGCAGCAAATCAGGGTTTTTCCCCCTAGAAATATGTGATTATTGTGCTTGATGATGTGTCCCAAGTTAGTGTAATACATCTCCTGTTTGCTAAAATGAAAAGCCTAAAATTATATGACTATAGAAGTATTTGTAAAACAACATCACAGAGCATTAATATAATTAGTTAAACAAGCTCAGCTTGTAGATCTCCTTGTTCTCTTAAGAGACTAGTGTCCTATTATCTGCCTAACTGGCTGAGTGGTAAATCAACAAGAACAATGATTTGTAGCAAATTTCTGAATTTTAATGGCTAAGTGGTGGTGTTTTTTCTTAAAGCACATCTCCCTGGAGTGGGCGTGTGTGTGTGTGTGTGTGTGTGTGTGTGTGTGTATTTATTTCTTTATATGACTGAGTCAGCATGTGTCGTGAGCCAAATGAGTATAGATGACAGATTAGCACCAAGACCACCCAAATAGCATTGGTATGGGCCTCTGGATTTAGACTAAATTTATCTACTGTCTCTGTACACAAACTAAAGCAAGAAATGCCCCAATATTGGACACATTTCATGATTTTATTGTGTTTAATCTTGTTCTTTGAATACCACCTATAATAGAAAGCCAACCTTTCACTGAAATTTCCAAGCAACCAATCAATCAATTACTCAATCAAGTATCTATTAAGCTATCATTTAGCTTCATTTCTTCCTATGTTCCAGGGACTGTGCTAGGGCCTGAGGATACAAAGGCAAAATGAAACAGTTCTTACCCTCAAAGAGCTTGATTGCAAACAATTGCACCCATAAATGAAAACTTATTCAATTGTATTTTGACTGTCTTGACTGCTTAACAACATCAAAAAAAAAAAGATCTTGACAATTAGGAAAACAATAACAAAAAGTGACAACTTATTTAATTGGAGGGTGGTAGAGGGAGGAGGAATGCATTTGACCGATTAAATCAATTAAAATAATTAGTGTGTGTAAACACAGCCTCGGTCAAATAGAGACCTAAAGAAAAAAGACTTCATTTTGTTTGTAGTGTGGTGCTATGCAAATAACACTGCTTTCCAATACAGTTGCTGCTACTTACTACCTATGTGACATTGATCTAGTCATTTCACCTCTAAGAGTCTGAAATTCAGTTTGCTCATCTGTAACATGAAGGGAGTGGACTCCATGGCCTCTGAGGTCTCTTCTAGCTCTAGCCTTATCTTATAAAAAGATGAGATTAGATGATATTTGTGCTGATTCTTTTCAACCCTAAATCTGCGATGTTAACAAAATTTACACAAATTAGTTTGGTAAATATGTATGGCATGGATGGTACATCAAGAGAAGATAGAGTAGCTTATGAGGAAAAATAAATAAAAGGGAGACAGTCAATAAACATTTATTAAGTGTCTACTGAACACCAGTAGCTGGGCTAAGCACTGGGGAATTTTTTAAAAAGTCAAAAAAATAGCTCCTGCCCTCAAGGAGTTCACAGAGTAGTGAGTGAGACAATATGTAAACAAATACGTAGAAAACAAACATAAGAAAAATAGGAAAGAATTAATAGAGCAAAGACCTAAAGAAGATGGGAGTGTAGTTGGTACTTGTGGCAATCTAAGGGAGACCAGGAGACAGAGATGAGGAGGAAATGAAGCATAGCCAGTGAAAATGTCTAGAACTGAGAGATGGAGTCTACTCCATGCATCAGCTGGGAAGTCAGTGTCATTGGAGCAGGAGTGGGAAATAAGATGTAAGAAGACTGCAAAATTAGGGAACAAAACTAGGTTATAAAATGCTTTGAACACCAAACAAAGGATTTTGTGTTTGACCTTGGAGGTGACAAGAAGCCATTAGACTTTGTTGAGTAAGGGAGTGACATGGTATTGTACTTTAGAAAAAATCACTAGTGGCTGAATGGAGGATGAATGGGAGAGAAGAGAGACTTGAGGCAGGCAGGTACAGAGCAGGCTATTGAAGCAGTACAAGTATGAGGTGATGATGCATGATATGTGAGGTGCCAAGTATTATGTGCAAGTATGATGTACCAAGGTTGTGGCAGTACCAGAGGAGAGAAGGGAGCATATTCAAGAGAGGTGAAATCAATAGGTCTTGGCAACAGATTGGATATGGGGGATGGAAGATAGTGAGAAGTTGAGAACGGTGGCTAGGATTTGAGCCTGAGGGACTGGGATGGTGATGTTGATCTCAGAAGTAATACGGAAGTTAGGAATGGGAAGAATTTGGGGGAAAGATAATTATTCAATTTTGGACATATTATCATTTAAGAAGTTTAGTGAACATCCAGTTTAAGATGTCTGAAAGCAGTTGGAGCCGTGAGATGAGAAGTTTGTACAGGACAGGCAGATTTGAAAATCATCAGGAGAGATAACTAAATCCATGGGGGCTGAGAAGATCACCAAGAGAAGTGTGTTAGAGGGAGAAGAGAAGAGTGCCCAGGTCAGAGTCCTGTGTGAAACCTACAATTAGAGGGTGTGACCTAGATGAGGATCCAGTAAAGAGTCTGAGAAGGAACAACAGTCTGACAAGTAAAAGAACCAGGAGAGAGTGGTGTTCCAAAAACCTAAAGAGAAGAGAATATCAAGGAGAAGAGAGTGATCAACAGAGTCCAAGACTACAGAGAAGTCAAGAAGAATGAGGACTGAGAAAAGGTAACTGAATTTGGCCATTAAGGGATCATCTGTAAGAGTAGAAAGCAATTTCAGTGGAGTGAGAAGGTTGGAAGCCAGATGATAGTGGGTTCAGAACTCAGGGAAAGAGAGAAAGTGGAGGTACCCATTGTAAATGCCTTTTTTGAGGAGCTCAGCTACAAAGAGTAAAAGAGATATAGAGCAATAGTTAACATGAATAGAAGGATGAAGTGAGGCATTTCTGAGGATGGAGAGATATGGGCATGTTTGTGGGCATAGGGAAAGTGTAAAGATGCAGCCCGTACTGGAAAGGGCATCCAAGAAGGCTGTGTCATCCTGAAGGAGTCAGGTTTCAATAACTGATAGAAAATGGAAAGAGTGGGAGAGAAAAAGATTTAGGATGAAAGGAAGTGTGTTGCCTATTGAATGGGAAGTACAGAGGGCACAGGGGAAAGGGATTTTGGGGTGGAAGGGCTGAAGGGGATGGGAATAAGGAACAGAGAGGTAGGAAATGAGAAATGGATTTTGAATGGTGACTTCTGAGGGCTCACAATCACTGAGATGTATAGGATATGAAAAGGTGTGAAAATGTTCATCACTGAGCAGAAGGTAACCCTCTTCCCATGGCATAAGATGGTGGTGAGATGGTCAGATGGAAGACCCTATTTCATTGCTCCTCTTCCCTCTGAAAGCTGAAAATTTGGATTAGGCAGGACACAAAGAATTAAGAGATAGAAGTTCCACTCTCTATCAACTTTTCTGGGTGTGTACATATATAAATAGATGTAAAATATAGGTATATGCATGCAGGCACACATACGTATACTTGTATATATATATGAAGTTCAATATTTTAATCATGTCTGGAACAAGAAGTTTAGTGGCAATTGAATTACAAAAAACTTTAAATAGATTCCCAAGAGTAGTTCAAAAAGTTGTTCCTGTTTAATTCAGTTTAGATTTAAGACAAAAAAAGGTGTTGAGATTTGCAATTATGCTAAGAAACAGACTCAATTGTCCATACACTTTTACCCAGAAATCCCAAGGAGTTACTTCTTTCCCCTATATATTTTTCAATGATCAAATTTCAATTTGGCTCACTTTTCTTCTTACATTGCCTTCATTTCCCAATGAATACAATCTGTTTTTCTCAGAACGTCATCCCTTAAAACAAAAGATGTGGGGGTTGGTGAGTAAAACTAATCAACACATTAACCAAGTCTTGCATTAAATACCATGTTCCATACCCATAATCCCCCATTTCTGCAAAGAGGTATCCACCTTTTTTAAAACTATGAAGACTTAGTGGCAGATGACTATGGTAGAAAGGAAGACTGATAGAAGAATAACTTGGAAATTTTATAATTAAGAAAGAAAACATTTAAAGACAGTCATTTGCTAACATAAAGGGTTAAGGACTGTGAGTTTGAAAATTCAAAGGTTTTATTGCTACGATGTATAGCCTAGTTTGTGTTTTGAAAAGGGCAGATGCATTCAGGAAGGAACTACAAAACTGCCCTGTAAATGCTAGTCTTCATTGTGGGGACCTCATCTGAGATGGTCTTACATTGAAGCATTGGCAACTAGGTCTCCACATTTCCCTTCCCTAGTTATCAGTTATATATTTTTCCTTTTGAGAAGGATGTTATACATGGTAAGTAGTGCTCAAGTAGAAGGAGAAGTGCTGGGGAGAGGGAAAGATGGATTTTTAAAATAAATTCTTTAATCATTAGGAAAAGAAGAACAAATCTGTATGTTTTTGAAGGCAATGATTTTGCCTCTCTCTTTTGTATACCACCTGGGAACAAGCAAAGCAGGGGAGTTTGTGAAATAAGACTTTAAGTGAGTGAGCTAATGGCTCCTTACTTCAGAGTAGAGTTTTGCATATATCCTTCAAAAGTTAATGACCGTAGTAATGCATCTTTAGCATGGGATGCTGCATTGTTTGACTTTTTTTTTTTAGGTATTACAACTACTGAAAGCTCTATCAGGGAGACAAAGAACTCATATTTTGAGCAGCGGGGAGGTGAGGAGAGAATAAATTTTCAGACATTCAGGCTTATAAATGTGCCTAGTTTTTAGAGTTAACACTATATGGGACACTCATTGGGAAAAAAAAAGCTTTGGCTATAGAGGCAAACACATGGAGAATGGTAACCTCTCCTCTGACACACTGTCTTTGTGGCCATAGGAAAAGTGAAAGGGCCTTAGAAGTCATCTAAGTGAGCCTAGGCAAGTCACTTAACCTCTTATAGTCTCTTCAGTCTCTAAAATGAGGAAGTTAGACCCAATGGCCTCTCAGGACTCTTCTGCTTCAAATCTTTGACCTAATGCTCTGCTACAATCTTCTTGCTTTAGAGAGGAGGTAATTGAGTGCTAGAGGGGAAGTGACTTGTGCAGGGTCGCACAACAGAAGGTGGCAGAAGGTGCTCTCATTCCAAATCCAATGATTTCCATTACACTGTGGTGCCTCTCATAGACTTGGTTACCTTATCTACAAAATGGGGCTGATAGTGTGGGTAGCTCCTATTTCACAAAGTTATTATGAGGACTCAAGTAAGGGAAAGTATGCAAAAAAAATTGGGGATTTATACTTAAGGGAGAAATTCATCTTTGCTTGCTTTGAGTGAGAATGCTTGCAAACAATGGGGAATTGTCTATGCAGACCATGCAAAATTATTCCTGGGAAAACTTAGCTTTGAAAGGAAATCTGCCTTTTTTCAAGTGAGAGCTCTCTGCCACCTCACGTCATTAATCAGGTCCTATTGTGAAAGCATAGCAAAATAGCAATTTCTATCAGTACTAATTGTATTGCAATGGCAGTTAATTTGTTCAGATCAGATTTTCTAACATTTGGACAAAAGCAGTACTGCCTGGAAGCATTTGATCCACTGAAAAGATTTATTCCTATTGCTCAGGGCAGGATCTTCATGTCCATATGGTATTAATTTCTAAGTAGAATGCCAGCATGTGAGTTTCATGGAATATCAGTTTGGGCCCTTCATGGTAGTGGGAAAGGAAAAAAATATTAATGTCCAAAAAGCATCTTTGTTGACAAGGGAAGGAATTAATTAGAAAATAATTACTGCATACATAGGTAATATACATTGATGTGAAACAGGACAGGATCCTGCTAAGAGAATAAATATAACTTGGGCATAAGGCTAATGTTGGTCTAATAATACCTTAATTTAGATATGATCTGCTGCAAATTATAATATTTTTAATCCATTGTGGGTGCTGGCATGAGCTCCTCACTCTCTCTGATGTACTTTCCCCTCCTGTGACCTCTCTAGCAGTGGCTTCACAATGCTGTTCTGGGGTTGGTCTCTTCTTTATGGATTAGTGTTTTGTTTCTGTCTTCCATGGGGATCTCCCTAACATTAGCCTCTCAACATTGTTACAGATTCTGTCTTCCCTCCTTGGGATACTCTGTCCCTGTCCTTACTCATCTGAAAGTACCTTTCTTCTACTGGTTGTGCCCAGAGTTTGTGATATTTGTCTTAGATGAAAAATCCCTTGTTATAGTTCTAATTAGATTAGTGTGGTCTGTTTATTTATATGATATGTGCATATATATATGTATATGTGCACATATCCATATCATATGCACATATATACATATCCACAATACAATATACATATATGCACATACATGTGTGTACATAAACACACATATTCCTTACTTTAAAAAAAAGACCTTCACTATGTCCTATTCTTCCCACACCTATTGTCCTGTATCTTTCTCCCTTTCTTGGCCAAATTCCTTGAAAAAGTCATCTATACTTGCTGCTTTCACTTCCCTATTTTGTCGAATGAAGGAAGCCATTCTGCCAGTCTCCAGTGTCCTACTCAGTACTATCCTGTATTTATCACTCTCCCTTACTCCATAGATTTAATTGACTGCCACACTTGTAATTTCTCCCTCCACAACACCTTTCATCCCATCTCTTCTCTTTCTCTGTGTAGTTGCCATTGTAATCCAGCACTCATCACCTCTCATCTGAATCATTGCAACAGCCTCCTAATTGGTATCCCTTGTGCCTTTCATCACTCCGGCCTCTCCTATATACACTGCTGCCAAGGAAATATTCCTTAATATAGAATTCCCTTAATCAACATCATTGACTTTCTCTTGACTTTAGAATAAAATATAATTTTTTAGCTTTAAAAAACCTACGTAACCTCACTATTCACAGGAATTCTACACCAATCACATTAGCCTTATTGGACATTACTGTCCCCCCCACACTCCGTGGTTTAGACAAACTGGCCTTCTCTCTTTTCTTTATACAGAGTGCTCTGTCTCTCATTCCTGGTGCCTTTACACTGGCCATGCCCCATCCTTGGAATAGATTCCTTTCTCAAATCTCCCTCACAGAATTCTTCTCTTCTTTCAAGATACAGCTCAAGTACCATCTTTTGCATGAAGCTCTTGCCTTGCATTGGTGCTCTCCCTCTTAAACTAACTTATATTAAAATACTTGGAATATATTTGTATTTACTCACTTGTATTTGTCCTGCATTATATATATGTGTGCGTATATATGTATATATTTGTTGTTTCCCTCATTAGAATGCAAGATTCTTAGGGATTGTTTCCACCTCAATACTTTTATTCCCAGCACCTGGCACATAGTAGGTGCTTAATAAAAGTTGACTGATTGATAAAATTTTGCCATTGCGGGGAGCACCCAATGTGCCAGAAGCCTTCCTGGTTTTCTCCTGATATCTCAAAAATGCAAAAGGAGTGTTCTATCTTCCTGCCTTCCATATATAACCAGCTCATTTTCCTTTCCTATCATGAATTTCTCAGATCTTCTTTGAAATGTAGTGTATTTATGTCCAATCATCACTCTCCTGTGCCAACGGTGTGATATTTTAGTTCTTGGAGAATGCTGTATTCTGCCTATTACTAGTCTACAGCATTCATCTATATTCATTTCTCAGAGCCCCACTTCAGAGTCTAGAATTCTTTCTCCACCATGTTATAGTGGCTTCCCACTCTGGAAGATGATGACCAAGATGCTCCAGCAATCTTCTTCCTCTGGAAAATCCTCTGCTTTTGCAGCTCTTTCTTATGATCAGCATTTCCTCCTGGAACCTCCATGTTAAAGAACAGCCTTAGGCCAACCATATTCATTTCTTCATATTTCTCCGTACCTCTTTCCTAGCTGGACTTCTTTCTCCATCATTTCACCTTCTGCCTCTCCATTCCTTTTTCAGTTTCCTTTTATTTGTTGTATTTTCCCATTAGATTGTGAACTTCTCAAGGGCTGGGGTTGTTTTTTGTTCTCAAGGACTAGGTGGCACAGGAGACAGAGTGCCGGACATGAAGCCAAGAAGACTCATCTTCCTAAGTTCAGGCACTGAGTTGTGAGACCCTTGGCAAGTCACTTAACCCAGTTTGCTTTAGTTTCCTCATCTATAAAAATGAGTTGAAGAAGGAATGGTAAACTACTCCAATATCTTTGCCAAGAAAATCTCCAAAATGGAGTCACAAAAAGTTGAACTCATCTGGAAAGACTGAACAAAAGAAATTTACTAGTCACGGTACTAAATGATGGAGATATTTGTTGTTCGTTCATTTCACCTGAATCATTAAAAGTGATTCACCATTTCCCAAATATAGTCCAGCCTGTTCTTTTCCCCCTTTTTCATTTCTAGGTCTAACTATACTGTTATCCAATATATATATATGCTGAGGGACAAGTTCTATAGGTTGTTCATCTGAATGCATGTCTGGCTAATAGGCATTCTTTGTCCCTTTAAATTTTCCTATGTCACTCCAAACTCTTTTGAGTAGCTACAGATTTCTTCTAGGAGGCACTGCAGTTTCCTGGTGCTAGATACAACCGGCATGATTTTATCTGTGACCAGCAGCATCTGGAGGATCCCCATATATAGGAGGAATACCTTTTGATCCTGAACTTTAGTCACTAGATCACCTCCATATTTTCCAATTCAATATCTTACAATTCTGAATTATTTTAATATAGAGATGGGAGATAACTTATTGGAAAAGAGCTTTTGAAGTGGCATTTAGCAGTATTGAGTCTAATACATTTACATAGTCAAACAGAAATATGGTAGGATCTTTAATTCTCTACATATGTCAGTGAATTGTGAAATACTAAGATATGACCTATTCTTTAATATGACCTGCAGAGGAGTGCTTCTATTGATTTTGGGGTTGATGGAAACATACAGGCATGTAGTTTGGTAGTAGTTGATGTTCTCTCAGGTATCTTTTTTTTTCTGGTATTGGACTTGAAGTCTGGGGGATGTGAGTTAAATTCCTACTTCACACACATATTCTTTGGGACCCTAATCAAGTCATTGAATCTCAGATTCAATTTCTCTACCTGCAAAATGGGGTTAATAATGGTGCATATCTCACAGGGCTGTTGTGAGAATCAAATCAAATGATATCATATACGTAAAGTACTTTGTAAACCTTAAAGCACTTTATATATGCTATTATTTTTAAAAAATAATGTCCAAGATTTTTCCTGCATCTTTTGTAGCTTCTCCTCCTTCAACACTCTTAAAATTGTGTTGCCACCAGCAGACAAATTCTCCAGATCTAATCAGTTGGTCTAAACTTGATCTAATCTGACTGCTTTTGTCTGAAATATCATTTCCACCTCTACTATATGTCCACAGAATTTCTCTTTCTGTTTCTTGTTGCTGGCCTTTATTGGCAATATATAGAAATGCTGATGAGTTATGTGGGTTTATTTTATATCCTGCAACTTTGCTAAAATTGTTAAAAATGTCAAGTAGTTTTTAGTTGATTCTCTAAGTATAACATTATGTCATCTGCAAAGAGTTTGTTTATCTTTTCTGAATTTTTTTCTTTATATTGTTTTCCTTCCTTCCATCTTCATTCTCAAATGGCCTTGGGATGACTTTACTTAGGTCTTTTGCCATGCTTTCTTTAATTTTATCTTCTTTTGTGTCATCTCTACTTTTCTACTGGGTGTCAGAGCTTAGTAAACATAAAACCTTAAGTTGCTGGCAGGTTGGGTGTAGATAAACTAAGGATGTATCTTTGGAACTAGCATGTAGCTTGACCAGAATGGAAGTTGTGGGCAGAGTTTAAATACAAGCTTTATGAATAGTCTCACATCACCCTTTTTCTATTTTCCTGACAGGCAGAACAGCTGGCTCCAGATTGGTTCATCTTCTCCTTTCCAGTGATTGGATTAGAGGCTCCTTGGACCTAGAACACACTATGATTATCAATTCCTTTTCATCTTTTTTTTCTACAATGATGTAGGGATCTCTTGTAATCTCAGGAGCAAAGAATCATGGGATCATAGCTTTAGCTCTAGAAAAGACCTTGGGGTCATCTAGTTCAATCAGCTCACTTTACAGGTGAGAAAACTAAGCTCCAGAGTGGTTATGTGATTTACCCAAGGTCACACAAGTAATAAATGCCAAAGCTAACTCTGACTCCAGCTGTCATGCCATTTCCACTGTAGGATATTGCCTTCCTCACTGCACCATCAATTTACTGTTGAATCAACTCACAGAATTCATTTTTGATGAATTTATACATTTATACTGAGCTAGCAGTTTATCTGATAATCCATATTCTTGATAGTTTTCAATAATTTTCTCTGTCTTTCTCAAGAAAAAACAATTACCTGTTTAAGCAGTGATATTTAACATACCAAATGATTAACTACTAGAAATATTCTTGAGATAGAAAAAAATTGCCTCTCAACAGATTTAGGGTATTGCAGTCTCATTGACACATCCTTGGTGGGAGAACGTGGGCATGGTGTTTTCTCAAAATCTATACATTCCAGTGCTCATAACTGTGGAAAGGAGTAGTGGGGGAAAAGTCTATAAAAGTAGGTTGAGACCAGAGCATGGAAGACCTTAAGTATTAAGTTAAGGGACTGAAACTTTGTTTGGCAAGTAATAGTTGTCACAAAATCTACATGTATTTAGCACTTCTTGTGTGTCCAGCACTGTGCTAGATGGTAGAGATACAAATTTTAAAAACAAAGCAATCTCTACTATCAAAAATCTTACTTCTTGTGTGCCTAGAATGTGTGAGGTACTCTTCTAGGCAC
>CM053769.1:217576102-217607912 GCA_028658325.1 Potorous gilbertii
ATGGGGCCTATGGATTTATAGGATTGGAAATATATATATATATTATATATATATATATATATATATATAATATATATATATTATATATATATATAAACTTAAATCAATATAATTCAAAATAATGCATAATGTCTTAGAGGTCATGGGTGACATATGGACAATATGTTTAAAGTTGAAAAGGGATCTTAGAGATCATTTAGTCCAATCTCTTCATTTTACAAATGAGGAAACTAAGGCATAAAAAATGTTAAGTGAGTTGCCCAAGGTCACACAGATAGTGAAGGAAAGAGCAGTCTTTATTCATCATATTGTCTCCCTCTCTACGAAAAATAAACACCTTGAGTCATAAAGGAAATATGTTCAACCTATCCTTTCAAGAAGTTAAGAATGTCTGTGTTATAGTTTGGAAAGATTTCTACAATACAAAGATAAATTAAAATTTCATATTTGGGCTAGAGGAGAAAGTACTGGACTAGTAATCAGAAGACTTGTTTGTGAGTCCTGAAATTTTTAAAGTTCCTATTATGTGACCACTGGTTTGGAAAAGATCCATTTATATCCCAATGCTAAAGAAGGGCAATGCCAAAAAATATTCAAATTACTGAATGGTTGGGCTCATTTCACATACCAGAAATGTCATGCAAGCTAGATTTCAGTAATGTGTGAACCAAGAATTTCCAGAAGAGTACGCTGGTTTTCAAAGAGGCAGAAGAACAGATTTGAACTCAGAGAGATGAGTCTTCCTGACTCCTGGTGTGGTGCTCTGTGCACTATGGCACCAACTAGGTGATTTCCTAGAGTAGAGAAATAATATATTTCTAGGTGGTAAGACCTAGAGCTATGATGTTCTTAAGCACACATAGAAGAGGCAGTGTTCCCTCATTTCTCCCTTTGTAATGATAGCCATGTCATTTTCCCAACCTCATAATGGTACAGTAGAAAGGATATTGGATTTGGAGTCAAAGGATCTTAGTTAGAATTCTGCCCCAGTTGCCTCTTCTCTGAAGCAAAGGGGATGGTTTAAATGATCTCTAAGGTACTGTCCAGAACTTCTCACTTTAGGCCTCAGTCTTGATACAGAGAAGAGGGCCATTGAATGTGGGAAAAGCATCACATTTGGAGCCAGACAACCTAAAGCTATTTACAATCTATGTGATATCCAATAAGCCCCTAGCAAATCTCTTTGAGACTTAGTTTCCTCATCTGTAAAATGAGGAGGTTAAGACTAGATGATCTCTATGGTCCCTTCTGACTCTAAATTCAATGATACTGTAGTGTATAAGGGTGTTTAGAAGTGAGAAAAGAGACCATAGCCCCTACACAAACGTGCTATTTCCTTGTTCTTTCCATTTAAAAATCTACTAGGTGATATTATCTAGTTTCCTCATCTCTGACTGGAACTCACTCCAGTACAGCTATATTAATACAGTTGTATCAGCTGTACCAACCAAGTGATTGTACACAAGGAATAGTGTGGAGGAACATTAGGCCAGGCCCTATAGGAATTTCAAACTCCTCATTATTTTTTAGATGATATATATGGGGGACAATGAGAATGAGGAAGGTTAAACCTAGCCCCAGGTGAGAGAGAACTCTCTCAGTGGGAGTTGTTATTCATACAAGGTATTCACTTAACTAGTTGCCCATCATAGCATTTATATTTTGGAGACCTAGCTCATGCCATGTGGTCTGCTAATGATGCTTCCAATTGGCTTGTTGCTTTCTTTTCTGGTTTCTAGTAAGTGGCATGTAAGCCCCAGTGCCTGTGTAAAGCTTCTATTAATATTTATGCATCCTGAGGTGACTAGGTGTCCTAGTGATTTGTGGGTCTAGGATGGTACTCCTAATGAGAGACTAAAAAATAGGAAATGTCTTTAAGGGAAGAGCTTAGGGAGCAGTTCTTATTTTGGAAAAATGACTTTGAGTTTCTATGTCATAGAAAAGATGCCAAGAGGAATTTTTGCCTGTGGGCAGAACTCACAGAATCACAAAATTTGAGTACTGGAAAGGATCTCCATGCTCATTCAGTCCAATTTATGTGTGAAAGTAATACCTAGTATAACTTATCTGACAAGTGATCAGTCAACCTTTACTACAATACTACCAAGGAAGGGAAACTCACCACCTCTCCAAGTAGCCCATTCCATTTCTGGACAGCTCTGTTGGGAAGTTTTCCCTGGCATCAATCTCTTTGCATCCATTTGTCTCTTTATACCCATTGCTCTTTGTTCTGTCTTTTGAGGCCAAACAGAACAAGACAGCTATCATGTCCCCCTTGAGTCTTCTTGTTTCCAAAGTTAAACATGCCCAGTTCCTTCAGTTGAAGGTAACTCTATATATATAGGGTGTGGGATGTAGAGTCAATCCTGACTCAAACACTTACTAAAAAATATAACCCTGGACAAGTTAATTAACTGCTATGTGCCTCACTTTCCTCATCTGCAAAATGAGGTTGATAGCAACTCACAGGGTTGTTGTGAGAATCAAATTAGATAACATGTGTAAAGCACTTTGTAAGCCTTAAGGAACTACGTGAAAACTACTTGTTGTTAGGTAGCACAGGGGATAAAGTATTGCATCTGAAGTTAGGAAGACCTGAGTTCAGATCCAGCCTCAGAAACTTACTAACCATGTAACCCTGAGCAAGTCACTTAAACTTTGTCTGCCCCAGATGGACCTCTGTAAGACAGGGATAGCAAGGGCTGTTAAGAGATTCATAAGCTACTGTTGGTAAAGACTCTGCAAACCTTAAAGAACTATGTAAATACTGGATGTTATTATACTATAATACAGATTTGAGGAACTTTGAGCATTCTGCTTGCCAGTTTCTGAATTCTCTCTCTGTCTCTTTCTCTGTCTCTGTCTGTCTGTCTCTCTCTCTGTCTCAATGGAATTATGCCATTCTCCTAAGTCACAATCTATTACTGTGAAGGGGAGGTTTTACCAAGGTAGAAGGATGAACAGATAAATAGAGGGAGGAGAGTTATAGATATTATTAATAATTATTGTTGTTAAGTCATATCAGCTATATCCTACTCTTCATGTTTTCATTTTGGGTTTTCCTGGAAAAGATACTAGAGCAGTTTGCAATTTTTATCTCCAGTCCATCATACAAATGAGGAAACTGAGGCAAATAGGATTAAGTGCCTTGCCCAGGGTCACACAGATAGCAAGTGTCTGAGGCTAGATTTTTAACTCAGAAAGATGCATCTTCCTGACTCGAGACCAGGCACTCTATCCACTGCATTGCCTAGCTGCCCTATAGATCTTACACTTGCAGGTAAAGAATTAGAACATCCTTCTAGCTGTTCCCAGTTTATTGTATTTTAATTTGACCTGTTAAATGTGCCAGTTCCTCTGATGATAGAAAAGGGCCATAATGAGGGTGATTACAATAGAATATAAACTGTGAACTAAGGACCTGGGAGAGAATTATGGGGAGAAAATTCATTCTGTTGCCACAATCTTGATTACATCAGGCATCTACGTGGTATTAAATTCAAGTAGAAATGGATCCCTGCAAGCCACATACTGACTTAGAAATTCACAAATTAACATTATCTGTATTGTATTTTTATTTATTTATTTTGTTAAACAATCCCCGATTACGTTTTAATCTATTTTGTGTTCTACCCGGAAGTTTTGCCTGCTTTCAGTTTGACACCTCTGGATAGAATGCTGGACTTCGTGTCAAGAAGACCTGCATTCAATCTCCACTCATAAACTCACCAGCTGTGTGACTCTGAGCAAGCTTCAGGTTTTTTTCATCTATAAAGAAGGTAACAATAGTATCTACCACAGTGTTGTGAGGCTCAAATGAGATACCATATGTAATGTATTTTGCAGACCTTAAAGGGATACATAAATGCCAACTATTATGTTTGCAAGAAGGATGTGAGGGAGGATCATTGAATCTTAAAGTCTCTAAAAGTCATTTTGATCTGTGCATAACCTTTGACCCAGTAATACTACTACTAGGTCTGTATCCCAAAGAGATTTTTTTTTGAAAAGGAAAATAACTATTTGCACAAAAAATATTTATAGTAGATTTTTGTGGTGGCAAAGAATTAGAAATTGGGGAGACACTCATCAGTTGGAGAAAGGCTGAACGAGTTGTGGTATATGATTGTGATGGAATACTACGGTGCCATAAGAAAGGACAAGAAAAATGGTTTCAGAAAAATCTGGGAAGACTTATATGAACTGATTTAGAGTAAAGTAAGCAGAACCAGAAGAATATTGTACACAATAACATCAATATTGTATGATGATCAACTGTGAATAATTTAGATGTTCTCAGTAATATAGAGTTAAGACAATTCCAAAGTATTCATGATAAAAAAAATGTCATCTACCTTCAGAAAAAGAACAGATGACGTCTTAATGCAAATCAAAGCATAATATTTTTCATGTTGTTTATTTCTTTCATGGTTGATTTTTTTGGTCTGTGTTTTCTCTCACAAGATGACTAATATGGAAATATATTTTGCATGATTATACATATATAACCTATATCAAATTGCTTGCCATCTCAGTGTAGGGGGAGAGAGGGAGAGAATTTAGAACTCAGAATTTTTTTAATGTTAAAAATTTGTTTTCATTTGTAATTGGAAAAATGAAATATTAAAAAAATTTAAAAAAGCCATTTTGGAGATCATTTTCATTTTAAGGATTAAGAAACTGAGCTCCAGGGAAGCGATTTGTCCAAGGACACATAATGGCAGGATTGACTCTAGAATCCACATCATAAGATCGTATATTTAGAGCAAGAAAGAACTTGAGATCATCTCCTAACACTGTCATTTTACAAATGAAAAAAAAAGAAAACGAAGCCAGAGCCATTAGTGACTTGTCCAAGGAGTGTGAGTGGCCACATCAGGATCTGAATTTATATCCCCTTACTCCAAATTCAGGGTTCTTTCTGGTGTACCAGGTTATTATTGCCCTATTGTTTCCACTATACCATTCTCCTACTTAGGAATGACAAATGGTGTAGCTTCTTTAGGGACTGTGAACCTTACTTAAAGGAGGGATCAGGAGACAGATGTCAACTGCAGAGCCAGTTCAGCTGTTTCTAATGCAAGAACTAATGGGGTGAAGGTGAGGATGAAGTTAAGAAGGCAGGGAAGAGAACAGCTGAAGTGTAGGCAGATGATTGGGGTCCTTGGGATGTAAAGCATAACCATCAAGTAATCCTAGAAAGCATCCCTTGTGGACAAATTTAGTTCCAGTTTCAGATTCCAGGTTCCCTAGAAGCTTGCCCCAGACTTACCTACTGACTTTTCCCTCTTTGAGTACTATCTTTCCAAGGCTGCCAGACTCTATTCCCAGACCTTACATATCTCCCACCTTTGATCTCTGACTACTGATTATAAAGCTGCCCATGAATGAGCTCTAGTGGGCTCCCACTTTTTCCTGCCCTTGCCCCTGTTCCTGCCCCTATCCCTAAGTAAGGTTGTGGGGAAAGTACAATATGTGCATGAGGCTAGAAGCCTAGAAAAAGTGCTGCCTTCTGAATCCAAACTTTACAGAACAAATCCCCTTAATAAAAAGATTTGTTTTGTAAAACTTGGACTCAGTTAAAAGGCCACACCTAAGGCCACATGTGATATTGAGGCCACAGGTTCCCCACTGTTGATACATACAAGAAGTCCTGATAAAATAAAGCTCTTTGAAGCCCTGGTTGACCCAAATAAATGTTTAAAACAGGCTTCACATATCAAGAACAGATAGGGTATCATCTTGGAAGCACTCTATCGATCTTATAGATGAGGATCTTTGCCAGGCTGGAGGTCACAAGTACTGCTGATGATGAGGTGTGGACAGTGACCCAGGGGTGTACTTATGCCATGAATGGGCGGCACTGCCAACATTCTCAGAATGTCTCTTTCTTACATTTTTAATGTCTCTCATTATTGAATTATTAGTGATGATTAATATGACATTAATTTCTAGAAATCTTGACGAACTCTTTGATAAGAGATGAATAGGAGTGGGATTTCAGATGTCAAGCTTTTATTAACGCAAGTGTTCAAGGCCACCTCTAGATGGATATTACAGGCGGCATTCACCGTGCTCTCCAGTTTCTGAAAAGCAATTGTTTAGCTGTGTAGAGAGTATAGAGCAGAATTAAATTGACCTGCATGATACAGAAAGTAGCACTGAGCACATTTAACTAGGGGGTCTTTGAAAGAAATCTATTTTATTATAGATGAGTGCTGAAATTATTTCAAGGAAGTGATTATGTCTAATAATTTAAATGCATGAATGATTTCAACATATAAAAGTTAAGACTGAGTAGGGAAAAGACATACCATTAGATAAGTCTTTATTTTTTAAAAAGTCTTTCGAGTTATGCCAACATTTATTATTCTCTTTTACTCCTTTTGAAGACATAAATTTGACTGCTCTCAGAAGTCACCTCAAATTATGTCACCTTAAATTATGAAAAGTGCCAGTGAAATTCCTATTCATAGTATAATTTCAGTAGCTCCACTTATCCCAAGTAAAACTAGAAATATAACTATGCTTAACTATGGCAAATGCAGTAGAAAGGATTGGGGAGAGGCTGGGGGGACATAGTAATGCAGAAGATAATTCTATCACAAAAACATTCACACTGGGAGGGACTTCACTGATAAAATGAGAGTCCTGCCCTTATTCCCATGGGGGTTGGGTGGAAAGGTAAAATCCAGGAAAGGGGTACCACAGTGATATAACTTTAGGTTCTGAGGCAGAGGACTGGGAATGGTTGTGACGTGTACTACTGGAGGATGAGGAGATGAAGCCCCAAGAGGGTAGTTTTGGGAGAGAAGAAAACATTACCTTCCGAGGAAGTACCCTCTTATAATCAGTGTCAATACCCTGGGACATAGCCCTTTTCATCCCCATACAAGTTACAGTTCCTGAGCACTTTTACCTGTCTTTCTACATATGATTGTAGTTTGTTTTAGGAAGATCTGGTAAGTTATATGACTGTATGGAATCTCATGAGTTTAAAGACTTTTTGTGTTAAACTTTATCAAGTCCCATAGTGCATCAGAATGGCACATATAACAAGGAAGGCAATTGGGCCAATGGAGGAAAATTGGGGAGAAGGTGTTTTTCTGGTTTTTAAAATGCAGAGTTCTCATTTTAGTCCTTTAGCTCAAACATGAAGCTTGAGCTGCTCCACGACTTCTGTAGGGAATGAACAAATAGGTCTTTAAATACTCACCTGCACATTCCACTCTTTCTCAAGCGAGGCTGACTCTTAGAGCTCATCAGCCTTGTTCAGAGAAAAGCAGAAATCTCCCATGGAAATGTTTCCCCTAAGCTACTTCACCCAAAGTAAATGTTTATTGGGGAAAGCAGTAATTTCTTCCCTCTTCAGAAAGACCTTAATGTTGTGACTGGCTCCTACCTACTGTGCATATAAATTATGCATCAGTGAGAGAGGCTGGATTTCTAACTTTGATCCCTTCCTTCAACTGGCTGCCTCATGTTATCAGGACTGATTTGATCTCCCTACTTGCAAATCGCATTTTGTGGTAGGAAACATCTGAGCAAGCTCCTTCGTGCTAGGATGTGTCACAAGGGCAAACAGGCTTTGGTGTGCTTGCTAAAAGTTGCCTCCTCTTCGCATAAAATCGTTTTCAAGGACGCTGGGAGCTGGGCAACAGAAATAGCTGCATCCCTGTGCAGAACGAGGCACTGTTCCTGCACATTTGTTAAACAGCACCAACAACTGCTTTCTACAATGGGCACAAGGCAAGTGTCAGACATTCAAAGGGTCTGATTCATATGTCTTCTTCAACAAAGAGTCATTTACAAGTTGTATTTGGGGAAATGTACAATTAGGAGCCTGTGCTGTTGATTTAATAAAAAAAAAATTAATCCTTTAGGAAGAAAACAAAGGATTAGTGAGGGCCAATCTCCCTCCTCCTCTACTCTAATTTGTTTTTCTCCCCTTCATAAGGTGTAAATAAGTTTTTCCAGATTCAAGACTGCTTTTTGCTTATTTGCCCACATAGAGGGAAATGTCTGGAAGGAGAAGTGGCTGAGCCAAGATGCAGGTTGGTCTAATAGAAAGAGAGGAGTTAGAAAGAAGTAGAGTTAGGACATAGAGGGGTTTGAATTATTGTGTTTCTGGCATTGTCAGGCTGTGACACTGGGAAAATCACTTCATCTCTCTGGGCCTCAGTTACCTTATTTGTAAAATGGAGATAATATTGCCTATCTAAACCTCACAGGTTAGTGGTAAGGCTCAAATGAGCTAATATACATAAAATACTTTGCAATCTCCAAAGCACAATATAAATGTCAATGGTTTTTATTTCTCTTGGCTCTGAAATAGTCCCTTCCTGCAGTTTGTCATCAAATTATTAGAGACTGCAGATTGTGTCTGGCATTGACGCTTTCTAAGGTACAACAGTTGAGAGACCAAGGACAGCTGACTTCTTTTCATAATAGCTGTGTAAACCACTTTGCATTAAGTAGGAATGATAACGTTTATAAAAGAATGTGTTAAAAAAAGAATTGCATTTGCTGGGTGCCTTTCCTTTCTTATGGACTGGGTGTACAGGCACACAAACATCACTTGCATGGATGAGGAAAAGACTTCTCTGTAATGGTTTTTCTTCAAGGCAGACCCTCACAGCAGTACGACATTCTTCGTGATTTAATTGGTGATTGAGATTCGGGGCACTGCATGAGCTAATTGTAGCCAGCCTTAGAGGCTTTCTTGTACCTCTCTTTTCATGTGTGATTATGAAGCCATCCTGTTAATTAGCCTTTTTTATTATACAAGTTATATTGGGGGGTTTGATGAGTTATCAGTATTTTCACTACCATCTCACACTCCTTTTGTCTTGGGTAAAAGTTAAATGAAAGCAGAGTTATGACCAAATACCACTTGGATTCTGAATGTGGAGGCCAAAATTAAAATAAGGTCTCAATCCTGGCCATCTTATATGTATTCCCATTTATGAAAATCACATTTATTTGCATGTTAATATTTCAATAATTCAATTATTTTAAATATGGCTTCATTACAAATTGCATTAGGTGTATTTCCTTTGATACACTGGAATACTTTTTTTTGGTTTTTATAAGAATGAGGCATATGGATTTTTTCAATGGAATATTAAAAATTCCAAGCATCATCCCTGCAATGATCTATATTAATTCTGCTTGTCTATTTACTTTGATTAAGAATGGCTTGAATAAATCATTAAATGTTTGTGTATAGTATCATGTTTAGAAGACTGATCAATTTTTGTACTTTGAATTGTTTTTTATATAATTGCCTTACCATTATAAAGAGGAGAAATCATTTTAATTTTGGCAAAGAGGTAATAGATTCTTGCCACCTTTTGGTGTTTTCCATGTTCTGAATGAATAGCACCGACCTACAAAATTTGAGAAGTGAGGTGGGGACATGTGATTTTACACACACACACGCACACACGCACACGCACATGCACACACAACACAAAGCACACTCATACACCCTTCATTTTGAAATTACTATTTTGTTATGTGGTGGGAAAGAAGGCTGTCATTGGAAATTTGAACAGAGTAAGGGAAAATATGAGTGTGTTATGGACAGTTTACTACTGCTGCCCCTCTTTTCTCTGAGCTCCTTTAACTTTACTTTTGATCCTTGAAATGATTATCCTACTTTTTAATAGCTGAGCTGCTTCCTACTGGTGAGCAAATTCTTCTCCACCTCTTCCCTTGGAAGTGTGCTACCATACCAAGAGCCCTATGTGGTCATCACCATAGTGTTTCCTAAGGTTTTTTTTCCCCGAAGTTCCAGTGCTGTTGGGTTGAACAATTAAAGTTTCTATTTCTTAAAAAATTGTTTCTGGGACATGGCTAGGGGTGGCAGAAATGTTTCAGGGACCCTAGGAATATCATGCTCTAATTGAAGCTCTCCTCCTACAACTGACTTGAGCACAATCTATCTGCAGGCTACCTTAACATCTGAGGATGTTTCTTCATCTGCCTTGTTATTTCAGCAAAGGAAATGAGAAGAAAGTGTTATTTCTGTTATTGGGGCAAGCTCTGTTGCTGCTGTTTGGGAGGGGGGTTGGAGGGGAGGGGAAGGTCATTCTTTGGTACCATCCCTTGGATTTATAGACCCTCAGTGGCCTGATTTGGATGTGAAAACACACCAGTGTGTGTTAGCTCAGCAGGGAGGGCTTTGTGCTAACGGCCTCCTGGGATGAGGCTACAAACCATCAGAGCGAACCACAGACGCGACAGCTTCCCTTTGCCCGCAAACTTTTTCTAATTAAGCCAGTCAATCTAATTATGTGGAGTTCTATCAAATATTTCTCCAAATGCTTCCAATGCAGCCTGTTGGAGTTGATCAAAGATTGTGAGGCTTCTGATTAGGGTGTCGGCCCTGATAGGGTTGACATAGATTTCATCTCACTTGGATGCATCTGTCTCCAAGTAGCATGCAATCCGCCCTCACTCATTTGCTCTGTTGCCTGTATAAAGCATAGAACATAATTACTAAAGTTAAGAAAACATCCCTGTAATTAGCAAGGCAACTCTAAGCACAAGAAATGGAAATTAGTCACAGTATAATAAATTAGCCTGTGCATACATTACATGCAATGAACACCCTTGGGGCCTTATATTTGCCGACTTTGGCGTGCAACCCCATGTATCTCAATAAAGCATTCATCCCTGGGTGGTTATGTTTCAGCACAAGGAGTTTTCCTTGAATTACAAATTTTTTAAATTCTTGTGTAGGTGCAATTTGGATAAACTCTAATATTCATCACTGGGGGGTGGAAAGGAGGCAAGTTGCATGACAAATGTTGACGTTTTGCTGATCTTTTGCCTTTTTGTGTGCAAGCAATTATTAAGCTGCAGTATTCAAGGTGTCTCCCGATAGCAACCCTCTGGGCTCCCACCCCAACTGTTTTGCTTTACTAATTAGAACCAGCAGTTAGGAACTCTTTAAATAACCCTGATTTTGAACTATTTTAGTAGCTGCTTCTTTACTGGCAAAAGCCAGGAAATTGGACTCAGGCACACATAATATAGCATTTGCATCAAAATAATACAGCAGGCAACAGAAAATCACAATCACATCACTCAGAAGGAAGGAACAGAATACAAATTAAAGGAATAATGTAAATTTTTTGCCATTAAGCTTCAATGACCATTTGAAATGGTGCAAGGCACAAAGGTTTTTGATGAGCATCATCCAGTTTGATTATTCATACTTGTGTTTCTGCTTGAATTAAAGCAGGAGTGCTAGAGCCTGTTAAAGGAAAATATTTGAATTGGTAGTGAACTCTCACCTTGACTCACATCCATTTACTTTTCAAATGAATACCAGATAAGTTAGTGCATTTTATAATCGGCCTGTTTTCCAGTGAGTGCTGTCATTACATACCAATTTCTTTTAGAAGTGCTTCCTAAGAAACATTAAATACTTACAAATAAGAATCTGTCCATCACTAACTGTAGTTCTAGAGTCACTATCTCACTTTGGTTAGGTGATATAAGGGGATGTTTCATATATGTTCTCTTGGCTTGGTTCTGGCCCCACTTTTCCCTTCACCCCCAAGCAAAGTTTCCACATATGCAATATTTTGTCCATGATCAGAAAACATGGATTTCAGGAATCTAAAAAGCAAAGCACCAGGGTGTGTGTTGCTCAGATTGACTGACAGGTAGCAAAGCCTTAACTAGCCTGTGATGAACAGAGCTTTGCCCCAGTACTGATATCTGCAGGGTGGGGGATGCACTTTCTTCTGGGAGGGTAAAGGGCTGGAAGGTAGATTTCTTTTGTACTTGACTATCACTGTCCCTCTGCCTTACCTCACAGGCTATCACTGGTTCACACTACCTCATAATTATACCTGCTTGTAATGTGCTCTGAACTGCTTTGCTACTATACCCATGAGCAGAATATTCTTTGCATTGTCACCATGACTCCCTTCCCTGGCAGACTGTCCTCTGTACTACTGTCAACCTTCTACCCCCCACTCAATTGTTTTTGCCCCAAGTCAAAGGATTTCTAATCATGTCTCTGTAAACAGGTACGTGAACTATATAGCACATGGATCACTCTTGCCCAGTCTGTTTTCTTGACTCAACTGCTGAGTCAGAAAATCCAGAAATAATTCAGATCTAAATAATCTATAACTTGTATATTTTTGGAGACTGCCTTAAATATGTAGATTTCTTTGTATCTCTTTAAGAGGAAATTTGGGTATAGATGAAGGAAAATCAGAAAGAAATAGTGAATCCAATAATTTTGTAATTCTCATTTTAACACAATACTTATAAAATGCCCAATATCAGGTCTGAACCTGGCCTGATGAAGATGCTGAAACTTTGCTCCACTTCAAGAGAGAGCTTTTAAAAAAAAAAAAGCGTTCATGCTTAGCCAGGCACAAAAGCAAACAAGACAGTTATTACTCAGGATATGCATTTGAGGTTAGGGAAGCATTTTTTTTCCTTTGTGTCGCCATTCTGCTGAATGTTGCTAAAAGTAGCTGTGCATCAATTATTTTTTTATCAAAAATTGCTTAGCACCAATCACAAGAAAATATAGGTTGTATCAAAATGAGCAAGGCAATGCCCGGAAATGCTGAGGGACCTTGCCTAAATGGTAATGTAATGCCTTGCCTTCTGTTTTGCCGAGAATGATGACTTTACTGGTAGAGCAAGTAGTGACTAGAGTTGCAGAAAGCAGAAAGCAAAGCATAAAAAATGTAAATGGCTCATGGATTCATAACATATCAAATAGAAGACAGGGGAAGCAGATCACCTTCTAGGACTGATCAGAAGACTTGCTGAAATAAATTTGTGGGGTTCTTTGGCAGTGAGTGGAGGGGAAATGGTCTTGCTAAATTCTAATTTTGCTAATATTCCAGATGCAATTGCCAGTGGTGTTGCAAACTGATCCAAATGTTAGCACAGTGAGCAAATCACTGGTCCTGTGACATGGTCAAATATGGGGAAGCTACAAGAATGAACTTTAAGGAGAGCTGCTGAGCATGGGCAGAAACTACTTCTCATGTGGAATTTTATTATGCTTTCTTAATAAGCAGTGTATTCATTCTCACCATGCCCTTGCACAAAGGACCAGAAGGGTTCTGAAGGAGATATTCTGGTCTATTAGCTAAGAATTATGCCTTTTTAAAATGTATAAACATTTAGGTATCCACAGAGACAGAATTGTCCACTGGGAATAGAAAAGACATATTTTAAAAAGATGCTTATTAACACACACATATGCATGTGAGTATGTGTGTATATGTATATTTACCACTATTTAGGCTTTAAAATCCCTTACAGACTGTCGAGAGATTTAAAATATTACAAACACTAAATATGTTCACATGGAGATGTAGCAATTTTGTAAAATTCAAGGATTCAAAATATATAGTTCTTTACAGAAAAAAGTACAATCTTTTTTACCTTTTATGGAGCTTTGAAAATTGGATAATTTACAAGAAATTTTCTAATATGTAAACATTCAGGGTATGATGCTAAAGTAATATGATAGGCTTTTATTTGTGACTTTGAGAATAAATATAACTATGTAAACATATACACATCCATACAAAGTCATTCATTCAGAATGAATATATATCTAACCATACAAAATTAACTCAGTTAAAATGAATTTAAACATATCATCAAAATAGTTTATTTCAGAAACTGGCAACTATATTGCTAATTTTACGTTACAGAATTAGAACTATAAATACATATTTATACACTGTATCAAAACATGTACACCATAAGTAATGTCTACGACAAATGACACTTCCCCTCACTTAGTGATTTCCCTCTATGTATCTCTCTCTCTCTCTGTGTGTGTGTGTGTGTGTGTGTGTGTGTGTGTGTGTAATAAGAGATAATGCACACAATTCAAAATATACTGTGTATGGATCTTTTAAGGGATGCCATTTACCCCCTAAAGTTTCCCTTTCTTTGTTTTTGATATTGTTATCCTTGTGCCTTTTGTAGGGAGTGGGCAGACCTGTGATTTCACTGGTATAGAGAGAGGGACCCTCTGGTAAAGAAAATCCCTATACTAATACAGACCAACTTAGACAGTTGGGGACCAGGAACAGGGGAAATGATAGGTCATGTCTCTTGCCTAGGATTGATCACACAGTTCCTATGTGTCAAAGATAGGTCTTGATCCCAGGTCTCTCTAACTCCAAGGTTAGCTCTCTACTGCCTTACATTGTTGTCCTAAATTACGTTAATGCTTGGATGTACATACATGTAAATCTAATAGCAAAAGAATCTTTATTTATTTTCTTAGGGCAAAGACACATATATTTTTTTTGTACAGAACAGGGACATGGGAAAAGAGGAGCAAACAGAGCCCATTTCTAGAGAAGCACATGAACAACATGTAAGTGGATTTACTGGTTTCTGAGGGAAAACACTATGTATCTTGACATGCTAGCTTCTGCAGATAAGAGATTTTTAAAGCCCAGACTTTTTTGCCTTCTCTTTTCTTTTACTCCTTGCCTTCTGTTAGCACTGTGTTCTCTCACTGGTTTTTGACAACTCGCATCCCAACTTCACAATCTCTTCACCTGGGTCCATGGGTACCATTTGTGATAGCGCCTGACCTGAGGATGCAGTGCTCTAGAAAATACTTTTTTACTAGAGATGTGAGTTATTTAATGTCTCAGATGTGTGTTGGGGTGGGGAGGAGTAGGGGTGAAAAGACTGTAGAGATAATGGCATTATTACTAATAAAATTTCACCCTTGAAAACTCAAGCACCTTTTATTAAGGGGCCTCCAAGCAATTTTATACTGATCAGAATCCCCTACTTTTAGTCTACATAGCACCTGTGATCCAAACAACTCTAAAGTGCTTTACCAATGCTGTATGTACAGGGGTACAAGACCTACCCCTATTTTCAAAGCAACTCTGAATTTTGAGTCATTAAAAACTCCATTAAGCACGTGCTTTTGTTCTTTGTCTCCAAAATACTGAAAAGGGTCATTTCTAATAGAGAAGCATTTCTAATAGAACATCATCTGGTAAGTGCTTTCACTATCTGCTAGGCTGGTTTAATTGGTGGGCCAACTGGAGCACCAAGAGGTTAAACGGCTTGCTTGAGGTCACATGACAAGTCATTGGTGCAGCTGTGACCAAGAAGTCCTGGCACACTGTCATTACACCCTCTCACCCTACCCTACCACCCACTCTAACCACTAGACAGAAGCACTTTTATGAATGAACCTCTGTTCAAAGCTGGGTAGGTGCCAGCACTATCAGAGGGTGAGGCAAGAGGGGAGAATTGTATGCCGGCACAAGTTGTCATTCAGAAAGCAAATGTCACATCAGCCCCAAGGACAGGCTTTACCACACTTGTGCCCCAAACTTCACCTCTGCCCCCATCTTATCAGCAATGTAGAAAAGGTTGGTATCTAAGGCAGAGGGTGATATTCTTGGAGTGGGTCATCAAAATGTTAATTTTGAATGTTAGAAGTGGCAGTGGAGCCACAGTGGAGCCACAGAGTGAATTGAAACAGATTTTCCTTGTGTGTCAAAGATTATTTTGTAACAGATTATTATTTTAAAACTTTGCTTTATTCTAGACACCCATAGTATTCTTGTTCTTGCTGATTGCTGGCCTCCGTTCCTATTGAGGAAATTTGACTAATGATGAAATTTATCGAGTAGATGACAAATGTTTATTGATTTTGGGGTACAAATATTTCTAGATAGCTTTAGAAAGCTTATGTGCATATGTAACACTTATTTTATAAAGACACATACATATACAAGGCTACATAAACTCATATCTAGGTGTTAGATTAGTTTTTTAAAAAAAATATAGCTGGCAGTACGTAGCACTTTGAGGTTTGCAGAGCTATGCCTGGTCCAGAATTTCTCTGAAGCAGCTGTATCACTGACTTGGACCTAAAATAAGTCATTTAGGTTTTTGTCTGTATCTGCTTAGTCTTTCCCTTCACATTCTTGATTCGTACCTGTGATATGTTTTGAATTCACCTTTATTTGAATAACTCAATGTTATGATCCACCTTCCTCTTTGCAGAAAATATCAGCAAACCATATATTTATTATAGAATTGAATAATATCAGAGATGAAAGGAATCTCAGAGGTCATCAGTGAGTGGTAAGGAGTTCTTGGTCAGTTACAGGTTGAACTGAATGATCTCTGAGGTCTCTCCCATTTCTGAGATTCTGATTCTGCTTCACTGATTCAGGGCAGTGAGGTGACACAGCAGACAAACTGTTAGACTTGGAGAAAGGACATCTGAGTTCAAATCCTTGTTCACACACTAACTTCATGACCATGGGAAAATCTTGTAATACTTCTGAGCTTCAGTTTCTCTACTGGCAAATAGAAGATTTAGCACCTGCCTCACAGGGCTGTAAAGAGGATCAGTGAGATAACACATGCTAAATGCTTTACAAATCTTAATATGCTATACAAATACTATTTTTTAATGATGATTATTACCTCACCCAGTTCATACCTGACCAACGATTTCTTCTACAACATCCCCAGGGAGTGGTCTTTCAGTCTTTTTCTGAAGACCTTCAACAAAGAGTAGTCTCTATTTTCTGTAAGGGCATTCCACTTTGGGATGGCACCATTTGTTATGAAGTTTTCCCCTTCACACAAAAGTCTAAATCTTCTCACAAGTTCTACCCACTGTTCTTATTAGGCCCACCTTTGGGACCCCAGAAAAACAAGTCTAATTTCTCTTCTAGATAAAAGCCCTTCGAACACTTGAAGTCAGTTAACATCCTCTCACTATCTTATCCAGGAGAGCCATCTCTGGTTCTTTCAGCTGAGTCTCACAGGTCATGCTTCTCAGTCCTCTAATATACTGCAGATCAAGCTCTATCACACCTACACAGATGAGTAAGATATATACCTTTAAGGAGCTGAAAGTCTAGTTGGGGGAGAAGTGACATAAACATATGAAAACTGAGACAAAACAAAGATTAAGAAATCATTTAAGACAATGTGAATGATTCTTAGATTTGTATTGTAGTTTATACAGTGTTTCCACGTTACCTGGGCCGAAACAGGTTATGTCATATTAACAATAACCCTGTCCACTGCTTCTATCCCTCCTCCAGTATCTTGTATTGGTTTCACAAGTGCTTATATGTATGCACATATTGGTGTTGTCTCCCTCAAAGAAAGTAAGCTAGCTCCTAGCCCTAAGGAACTGTTTCATTTTTGACTTTACATTCTCAGTGCTAAACACAGAGATTGGAACATAGTAGCTACTTAATAAAAATGCTTGTTGATGGATTAATAAATTAAATAATATACTGTATTAGAGAATCTCATGAAATAGATCATTAGGGGACCCATTTATCATTTAGGAAAAATAAGAAATAGAGAAATAATCAGAGAGGTCCACTGATAACCACACAATGTTAAGTGACCTCCAGGATCAATTATAAGACGTTCTCTTTGGCATTTAAAGCATGTTACAACCTGGCTTCTTCCTACCCTTCCAGTCTCCTTATAGCTTACTCCCTTCCAAGTACTCTACAATCCAGGTACACTAGCTTCCATGCCATTCTTCCCATGTAACACACTCCATTCCCTGAATCGGTGCCTCTTCATTGTTTCTCCCATGCCTGGAATGCTCTCCCTCCTAACCTTTACTACCTGGCTTCTCAGGCTTCTTTCAAGACTCAGCTGAAGCAATAAGTCATCTCCCCCATTAGAATGTTAGCACCTTTAGGGCAGGGACCATGTAGTGGCTGGTATAAGTGCTTAATAAATGCATGTTGATTGACTGACTGGCCTAGAAGGCAGCTGACTAGATCTTGGGCAGAGCCATAGTGGAGGATTTATGGGAGCACATAGACAAGAGTTACAAAGAACAAGAAAGTATGACTAGGTTGCTACTTGTAACTTTAGAAGGAATACCAACATCAGTGAAATAACAGGTCTGTTGAGACATGGAATAATCCTCACATACTAGCTCATCTGATCCCCAAGACAATGCTATGAGGTAGCCAGGGGAATTGATAGAATCTAATACAGTCATTCACAAATGAGGAAATAGATAGCTTAAGTCATTTCCCCAAGGTCATATATTATCTCAATTTTCACTTTGAGTCTAGGTAAAATTCTAAAACATGCCATTAAAAGGATAGTTTATGAACACTTAGAAAGGGAATGAGGTGAAACATTAAGATCCAGAGTGATTATCAAAAACAAGGCAAAAGAGACTGAGCTCTAGTCTGAGACAGGATTTCTAGTTTAATAGATAAAAATCCTGGGTAGATAAAAATCTCTGGCATATCCTACCAAGATGAAAAGTGTTCCAATAAAGTCTGAGGTGTGTGTTCATCCTTCGTTGGCAAAGAAGACCATGCCATCAGAGAAATGATGACGTGACTTGCACTTGACTTTGAGTGAGGGAAGGCTGTGCAGGTCACCAGCCTTACTTCTTCTCCAGAACCATCAGAATCCAGTGATCAGATATTCATCAGGATGACTTGAGATGACTCAGGATGAGACAGTTAGGGTTAAGTGACTTGCCCAAGGTCACACAGCTAGTGAGTGTCTGAGGTGAGATTTGAACTCAGGTCCTACCTGACTCCTACACTGGTGCTTTATCCACTGCACTACCTAGCTACCCCTAACCGTCTGAGGACCATTTTAGTTAAGCTCAAAGGGGGTGGTTCTCCAGGTGACGATTTCGTTTCTTTTACCCATATTGATTTATGAAACAACTTAAAACATGGGGGGATAATATGAAATGAATAGTACCATGACTTTGATGACTGGATCCCACCCATACAGGTATTCCCTTCAATGATACAGAATATAAGTAATTTATGCCTCCTCATCCTATACAGCTCTTGTCTGCTCCTCATAGGGAATCAACCCAATATGCTAATGAGTCCAAAATAGCTCCTGAACCATAGAAGGACAGGCTTAATGCTAGATTGTATTTACTTTCTCATAGCTATACAAATCTCTATAAGACCAAGCAGCATACACAAGGTTATCCTTGATGAATATATATGAAGAAAACAATAAGCAAGCTCTTGCAAATATTTTTCTATAGCCAATGATATCATCACAGTCACACAGCTGAACTGAAAGAACATCAGGTCCTAGTGTTTGTTACTTTTACATTCTCAGATAGCATTTGAGTAAATAGAGCAAATTTTAGCCTTAAAGTTTCTCCTCTAACAAGCTATTGTCTGTACATAGACTAATCTCCACAAGATTCCTTGATGGTTTTGATCAGACATAAACTTGTTCAGTAATTCTTTGATTGCCCATATCAAGTGAGGCACAAAATAGATGTATGCTGGACAAAAGTGTTCACTACTGTTGTTAAGGATATACTACGCAGTGAAGGTAGAGTTTTCCACATCTTCCTTTTTGAAGATAGTATTGCCTTAATCGTGTCAAGCACCAAAATGCTACACATCCTCCTCAACAATATGCGGGACCACAAGGGATCAGTTTAGCAATCGTTACTGGAAAAACTCCACGATGCCTGTTGTCCAAGCTATGTTGTGCAATCGGACGGATGATGCTCCAGGCTGGTGCTGGTGACAGAGATCTACTTGGAGACGAGCAGGGAAGGATGTGTTCTTAATTCTTGGATAAACTTGTATGAGTCCAGAGATTTGTAGGAACCACAATTTAACTGTTTGAGCTAAATATAATTCATATATATATATATATATGTATATATCTATATAGATATATATTTCAGAAAGACCTATTTCATAGAATCATAAAGTTAGAGCTAGAAAAGATTTAAAGGCCATTTAAAATCCAGTCCCTTCATTGTATAGATGAGGAAAGTGAAACATAGTAAGGTTGTGATTTGCCTACGGTGATATATTTAATAAGTGGCAGAGATATAGGTTCAGCCTTGCATCACCAAATGCCTTCTGGACATCTCCATCTGGATTTTCCACAGGCATCTCAAACTGAACATGTCCAAAACTGAATTCATTATCTTTTCCCCTAAATTTATCCCTATCCATAATTTACCCATTTCTGTTAAGGGTATCATCATGCTTCCAGTGACCCAACTTTACAACCTTGGAGTCATTCTTAACTCTTCCCTCCATCTCACACCCTTCCTATCATCTATTGCCAAATGTTGTCCATTCTACCTCCATTACATCAATTTTTTTTCTGTCCCCTTTCTTCATATGGTCAACATCCTAATTCCAGCCATCATCTCTCACATCGGTTATCCTTCATGTGATAAGAGGACTAAAATGACATCACTACGTCAGGTCAAGGTACAGTATGTCAAGCTATGGCTGATCAGATCAAAAAGAACTCAGAAAGCTCTACTATAGGTTAGGCACAAATAGACACATCAACATTTGGAGTGAAGATGTCTTTAAATTTACATATTTCGTGTTTCTTTTGAGGTACAGCAATTCTGCTTTGCTCATAGGGCACAGTGCCTTTTTTTTTTTTTTGATGCAGGCACACCATGTTGGACAGTCCTGTGCTAGGGTCTCCCATGTCTCACAACTAATTTCAAAGTTACAAAGTTCTGCCGCTTCTCCTGTAGATTGCATTAGCCTCCTGATGGGTTTTCCAGCTTCAAATCTCTCCTCTTTCCAACCCATCTTCCCCATAGCTACCAAACTGATACTCTTAATGCACAGGCCTGACCATGTCATACCCTTGTTTAACAAACTCCAGTAGCCCCTTCTTAGCTCTATGATGAAATACAGCTCTATTTGGCATTTAAAGTCCTTCACAACCAGGCTCAAAACTATCTTTTCTGGCTAATTTGTCATTGATACTCCTCACATACTCCATATGCCAGTCAAATGACCTCACTTCTCACCAAACTCAGCATTCCATGTTCAATCTCCATGTCTATCCACAGGCTAGCCTCACCCATATTAGCTGGAATACCTAGTTCCCTTCAAGGTGTAGTTCGGGTGCTACCTTTTAGACAAGGCCTATCCTGATCCCCTCTCATGTTAATGATTTACCTTTTTTACATAGTTTGTATCTACTTCTCAGTGTAAAGGTTACAAGCCATCCCCTGAAACTTAAGCCAGGAGAACATAAGATTTTGAGGCGGGAATTGTTTGTTTATTTTTCATCTCAGTATCCTCAATACTTAGTTTAAGGTCTTGAACCTGACAAGTCAGTGCTTCTTGAATTGAACTGACCTTGCATTATGATCCAGGACCTGTAGTTCTAAGACCAGAGCTCATTATACTGTACCAGAGATCTTTGCTAAGACAGATAAGCTCTGGAGTATTTTTTACAGTGTAGATAGAGGATCCATAGAGGTGAATGTATATGGTGTGTGTGTGTGTGTGTGTGCTTGTATGTGTGTTTTCCTGGCAAAGAGCCAGTGATGCCCGAGGCCAGAGGGGAGCACAGCACCAATACCATCTGCTGGGAGCTTCAAGAACTGCAAAAGGGATGACAAAGGAGAGTGACAGTGACCCCTCCATCTCCTGGGAGCTGCTAAGAACTGCATGTGAGCCAGATCGGTACCTGCTGAAGCAGCTAAAAGAGACACTGAATGTCAAGACTTCTGCCTGGCAGGTAGCTGTAGGTAACTGAGGTTATAAAAATATGTTTCTAGGAAAGGCCTGTTTGCTGCTAAGCAGAACTTCCTACAAGTTCTGTTAAAAGTTCTATTTGTTTTCTTTTGCCCATCAATAGAATATTTTGTCTTTGAGTGTGGTGGAACTGTGTTTTTACAAGGAGAGTAAGGATAGATGTGCAATAAATATTTATCCAATATCTACTATTGCTATGTCAGACAACATGATGCAATGGAAAGAATGCTGCCTTTGGGGTCAAAAACCTCTATTTTGAAACTTGGCTTTGAAGCTAAACTGTGTAAACTTAGACAAGTCCCTTAGACGCTGGTCCTAATTCCTCATCTATAAAGTGATAGAAATCATAACCTCTAAAGCCCAGCTCTAAATTATAATAAGTAAACGAATGGAAAACAAGTCCTATCTCTATCACCCTAAGGTTTACAAAGCTCTTTTTTAAAGTAAGGTAGGCACTTGCAGGTGTTACTATCTCTATTTTACTGATGAGGAAACTGAGACTTAGAGAAATAAAATGATTTGCCCAACATTACACAGATAATAGTCTCCAGATGCCTGATTGGAACCTAGGCCTTCCGGATTCCTGTGTTCTGCCTAGTAGTGTTGGTTCTAGAAGTGAGAGGTGGTGGGGAAAGACCTTCATTTATTCATTCATTCAAAGCAGCATATTAATGTGTGGTTTGTTTTAAAGTGACCCCCACGATTAATCCCTCCAAAGTAAACTAGAGCAGCCTTGGACGTATTTGCCTTTATTTTAGGGGGCAAGCCTGGGCTCTCCAGTTGTTAAGTCATCTTCTGAAGTTGCTTCCACTCGGTTTACTGAATTTTCAGAGTGCTTTAGTCATAAGAGTTAAAACTTCTATGCAACTTAAGATTTGCAAAGTGCTTTAATATGACTTTACGTGTTCTTCACAACAATCATGAGAAGTAGATGCTGTTATCATCATCTCCATTTTACAGATGAGGGAACTGAGGCAGAGGAGTTGAGTAACTTGCCATGGATCACAGAGCTATTAAGTATCCGAGGCTGGATTTAAACTCAGGTCTTCCTGATCCCAGGCCCTGTTCTTTGTCTATCCTATATCACCAAGGTGCCAGGGACATTAAGGACTCTGCCTAGATATTTCTTATAATCAGTATTTCCACTCAAGTCCAAAAGCCTGTCGATGTTCTGAATTTCTCCTAAAGAGGCAGAAACTCTAAGATTTGGGTAAAGAAGAAATAGTCCACATTTTTTAAAGTTATCTGCTCGTAACGCCTTTAAAAAAATTGGGGAACTTTTTTTGTTTGGGGCATAAAAGGTCCTTTCTTATTGTTCATCTACTCGGGAGGTTACTGCTGTATTCTCTTTGTTGCTTTTTCTTTATAATTTGAAAACAACGCTCCCCAAATCATCAGGCTTTTTATCACAAATTTATGATGATGCAAGGAACTTGAAGTGAGAAAACAGAGAGCATTTCTTCCACACAAGATTGCTTTCAGGGATCATTCCACTTGACTGGCTAAGGAGAAAACTGCTCTGATAGAAACTATTTTATAATAGTTGGGAACTTTATAACAATGCCATACCAACTGAGCTGATTTATTCTAATATACCAGGGTGGAGAATTGTTATTCACCAAAGCAGAAAATGCTGCTGGCTTTTCCAAAGTGTTTAAAATCAAACAGCCCCAAAGTCACCCTCTGATTATTTTGGCAGTCTTGGGTGGCCAGGCAATCAATTTTTGTTAATGGTTATACTATTCTGAAAAGCAAATATCACATTCAGCTATGACTGATGAGAAGCTACCTTTCTAATAACTGTCCTGGGAGGTTATTTTATATGATTAAGGAGGGAATGGTGAGATTTTAGGGGAAGCCAGTGATGAAATCAACAAAACAAAAATAAAACCCATACCTCTCCCCTCCCTCCATCTCAAAAGAAAAAAAAATTGCAACTCCAGTGCATATGTGCTCTTGCATTTCAAGGACACAGTCAAGCAATTTCTTTATTAGTCAGTGTCAAAGTGAAAAAGGAAAAATTAAAGAAATACAGCCAGGGACTCTTCCAGTGGCATCAACCTCTAGCCTCTTTCTCTAGAGCCATAACTAGCTTGCCTAGGGCAAGCTTCACATATAGGGGGAAACAGCAAGAAAAGCACCCTCAAGTCAATATTTAAGAAAATTTCATTTGGTAAGAGAGAGCCACAGAGACTCCAGACCATAGTGAGGTTACTCTGCCATGGGGTATAGATGATGTGGGGTAAGACACTTGTTTGGGAAAAGGGAGTGACAAGAAAGAACATCTGGTGGCTTCCTATTTTAATTAATTATTCTTGCTAATTACATGCTAAGCTCCAGGTTTCTACATTGTGGAAGGGACTATAAATTCTGTTGCCCTCTAAATTTCAATGCCCTAGGGCAAAACCCCAAGGATCCTACCTAGTCACACCTCCAAACCTCCCATAAGTAGAGCTCATTTTGTTTTGGGAATTAAACAAATTCTGGATAAGTCCTGTAAGCAAGAACACTTGAGTATTTTAGTGAAGCCAGTGTCCCAAAGAATGAATTAGCTCTACCTTTTGTCCAGTTTATCTTTAACTATTAAATAAATCAGTTAAGGAGGATTTTCCAGGAACATGCAAAGGTCTCCTGCTTGAGAATGAAATTCAAAACTAGTCATTTGAGAACTTGCATTCAGTGGAGAGAGAGCCTGCAGACATGAAGGCTGGTGTTGGTCCCGACATTTCATAATTAAAATTGCTGGGTCTGAAAAACTTACTCAATTAGGTTCTCCTCTCCAGGTCCTGATTATCTTTTTAATTTGCAGCGAAAGATTTTTGGAGCATGTTAAGAGTGCCAGCTGCCCAGAGCTGAACTGTGAGCATTTGTAAGGGAGATTAATTACTGTAAGTTGGGTTTGAATTTCACTTGTGAAAAAAGCCTGATTGGGAGTGGGAAAGATGTAACCATGGATCAAAACAGACTAATGAACTACCTCAAACCCTCTAAAGTGCAGTCAGAAGTTGTTTTTTTTTTTTTTAAGAATTCTTTCTTTATCTTAGTACCACTTTTCTTTATAAACAGTGGGAGAGTAAAGCCAATGTTAAAATTATCTCATTGAACTCCCAATGCAATTTAAGTATGGTTGCATGATTCTATTCTATTACTGTCTCTCTCTTTCTCCACCCCCCTTTCCCCAAATCATTTCTCGGGACCGATCTCTCTCTACAGCAGGTTCTCTGGCAAAAGCTGGTTCTCAGAATTATCTGGGGAGAGTTAAGCCTTTGCCGGGAGTCTGGCCATGTCCTATTCTCTGCCCCAGGATTCAAATGTAGGATTAATGGTGGCATATGGTGCGCAGCGGTCCCACCAACTAAAGCCTTTTGGATCTGTCTTGAAGGCACAACTTGTACCTCTCCCAGGTGGTCCCCATTGTTTAACACTCGGATCCCAGGGAGATTACTAAACAGCAACCTACCAGACAATTGTGTCTTAGTGACAACCTGTTGAGCCTGCTGGGAGGACAGAGAGAGAAGTCAAAATGCTTGTGTGCCTAATTTACTCAAGACGCAGACTTGCTTTATGTTTCCATAATTCCCCAAGGCCAACTGATTCTGGTTCTGAGTTTTCAGTCCTGTGGAGGAGCAGAGGAAGGGAAAATATGCCTCTCAAGGTGCCAAACAGAATACTTCAATTATGTCTCTTGGATGTGACTTAGACCACCTTATCTGTGGGGGAGTTTTATTTTTCTGATTGACAGACATTACTTCCTGATAGAACTCTTGGGTCACCCTGCTACTTGATAGACGAAAGAAGTCAATTAACCTTGAGAGAATTTGTGTCTGTCTTAACTAATCAGCCAAACAATAGACATTTACTAAGCACTTAGTGTGTGCCAGGCATACTGGGGAAACAAAGAAAAGCAAAACCAACATCCTGCCCTCAAGGAATTCACATTTTAAATGGGAAATAAGCAAGGAAAAAACTTTGGTACACTTATGCATACAAGATATACACTGGGTAAATGGGAGGTAATCTCTGAGGGAAGAATGCACTAGAGGTGAAAGGGAGGTAGGGAGGTTGGCACTTCTCTGAGCTTATACTGTGACTGATCACTAAAGGCATCCCTATGAGGACTGCAGGAATCCTTGGCAAATAACACTATGGGAGCCTTCCTACACTTGCCCTCCTCACCACCATGTTTCGGTATGTGAAATATGTCAGGTGATGTATCAAAGCTTCCTTTTAAAATAAGATTTTATTTTCTCCCAATTACATGTAAAGACATTTTTTAACATTCGTTCTTTTTTTCTTAATTTTGAGTTCCAAATTATAACCCTCCTTTCCCCTCCTCTTTCTTTCCTAAAACAGTAATCAATCAGAGACAGGTCATACATGTACAATCATGTAAAACATTTCCATATTAGTCATTTTATCGAAGAAAAATGAAAGAAGAAAGAGGAAAAAAGGAAGGAAGGAAGGAAGAAAGGAAGAAAAGGTAGTATGCTCTGATTTGTATTCAGACACCATCAATTCTTTCTCTGAAGGCAGATAGCATTTTTCAACATTTGTCATGAATCATTGTATTGAGACTAGCTAAGTCATTCATAGTCATTCATCATGCAATATTGCTGTAACTGTGCACAATGTTCTCCTGGTTCTGCTCACTTCACTCTGCATCAGTTCATCTAAGTCTTTTCAGGTTTTCCTGAAATCCACCTGCTCATTATTTCTTATAGCACAATAGTATACCTTCACAATCACATATGACAACTTGTTCAGCCATTCCCCAGTGGATGGGCATTCCTCAGTTTCTAATTCTTTGCTACCACAAAAAAGAGCTGCTATAAATACTTTTTGTACACAAGTCCTTTTCCCTTTTTTATGATCTCTTTGGAATACAGACCTATTAGTGGTATTGCTGGATTAAAGGGAATGACTGGTCTTCTTATATATTTGTTTCAGTTCTCTATATACTTAACAAATGATTCCTTTATGAGAGATACTTGCTTTAAAAAGAATTTCCTCAAATTTTCTGCTTTCTTCTCAATATTGGTTGCATTGGTTTTAGCACAAACTTCCTAAAGCGAGAATTGTGGAAACACTGGCTAGGATGGAGGAGCTCCATCAGGTCTATACAATATACTGCTGGCCATGGACTGCTTCTGACCCCCGCAAGATTTGGGGCAGTCCAAGAGAAAGGTAGAGTTGCCACTGCACACTCTCTCCTGTTTGTCATATGACCTGTGGCAACCAACCATTATCAGTCTGCAGCACAAAGAAGTTTATAAATTGCGCAGGTCTGAGTTATAGCCTGCTGTTTCTGTGGAGCAGAGCACATCTGGGAATTTTCAGCACTTGCAAGGGACTTTATCAGACATCTAGTCCTTCCTTTCAGAAATGAGAAAAAGGAGGCCCAAAGAGGGCAAATGATTTGCCCAGAAGAGGTGATTTCTTCCTGGAACCTACATTATGAGGAAGCACCCAGGCCAATCAAGTTTTCACATCTCTCCTGACTCTCTGTACTTCTGCCCACCTCAACCTTTGGGCTCCCTTTTATCTATCCTCTTCCTCCATATTGAGTCCTTGAGGACAGGGACTTTCTTTTTCCTTATAATTCTCAGCTTTAACACAATGATAGGCACATAATACACGTTGAATAATATTTCTTGGCTTATTTACTTGACTTGCCAAGTTCACACAATTAATTAGAGTCAATCAATAAGTATTTGTGAATCACTCACTATGTTTCAGTCACGGTGCCAGAGACAGAATTCTAACTCAGATCCTTTCAGCTTGCCAAGTATGGTGGACTCTGGATGGAGCAATACCCTGCCATAATAATTTATTAAGGACTCAGCTGTAAAACTTAAAACTAAAAACTACTTTAGAGAACAATTAATCCAACTCCATCCATTTTATAATGATAGAATTAACTGAGGCCCAGAGAACTTTATTAACTTGGCCTCTGGTCAACTCCAACAGGAAAAGAAAATGAGTCACAATCAGAACCTAGGATCTTTGACTTCCAAGGTAGTGCTATTTTCCTTTAAATTGTGCCATCTCCAGCCACTCTAGTGGAAGGTGACGCAAGTCTGGCAGTCCTGAAGGCATCCCCTTGTTTTGCCCTACCACAGGGTATGTAGAGAAGGTAGCATAGGCAAACCAAAGAGGACACATTAACCACCATTGTTTCTGCTAAGTCATACTTTCTGTTTGTTACCACTATCCTAGACATTTCTGATCTCCCTTTCCTCTATGGCCTTTTTGCGTCAGTTTTTGTTCCCCTCTCCAGCCTCCTAGCATGCTCTTTACATCACCATTACAAATGCTTTCTGGCTCCCCTTCAGCTCCTACTTTTACTGAACTTTGACCTCTCTTTCAGTACTCTTGCTTCACAATTACTTCTCATCCTGTTTCCTACCTTCCAGCTATCCCCTAACTGATATTGACCCCTAATACACCCTCCTGAGTCAGAGGTATTCCTGGCAATTCCATCGTCCAGGGAAAAAGTCACAAAATAGACTTAGGAAGAAGACTTTAAACTCTCAGTATTCAAGATCATGTGGACCTTACACTGCAAAGCTTCTGTCTGAGAAGCCATCATTAAGGAAGGTTAACATGGTCTATGTCCGGATAATCCATGGTAATCTGTAGTTTTTTATTTTAAATAATCTTCTTTTTAACTAGTTTCTAAATTCAGTTGTTTCTACTCACTGCAAGAATAGAAATGCCATCAGTGTCTAGCAGACATCAGCATCCTATGCCAAAGCCCTAGTTCTGCCATCTTAGCTACTGCTTTGTCCTGGACCATCTTTTTCTTTTCTTTATACTCTAGGTGAGCTCCTCAGTTTTTATGGGTTCAATTATCATTCCTATTCAGATGATTCCCAGATCTATTTATCTGTTCTTCAACTGTGTCCTGAATTCCAGTTACAGACTACTAAGTTACTGATGGATATATCTACCTAAATGTCCTATAGGCATCCTAAACTAAAAATGTCCGAAACAGAACTCACTATTCCCAACCCCTAAATTAATCCTTCTTCCAAATTTCCCTGTTTCTGTTAAGGACACCATCATTCTTCCAGTCTCTGAGGTTCATGACATAGGAGTCATCCTTGATCCTTTCCTCTCCCTGATTGCTAATATCTAATCAATTGCCAATTCTTCTCAAATCACTCTCCCCAAAAATTACTCTCTTGACTTTTCTCATCCCACCCCTTTTCTCCGTTCACATGACTACTGTCTTTATCCAAGTCCCTTTTCCTTTAATCCTCTAGTCCATTATCTCTTATTTGGTCTCCTAGTGTCAATTTCTCCCTTAAAAAATTTAATTTCCGTGATATAGAAACCCCCTAAGTCAAGTGTGACCCAGAAACACAGTGTTCAACACTTCTTATTGGCAATTCTTTAGGGTGAGCCCACTTGTCGACCAGAGGCTAAAGCATAGGGGAACCTTCTATTGAAGACAAGAGAAGCTTATGTTCTCATTTTTACTAATACAGGAATCTTCCGAGGAATGTCAAAATAACTTCCTGCTTCATAAACTTTCCCTTTCCTCTAATGTCAGCTAACTCCAAAGTAATTTATTTGACTGTATAAGGGTATAACCATGTAGAGGGACATACTCACAGAACAATGATTATGTGTATCGTTGTTAAATTTATTATTAAGTTTTATTTGATTACAACACTAGATGCTAGGCATGTATGTTCAGTTTTACAAATACAGTTATCCCTTCCACATTGTGGGGGGTAGGGATATAGTACCCCCACAATCAGGAAAATCTACACAAAATTCTCTTCATACAAGAGAAGCCACAATTTTTTCTTTTTCTTTTATGGAGTGTTTACAATACTTCTTTCTAAAATATGGGTTAAATATTTGGTCATAGGCTTTGTGGCCTCTACTGGTGACCTTCATGTGTTGTCTGTGGCTTCCACAAAACTTCAAAAAATTCCTTACGCCAATCCTTGATTTCAAAACTTCAATGGGGAAAGTCTCAATGTGGAAGGGGTAATTATAGCTCAGTTTGTTGGCTTATCTAACTAGCATAGTCATCTTTCCCCTTTAAAAATATTGCTGGTGGCCCCATCATTATCCTACCTTTCAGATAACTTGAACCTCTTCTAACAGAGAAGACAAAAATCACCTCTTACTTTTCAGAGATACTTTTCAGCTCATACTTTTCAGGTCTGAAATCCTAGAGAGAATACTGGCCATCTCTGTCTTCCTTCAAGTCAATTCAACAAACATTTTCAGTGCTGACTACGTGACTTCAACTCATCTCTTTATCCTCCTTTCATATAATTGGACTGAAGATACAGTGAGGATAAGAGTAATCAATCAGTCACCTGGTAGCCTATAGGATTATCAGCTCATCCCATTCCTCTTAGATACTTCTGATGAGGGGGAGAACTCAATATCTCCCAAAGTAGCCCATAACACTTTTGGAAAAGGTAGAGTTGGTTGAGAAATGCTTCCTTTATTGAATAGAAATTTGCATTTTTGCAGTTTTCCATCCATTGCTACTTTGCTGCCAAGAAAAACAATGCTAATTCCTCTTTCCACATGCTAGCAATACTTGAAAACAACTCTTTCTTCTCCAGGTTAAACAACCCTATTTTCTTTACCCAATCATTGCAAAGAATGGCTTTGAGTTCTCTCAAAGTCTAGTCACCCAGACCTGGACAAATTCCAATTTGTTGGTGTTGTGGCACCAAAAACCGAATATAGCACTAAAGATGTGATAAAGCATATAGCAAAATTATCAACTCCCTTCTTTTGGACCCAATTGAAAGGTTAATGTAGCTCAAGATAGTGTTTGCTTTTTGAGCTGCCCCATTCTACAGTAATATCGACTTATATTGAGCCTACAGCACACTAAAAATCCCAGCTCTTTTTCATATGAATTGTCTAACAATCTCTCTCCTACTCTTCCTTTTGCAGTTGTTTCTTTTAATCAGCTATAGAACTTTACATTTCCTGCTATTAAATTTCGTCATTGAATAAAATGGCAGATATAAGGCATTTTGTAAACCCTAAAGTGCTGTGTAAATGTTAGGTATTTGTATTATTGTTTATACTATTACTGCTATTATTATATAATAAAATATATTATTTTAATAATATAAATATATCATATTAATATATTCTTCTTATTATTTTCTTGTTAGATCTGGTCTTTTGTTCTAGTTTATCAAAGTTTTATTGGATCTTGATTCTGTATCTCCTTTCTTCCCCAGGGAAAACTTGGGCTTCTTTCATCTCTAGTAGGAGATGTATTTCAACCACTAGTTGGGTATTTCCATCCTGAAGTATTGGCAATAAAAAGAGGGTTAAACACTGTGCTCCTGGGTCACACTTGACTCAGGTAGTTTCTCTGTAGTGGGAGCTGAACTTTTTCAATGAGCAGCAAATATTGGCTAAAGAAGCTGGGACCTTTTGCTTTGGAACTGTAGAGGTCTGGAAAAGACAAAGAGCAGAAAAGGAAGTTGGAAGAATACTTTGTAAAATCTAGAATTCACTAATTCTCTATTAGCGGAGTTAGCAAGCTTCATAAGAATGTCATTTATGCTTTTCAAGCTAAAAGACGGCATTGACCAGTGACTTCAATGATGATAAAAATGATAGATTAAAATAATAGGACAGGATCAAAGATGAAGTCCTATAGTATTTTACTAAAGAAGATCCCCAAGTTGACATCAATCAATTAATGATCATTCTTTGAATTAGAGAAAGACAAATTCCATCCTGGTTTTCAGAAAGCAAAAAGACTAGAATTGGCAAACTCTAAGTTATTAAAATTGACTGATTCCTGGCAAAAATTCTTGAAAGTCAACCAGTAATTCAACAAGTATTTATTAAGCAGATTGCTAAAGGGATTGTTCATGAACATTTAGAAATAGAAGCCATGATCATTAAATGCTTATGTGGTTCTATGGAGAACAAGTCATACTTAAGCAATCTATTTCCTTTAAATCTGTTTTCTCTATTGATTACTATGTTGCCCTTTTAATCTAAGGAATTAGAGCATAACTGAGATGCATGTTTTTGGACAGAATAGGACAGAAACTATCAGTGTTGACGAATCACTGAGGGCTGTGACTGTCCCTGAAAAAGACAAGTCCTCTCTTCCTTCCTCCTGAAGGAGAGGGGAGTTGAAATCTTTTTTTTTTCTTTTTTTAAATGAATTTATTTAACTTTTTACATTCATTTCATTTTCACAAGATTTTGGGTTCCAAAATTTTCTCCCC
>CM053769.1:217608412-217629099 GCA_028658325.1 Potorous gilbertii
GGTCGGTTCTTCAGGGCTCTCTGCAACGCAAATCTCCTTCACTGTGTTGTTGCGCGGCCTCCACTGCTCCAGACTTTGTCAGGAGTTCTTTTTACAGGAAATCTATGGGCTGTGGGTTCGGACCTAGCATAGGTGAGTCTTTCTACTCCGCCATCTTGGCTCCGCCCCCCGGGGAGTTGAAATCTTGAGAGAGACAAGAAACATACACAGTCATGCTGCCCCTGCAACAAAAATGAATGATCATAACCAGGACCATAAACTTTCAGGAGAAAGAATGCTGAAACAAATAGGAAAAAGACAAGCTGGGAAATGCCAGACCACGAGAAACCAGAGTGGAAGTGGTTCTACCTCCACTACCTTTACAGAAAGTAACGGTGGTGAAATTTTTGCCTCCCCATAGCTTACCTCATTCTGGCTCTCTGGGTCTCCACCCAATTCCTTGTTATTTCTTTAAACAAGTCTGTTTACTTTCCCTATTGGCCATATGTTCTCAAAAATAAAATGGTTCTCAAAAGATAATATTCAGTGTGTGTGTGTGTGTGTGTGTGTGTGTGTGTGTGTGCACGCGCGCACTTTGAAACAAACCTTTTTTTGATTCCCAACACACTCAGGACTGGTATCCTTTTCTTTCACTGTGGTGTCAGTGGTGTTTCCTGCCCTTATCCATCCTGCAATCTTCAGTGAATCGTCACCAATCACAGCATACTGAAAAAAATTGTGTAGGTGATTTCTGAGTCAAGTCTTTGAAAACTCTAGAGAACAGGAGAACGTTAAAGTATTAGATGATTAAATATGGTTCCGATGTTCAAAAAGGAGAAGAAGCTACTAACTGGTGAACTTCACTTTGATTCATGACAAAATTCTAGAACCTAGTATTTAAAAGATGATTGGTAATTGCTTAGAAAACAAAAGGCTGTTAAGTGCTCACTAACTATCATCTCACTTATCTTGGAAAATGACTCAAGGGATATCATTTGTACGTGGATATTTAAATTCTGAGTTTGTCAGTGAGCTCCTTGTGCAGCCACATCAGTCTTGTTAGATAATTTTTCCCCCTTTTCTTCCTCACTGGAATCATTTAGGTTTGTGTCATCCTATTAAAATTTAACTTCTCTTATCAGATTTTCACCAGTAAGCAACAGATGGAAGTCATAAAATTCTTGATGCTGGTTAGAAACATTCTTGAGTTATTATTATTTTTTAACGATTGAAAGGGGTAGGGAAGGGAATTTTTAAAAGCAACTAGAAGACCAGTAATGAGAACGATGACATATGTTGTGGATTACCAATAAATTAAAAACATCTGTTCAGTTTTTTGCTTGTAAAAGAAAGAAATAACAGCACTAGACAAATTAGTAGATTCCCACATTAAGACAGAGGAGGAAAATTCATCTGAGTCCTGCTATTGAAGAGCACAATGTCTTCTTTGGAATTATTGAATTATTGAAGGCTCTCTTCCCTCTCCTAGCAATTTTGCTACCTGTTCTCTGTTCCTGGATTTTCTTCATCCCCTTCTTCACCTATTGAATTCCCATCTATCTTGTAAAGCCCTTGTCAAATGTCATCTCCTCTAGGAAACTGTTGCTGTTCCCCCCATAAGTAACAATCTCTTTCCTCGGACTTCATATAATAATTTTGGCCCCTCCTTTTATGAACTAATGCAATATTGTATATTATAATTATCTACATTTATGTCTCATAGAGTATAGGTTCTACAAAGGCAGGGACCATCCTGCCTACATTATGGAAATTGTATCTTTCCTAACAGCTGTACAAAGCTCTGAACTGAATTTGATCTCATGGTTGGAAGAGAGCTCTGTGACCATCTAGTTCAAAAAATGATACACGAAAATTTATTTGACAACATACCCAACAAGTAGTGGTCCATCCTTTTTCCTGAAGACCTTTAATGAGGGGCAAACTTAGTGCCTCCTAAAACAGTCCATTCCATTTAGGCACAGCTTTATTTTTAGGAAAAATTTCCTAACCAAAAGTCTAAATTGACTTCCTTGTAACTTCTACCCATTACTCCTTCTTATGGATACTAGTCTACTCCCTCTTCTTCTTGACAATCCTTCAAACACTTTAAGACAGCTATCATGCTCTAATTCTACCCATAAGAAATCATCTTCTTACATGGTATGAGGTCAAGACCCTTTATCATCCTTGTTGCCTTCTTTTAGACACTTTCCCACTTATTAATAAATTTTCTAAAATGGAATGCCCAAAACTGAACACAACACCCAAGATGTAATCTGACCAGGGTAACGTATCCAGCAGGATGATGACTTTTTATGAATGGGATATTGTTACCATCAATGCGGTATTTGCTTTCTTGGTGCTATATCACACTGTTGACTCATACTGAATTTGTAAGCTACCGAAACTCCCAAATGCTTTTCACATAAATTTGTCTAATGACATCTTCCTCATTTTATACTTATGAAAGTTGATTTTTTTTAAAACTAAAATGCAAGAAATTATATTTATTTCTATTAATCTATTCTTTCTATGAAATTCATCTCAATATTCTAATCTGTTAAGATCTTTTTGAATCCTGACTGTTGTCCAGTGCATTAGTTTTCTTTCCAAAGTATATTTCTTGATTGTTTCCACAATAATAGCATAAGAATTTTAAAAAGTTGAATTTCCCCCCAATTACATGCAAAAACAATTTTTAACTTTTATTGTTTTTTTTTCAAAGTTTCAAGTCCCAAATTCTATCCCTCCTTCCCTTCCCTTCCCCGACCTGCACCGAGATGGTAAGCAATCTAATATAGGTTATACATGTGCAATCATGTAAAACACTTCCATATTAGTCATTTTGTGCGAGAAGAAAAAAAAGATAAATGGCATAGTTTGAAAAATTATAATGAATATATTGCTAAAAATCTAGGTAAACTATATCTGTAGCATTCCCTGATATATACTATTTTAGTAACCCAATCAAAAAAAGAAAATATCATTAATTTGACATAACCTCTTCTTTAAGAAGTCACTTGGGATAGCTAGGTGGAACAGTGAATAGAGTACTGGCCCTGGAGTCAGGAGGACCTGAGTTCAAATTTGGTTTCAGACAGTGGACACTTATTAGCTGTATGACCTTGGACAAGTCAATTAATCCAGTTGCCTTGCCTTCCTCCTCCAAGAAAAGGAAAATAATATCAGTTTTGTCATCACTGTTTCCTCTTTTAGATTTACAGTAATCATTGCTTTAATAATACATTCTAAAAGTTTTTCAGGAATCAAAACCAAGCTCAATGGCATAGAGTTTTTTCAAATTCCATCCTCTTCCCTTGTTGAGATCCTACCATGTGCTGGCCATGGTGCTAGGGATGCAAAAAGTTTTTAAATTTAAATACTCCCTGCCTTCAAGGAGGTTTTTTTCTGATTGAAAAAGAGAAGAGATGGTTTCAGCTCATATACAAATAAGTAAAGAATATTTAATATGATTTGAGGGGAACCAAGCAAACCAGAAGGTAAAGATAAAGAAGAGGAGGCAAAGAGTTCTGGGCATAGGGGAATATTAGTGAAAATGTCTGGATTCAAGAGATAAATAACAAGGAGCCCCATGTTATTACAGAGTACATGGAGGGGAGTAAGGTTTAAGAAGACAGGAAAGGTAGAAAGGACCAGGCTATGGAGGACTTTAAAAGCCAGTTTGAAATTATTTTGATTTTATCATCAAAATACCAGGAAAATGCATTCTTGCCAGTATTTTTTAGGATGCTTTACACCTCTGGGGGCTAGGAATCTGTCATCCCTATATTTTAATCTATTCCCCAAAACACAAGTCTCATTCTCAGAAAGCATCTTCTTAACCATCTGTTCATTTCCATGAATAAAAGTCCTTCAAGACTAAAAGGGAAGATTCTCTGTTGGTAGAAATTTTTATATCATGCTCTGGAGGAAGAGTTTTGCCATGGAAGTCCTACTTGGCTCTCCTCAAAATATATTTAGTAGTTACATGTCTTTCTACCTTCCCATAAGCTCATCCTGATTTGCACAAGCAATTAAAACTTCATAATCATAACTAACATTTACATAGCACTTCCCTCTGCTCTTCATAAACTAACTTAAATCCGATTCTTATAATCAATATATTATATAGTTTAAAACCACAAGAGAATCTCCCTTTTATAGGAAACTTTGCTTCTTAGATCTCTATGGTGAAATTTGTGCTTACAGATACAGAAAATGCCTAGAAGTGAATGTCCTTTCAGAATGAGGACTTTCATGCATGTAAATTCCTGTACTTATTATATCTAATTTGGCTATGAAAAGAATGATGATGAACTGAAAGGAAAGGGAGTCAGGGTGGGAATCACCTCCCACTAAACCTCTTTCAGAATAACTGAAGCAAAGGAGCAGAGAAGTTGATGTTTTTAATAGATCCTAGGGACAGTATCCTCATTATGTATCTTGGTTATGTTGTTACCCAAATAGCTAGGGACTACTGTTATCAGGAGATGAAGGGAGAATTGAGGGCGAAAGGGAGGGGGGAGTGAACTACTGAGAGATGTCAACCAAAAATCCTCGAAAGGCTGTTTGTAGGGTTTTGTTCAGAGCAGGTTTTCTATAAAATGTTTTGACGGTTTTGAAATTGGCCCTATGTAGGCCAACAATGAAGGCTAGTGGAGCTTACATAGCAGAAAATCCATACTCTCCAGACACCTGCTTACCACAGGAGAATCGGAAGATATTGACCTTCAATTCAGTCTGCAGTGTGAGCTGATTCAGGGAGATAAGGGGAGCTAATCTGTCAGTCTCCCCAGCCTCTTCTTCACTGACTGGCTGACACTCTGTTATTTCGCCTTTGCTTTTGTGATGACAAGTCAGTAAATATGCCTTGTGCCCTGAGGGTATTTTGACTTAGTTGCTATTGACTTAGGTTGGGTATCCAAAGCCAGGATGGGCCTTATTTTTAGGCAGGCTAAATGGTAGCCTGGGATATGGAATGTCAGGTTCACCTTCCTCTCCCCACCCTGCACATGCCTGTTCATTGCTGCTTGAAATAAGTTCTATTATAACCCATGTTTTAAAAATTGTGAATCTTTTCCAAGACAATGAATATATTAGGGAACATTTTGAGGATACTCAAAAGTTAGCTTCCTTGAGATTTTGGAACACAGAGAATACAGAAAATGGAACCATTTCACAATAACTCACAAGCTATAACTCTTCCAGCTTCCACTTCTGTAAGCAAACTTTGATCTTTTTCAAGGTAAAGTATTGTATTTACTGTCTATCTTACGGTAAAGTAGGAACTGTGGCAAAGGAGGTCTGGCCCTCACAACCTACTTTTACCCCCTTATAACCACTTCCACCATGGCCTTGACCTCAAGGACCCAGTGGTAGCCTGCCCAACTTGGTCATTCCTCCTGGTGCAGGCTTAGCAGCAGCTTGAGGTCACAAAAATGACCACTATGCACTGAAGTATTTATGTATTTCTTAATCGCTTCACGTATATTAAAACTGCTACCTCTTTTATTAGGTTCCTATTTTTTTCATGTGTCACTAATGAAGTTTTTAAGTGTTGAGCTTCTAACTTCAGGTATCTTTTTCCCCCCATGGTTTTGCAAAGCATTGTGCTTTTAGGGAATTCATATGTTATGGAATAACTAAATATACTTTAACAGAGAACAAGGACTTTCATTCCCTGAGAAGAAAAGCTTTATGTGCAGATGTTCCTCGAAGAGGTAACACAATGGGTTAAATCACACCAGGTGGTAAATGATTCTTACTGAGAGCAGGTTTTCATGTTGAACAGCTGAGAAAGAGAGAACAGAGACTGGTAGGGGCACAATGAAATGAAATTAAACCAGTGGTCCTTAATTAGTTTGAATCCCAGATTTGCCACTTCCTACCTGTGACCTTGAAGTCATGCCACTACTCTAAGGCTCAGTTTATTCATCTGTAAATTGGAGGCACTGCATTGCACCTTTAAGTTCCCTTCCAGTCCTAAATCTTTTATTATACTTTACCATTTTGCCTCCTTTCAGCTCCAGACACCAAAAAATCAAGATTAAAGAGAATAATTAAATTAAGAAAATTAAAGAGAAAAAATAACTAAATAAAAATAACATTCCATTTCAACAATTAGTCTAAATATTCATCTAGATATTTTCTGGGTCACCCAATGTGATTTCTTCTGGATGTTGCCATTATGGTTAGAGTTAGCACTGCATACAGGCTGCTTTTAAAGAAATCTCATTAACATAGACAAAAGCAGGAGTGAACTCAGACTGGCTCCGCAGAGCCACTTGTTAAAATTTCATTGTGAGTATTTATAACTCAGAAATCAGTAGTGCTATAAATCAGAACTTCATTATAGTTTTGTTGATTTCCAAGACTTAAGAAAGTAATGGAGAAAATGTTAATGCAGATTAAGCTTGAAAATACATCTTGCATACATTTTTTTTTCTGAAGAGTTGGTTGTTAAACCAGCACACCCCTGCTTAGAGGTTTAAGTTTACAAACAATTTTGGCATATCTTATTATTGAACTAAGCTTCATTTTTCTAGTGCCGTATTTTTTTGTCTTAAAATAATGACTTCCCTGCCATGGGACAGTGGTGACAGGGGAAGCTAAAGCATGCAGGTAGTATGTGGATCTTGTGTGGCCTTGGGCAAAGTAACTTATAACTTGTAACTTATCAACATCAATTTCTGTCTATGTAAAATAAGATAACCAAACTCTGTCAGGAGTTTTCCATTTTTAGAGCTCATGGATCCCTTTCATTGTAGAATAAAACTTTCTGCAGCCTTGATCCTTGATCATGATAAAATTTAAGTGATATGAATGTGACAAATGGAAAACAATGCAAAATTTATTGTTGTTTATAGACAACATGAATAGTCTAATGGTAATAATTAAATGAATGTTTTGTTAGTAAAGTTAGGGACAGGTATTTCAAAGCTTGTAACAAATGTATTCCTTCTTTATATTATTCATTGTCCAGGTCTCAATAAAACAAATATAATAAGTTGTACACTGATAGATGACAACATTTATACTATTTAATTTTTGACATAGTCCTTGATAGCTCTTGGGAATCATCCCACAGTTACAGAGTTAATATGAGGATTAAATTTGGAGAAGGAAGGAAAGATAACTGCATTTAAAAATAATATCTTTATATAAACTTAAATAGATAAAAATTAATTTCATAAAATTTTCCTGCCTCTAGCACTTTAAGTCCATTTGTAAAATACCAACGCCACTCAAAACTATGACAGGCATCCTTGGAACCTGAGGACTCTTCAGAATATGATATAAAAAAACCATGGACTAGATGGTCTCTGAGATATGTTTCAGCTCTGAAATTCTTTGTTTGTCTAGTTTAAATGTCTTCAACAATATCAGCCAGATATTTCATAAAACAAGAAAGCAACTAAAACAAGAGCCACTGTCTTGTCTAGTTAACCACTTCCATAAGAGCAAGTATTACATATAAGTTCCTTGATATGTGCTGTAGAGGTTACACCGAAGATGAACCTTGTTTCTAGGAGTTTTCAGTTCAGTCAGAAAGATGAAACACAGATAGTTGATTAGTTAAATTAATATGCAAAATAAAACAGATTAGATAGATAGATGATGGATAGATGGATGGATGGATGGAGAGAGAAAATACTATGTTTACTATGTAGCAGACACTGCTTTAATAGTAAATGAAGAGTCACTTGTAATACTGGTAGCTGACTCTGTGGAAAGTACTGGATCTTTTCCATTCCCATCTTTTTTCTTGAAAAATTGTAGCTAAATCTCACGTGGTCTCATCGCCCAGATTTCATCTGTCTCCACCCTGCCGTTTTCCTTTCTCATATTGGGCTGGAGAATTCATTGGCCACATTCCATTTCAAAAATTAGTCTAAGGACAATATAAAAGCCCTCAGATTCACATGGCCTCTTTCTTTACTATTTTTTAGAGTTTATAGCAGACAAAAAGTTATTAATGCAATCACAATAGCTTATGGTGGAAACAAGCTATTTCCACACAGGAATAGGAAAATTTTTTCCTATTGCTCAATTAAGCTAAAAATGTAGTTTGGAACAGCTTGTAGAAAGTCTTGAATGCTAAGCATTATAGATATTGGCCACTGACATATTTAGTCTATCAGTTTCTCCAGACTTGGTTCTTTCACTGTTCTATCTCTTGCAAGTTTTTACCATTTGACTTTCTAATCCTTGTGATTCAGAGGATCACCATCTGAGGAGTGGAAATTCCTTTCCCTGCCTACCCCTTCTCATACTTTCATCTTCATTCAGTTCAACCCTACATTGCTCCAGTCCCTGTCTTTCTCTGTCCTCTTCCATAATCCCTTCTACTCTTAAACTCCCTTTCATCCTGGCTATCACACTTTTTCCATATTCTTGAAGTTAAGAAACTTGGCTTTCTCTCAAAGATACCCACCTCCTCCAGTACTAAGATGCTCCTTCTCTCATGCTTCCCTGACACACTGGATGAGGCTAAGCTGGCATAATCCTTGGTCCCTTTAGTTACTAGATCCTATTTCTGCCATCTCTCAGCAATTTATTGTCCTTTAAGTTTCAATCCATCGATCATCTACGAGCTTTCAAGTCACTCTCCATGTCCTTTTCACTGCAATCCTGCATCCACATCATTGAGGATATTGATATTTTATACTGATGCTCATGAAAAATATACTGGTCTTCCTATTCATCAACCTCCTCAGTCCCCATTGGGGCAGCTAGGTGGTGCAGTGGATACAGTACCAGTGCAGGAGTCAGGAGGACCTGAAATCAAATCTCACCTCAGACACTTGACACTCACTAGCCATGTGACCTTGGGCAAGTCACTTCACCCCAATTGCCTCATCCTGGGTCATCTCCAATCATCTTGATGAATATCTGGTCATTGGATTCAGATGTTTCTGGAGGAGAAGTGAGATTGGTGATCTGCACAGCCCTCCCTCACTCAAAACAAAGTCAAGTGCAAGTCATGTCATCATTTCTCTGATGGCATGGTCTTCTTTGGCAATGAAGGACAAACACACACACATAGTCCCTATTACCTCCATCTAAATTCATCAGTTACCCAAGAAATAGTCACACTTGAGATACACCATCATCCAAATTTCTCCTATTTCCATGATCTTGAACTCTAAAATGTTTCTTTTTGATTTCCTGTCTTTCAAATCCAATCCAATCCAACCCAACAAGCATTTATAAAGATCACCTATATCTAAGGCATTGTGGTATGTGGCAGTATATAAATAAAAATGAAAAATACTTCCTGACCTGAAGGAGCTTACAGTCTCATGATGAAGAGGTACAACATTTAAACATTATATATAGGGTAACTAGGAAGAATAGTGGAGAGAGTTAGAGAGTGCCAGATCTAGAATCAGGAAGACTCATCTTCCTGAGTTCATATTTGGCCTCAGACACTTACTAGGTATGAGAGTCATTTGGCAAGTCACTTAACCCTATTTGCCAGAGTTTTCTCATCTATAAAATGAGCTGGAGAAGGAAATGGCAAACCACTCCCGTGTCTCTGTCAAGAAAACCCCAAATGGAGTCATGAAGAGTTAGACACAACTGAAAAAACAACTGAATAGCCACAATGCATATGTATATGTATGTGCATGTGTACATGTCTGTGTATGGAGGAGGGAGAACAGTCCTAACTAAAAGATCAGGAAAAAGAGAGTGTTTGAAGTATGAGAGAGTCTGTGCAAAGGACCAGAGGTGGGGGATTGAAATATCTTCTCTTTTCCCCACTGCTTCAGACCTTCTAAACCTATTTTCATTCTTAAAATATCCTGTATCCCTCCTTTTTTCTCCCTATCTATTATCCTGTTTGACTTTTATTTTTCCTTCATGATCTTGGCATCCTACTTAACCACTTCTTCAAAGCACCACCCTCTACCCTCAAATAACTTGCCCTTTTCCATCTGCTTTTCATGCCCTAAAAATCTTAGACCTTGGGTATTGTGGGCCAGGACTGGACTCTGGGAGCTCTGGGTCAGTTTAAATTAGCTTTGCCCCCAAGTGTATTGATCCAAAACCCGGCCATACTCTCTTTTGGGCAACGTTAAGTTCTGTTCTATGCTTTCAGTGGGAAGGTTATGAAACTTGTGATCCATCCCCGCCCAACTCCAACTTCTTTGAATTCTGCTTTTACCTCTATGTGGACTATGTTTTTATTATAGTATTGTTTCCTGTGTACAGTTAGACTCTGAGCAGTTCAGTGCAGTGGTGAACATTGTACCGAATATGGGAACGATTCAAAGAACACTGGGTCATTCCTTCAGTTTGCCTTCTCTGTTCCTACTTTTGACCAACTGAATGCTTCTCAAGAGAGAAACAGCACTCTTCTGACTGGATCCACTACATATTCTTGTTATCTATCCTCAGCTGGGACATCATAGCTGCATGGAAATCCTTTTAGTTATTAATACTCCCCACACTGCCTATTCCATATATTTTCTTGTTTTAAAAAACTTATTTATTTTTAGTTTTCAACATTTACTTCCACAAGTTTTTGAGTTCCAAATTTTCTCCCCATCTCTCCCCTCTCCCCACCTCAGACTGCATGCATTCTGACTACTCCTTCCCCCAATCTGCCCTCCCTTCTATCCTCCCCCCTCTCTTATCCACTTCCCCTTCTATTTTCCTGTAGGGTAAGATATACATTTCTATACCCAATTGAGTGTGTATGTTATTCCCTGCTTAAGCCAAATCCAATGAGAGTAAAGTTCACTCGTTTCCTCTTACCTCCTCCCTTTTCCCTTCCATTGTAAAAGCTTTTTATTTACTCTTTTAAGTGAGATAATTTACCCCATTCTGCCTCTCCCTTTCTCCTTCTTCTAGTATATTCATCTCTCACATCTTAATTTTATTTTTTAGATATCATCCCTTTGTATTCAACTTACCTTGTGCCCTATCTCTGTCTCTCTGTCTGTCTCTCTCTCTGTGTCTCTGTCTCTCTCTCTGTGTCTCTGTCTCTCTCTGTCTCTATCTCTCTGTCTCTCTCTCACTCTCTCTTTCAAAATCTCTGTATTTCCTTCAACTACTCTAATACTGAGAAATGTCTCATGAGTTACAAATAGCATCTTTCCATGTAGGAATGTAAACAGTTCAACTTTACTAAGTCCCTTATCTCATTATTTCTCTTTCCTGTTTACATGCTTCTCTTGAGTTTTGCATTTGAAAGTCAGTTTTTCTCTTTAGCTCTTATTTTTTCTCAAGAGTGTATTAAATTCCTCTACATCAATGAATATCATTTCACCCCCCCTCATTGATTACACTCAGTTTTACTGGGTAGGTGATTTTTGGTTTTAATCCTAGTTCCTTTGACCTCTGGAATATCATATTCCAAGCCCTGTGATCCCTTAATGTAGAAGTTGCTAGATCTTGTGTTATTCTGATTGTAGTTCCACAAGACTCTAAGTGTTTATTTTTTGGTCTTGAAATATTTTCTCCTTGACCTAGGAACTCTGGAATTTGGCTATAATATCCCTGGAAGTTTTCTTTTTGGGATGACAGGAGATGATCGGTAAATTCTTTCTATTTTTATTTTATCCTATGGTTCTAGAATACATAGGGGAGTTTTCTTTGATATAGGGTAGTTTTCTTTGATAATTTCTTGGAAGATGATATCTAGATTCTTTGTTGATCATGATTTTCAGGTAGTCCAATAATTTTTAAACTATCGCTCCTGGATCTATTTTCCAGGTCAGTTGTTTTTCCAATGAGATATTTCACATTATCTGTTTTCATTCTTTTGGTTTTGTTTTATAATTTCTTGATTTCACATAGAGTCATTAGCTTCCACTTTCGCCATTCTAATTTTTAAGAAATTATTTTCTTCTATGAGCTTTTGAACTTCCTTTTCCATTTAGCCAATTCTGCTTTTTAAGGCATTCTACTCCTTTTTGGCTTTTTGGACCTCTTTTGCCATTTGTTCTAGTCTATTTTTTTTAATGTCAACATACTGTCTTTATTCCTTGGTGAAATCAAATATTTCAAATAATCTAACCCCAAACATCACTGTTAAAAAGGAGAACAGTCCATTAACAAAAACACACATGGGACTTCTGTTTGAAATCATATCAAGAGCTTGATTCTTGAAAGAATCTTTACTGTGAAAGCAAAAGATTGATCCAAAGACTATAATTTTGTAATACAAATTCCATTCTAATATACAGTACATTATGTAATGAACATGAATTGATAAACTATTCAATGCATTAAATATTTTTACTAAGTATACTGTACTGTTTTATATATCTGAAAAATGAGTTAGAAAGTGTTTCTGCATTTCCTACTATCAGAAATCAAAAAGACAAAGGTCTTTAAAACACAGTTTAGTACTTAGTGTTCATAGCACAACTATCCAACTTAGTTCAGTGGATATCTTGGCAATCCTTAATTTGGCAACACTTGAGCAAGAATCTGAGCTTTTGAAAAATAAGGCTTTAAGTAATTTGGGTTTTTTAAGATTTAGTTGTAATAGTAAGTGAAAAAACCATATTCCAATGCTTTAAACAAAACTGTGAAATTATTGATTGGTTCAGAAGGTTTTATGGAAAGAAACTAATTTATAACAAAAACTTGGCATTGAGTAAAAGCTCCACTGTTTAAGCAAAGCTTACAAAGTTCAAAGGGGAATAGGGTAGGGCTGCTACATTTACCACAACAGACATTTTCTCTTCCTTTTCTTGACAGGGGGTGGGCAAAGAACTGCTCAAATAGCTTCATCAGAAACTATCTATAGGCCTTGCTGTGTGAGTGCTGAACAGATATTTACAGCACCAATCTTCTTTGCCCTGGCTAAGCTCTGCTGATAAGTAATTGGAGTCAGCTACTTCTCCTTTAATTTCTCAATGGTGTCTTTACCAAAACTAAGGTCAAGTTTAGTGATCACTAGAATTATGGAGTGTTAGGATAATTGTGTCACACTTCAGGATACCACTTTGCATGGTTATTTCCAAATGATGCAGGACTCGCAAGGGAAAGGTAAATTAAGAATACATCTGTTTGCAGATAGGATAAGGGATGTAATTGGTCATAGTCTTCTTGGCCTGCTATATTCCATAAACCCAAATTCACAGGTTTCCCATCTACCATAACATTGGAAAAATAGTTGTCAAAGACAGTAGGGATGTATTCTCCAGGAAAGGCATTGGCCAATAAACTGATCAGTAGACAAGTTTTACCTCCAGCTCTGTCTCCCACCACCACACACTTGATGGCCTGCACTGGGGTGGCTCACAGGGCTGCCTGGCAGCAGAGATGGAGATGGAGGTGGTGGCTGCCTAGGCTGCCCAGAAGCAGAAAGGGAGGACCAACAGGCTTCAAGTAGGATAGGCTACTGACAAGGGCGGGGGAAGGCCCTCGGAATAGTGGTACATGGATGGGGGGCACTACACCATCCAGACCATCTCACCCCTTAGCTGACTAGAGGCAATATCAGGCAGCAGCCACCATCCAAAGCTGGCCTAGTCTATTTTTTTAAAGTGTTATTTTCTTCAGTACTTTTGGATCTCTCTTAACAAACTGTTGACTCATTTTTCATGTTTTTCTTGCATCACTCTCATTTCTCTTCCCAATTTTTCATCTATTTCTCTTATATTTTGATCTTCCTTGTTATCAGGTAAGTTTCTATAGTCTGATTTTTTTCAGTTTGTTCATTTTCCCAGCCAATTATTTGACTTTTTAACTCTTAGTTAAAGTAAGGCTCTGCTTCCATTATGGATGGCATATTATCCCAAGCTTTAGGGGTTTTGTACAGCTGTTTTCAGAGATACTTCTAAGGACCTGTAAGTTTTCTGTTCTTTCAAGGTGGTATCATCTAAGGAGAGGTGTTTACTCCTCTCTTGGCCTGTGTTCTGGTCTGTGAGTGATCACAAGCACTCTTTTCTGCCCTGGAATCTTGAGGAGGGTTCCCTCTCCACTACTACCACAAGCTTTGCTGTGCCAGTGCTTGTCTTTCCCCAGTACTGCCACCCAGGCCTGCGACCCAGATACAAGTATGGGCAAAGCAACAGAATCCTGTCTCAGTGCCAGAAAAGAGATCCCTGTAATCTCCCTCTGATCAGTTGTTCAATCCCTTACCATCTGTGGTTGAAAGCTCTGGAAACAGCAGTTGTTGCCACCATTGCCACCAGCACTGCCACTGCTACTGCTGTTGCTGCCCCACAACTGTACTGGGGTTGGTGCTAGTCTGAGCTCTCTTGCCCAGCTCCAACAGACCTTTCCCACTGACCTTCTAAGTTGTCTTTGATGTTTGTGGGTTGAGAAGTCTGGAAATCAGCACAGCTGCCTGCAATTCAGTCCCCTGAGGCCTGGTCTGTGCTGGCATGGCTTGCATTGGACTGCATTCCTCTACAAGCCTGGTACAACAGACCTCTCCTGTCCACTCTTGCAAGTTGTCCTGGGCTAGAAATTTGTTTTACTCTGTCTTTTTGTGGGTTCTGCTGCTCTAGAATTTTTTATGGTCATTTTTAAAGGTATTTGTAGGGGCTTTTGGGAGAGCTCTAGTGAGTCTCTGTCTTTACCATTTTGACTCCACCTCTATTCAATACCTTTTTCCCTAAGCTCCTAATGTTCCCTCCACCCTCTTCTCTCCCAGCAGTTGACTTATCTCCAACTTTATTGAGAAATTTAAGGTCATCTCTCCTAAGTTTCCTTATTTACGTCTTCATTCATACCCTTCGCCTTAGCTCCAGTGACAAAAAATGAGGTGACTTTCTTCTCCTTGCCAAAGCTAACCTTCTTTCTTGCATCCTTGAATTTATTCTCCAAGCTTATCTCATTAAAATTCTCTCTCCCTCACTCCTCTCTCCCTCCCTCCCTCTCCCTCTTATCTCCCTCTCTCCCTCTCTTTTTCACCTTCAACCTCTTCTGATCCACCACTTTTTTCCTTGCTGTCTCTATATTTGTATATATACATGTGTATATCTATATTATATTTCCAGCCTTAGTCTCTCCCTTGATCTTCAGTCCTTCATCACCAACTACCCATGGAACATCTCCAACTAGATATCCTAAAGGCATATAAACTCAAGTCCAACAATAAATTCATCATCTTTCTACTCTTTCTCATCCTTCTCCCTTACTTCCCTTTTTTGGTCTGGTCACCATCTTTCCAGGTACCCAGGTTTATGACCTCAGACTCATCCATTACTCTTTACTCTTCCCAATAGATGTATCAAATCACTTATCAAGTCTTGTCTATTGTATTACCACAACATTTGTCACATCTCCTCACACGGCTTCTACTTAAATCTATCACCTCTGATCTGCACTACTGCAATAGTCTCCCGTTGGTCTCCATGGCTCAAGTCTCTCCACATTCCAATACATTCTCCACATAGGTGCCACAGTGATATTCCTAAACCACAGATCTAACCATGTCACTCCCCTGCCTAAAAATCTCCAGTGGTTTTCTGCTATCTTTTATGACCAAAGATAAACTCTTCAAAATGACATTGTGACTTCAACCTACCTTTCCAGGCTTATTGCATATGGTTTTGCTTTGTACGATCTACTGTCTTGCTGGACTAACCTACATTATGTTCCTGTTCTATAACCGTCCACCTCACAGGACTATCTTCTTACATTCGTTGTTGCCTTTATACCTGTAGTGCACTCCCTTCTCACTGCTGACTTTAATATCTTAAACAGGGGAGAGAATGATTTCAATGAAAAGGCATGGTGGAAAAATCAGAAAAGTCCAAAGGTGGTACCAGGGGAGGAGTGAGGAAGCGACTGAGTCGACTTTCTTCTTTTAAATGGAGGTTTTGGAGTTCATGGTCCTACCCTCTAATTAGAGAGGAAGAAAGTAGTGATGAGTAACAAGGTTGATGGGATCTTGTATTATTATGGGTTTTTTTTCCAGTAATGAGCTTCTTGGGGCACCTTGTTAAACTAGAAGTCCCAAAGTAGTGCAGCCAAATGAGAAATGTATTATTAAGTATTACTGTATATTTTCTGTTATGTGTATGTGAATTATGAGATCCAAGAGGGCAGGATCCATGCCTTGTCTTAACCTTCTTTCCCAAAGACTTAGCTGAATCTCTGAAGATAGTAGGTGTTTAGTGTTGAACAGAAAACAAATGTGGTCTACTTTGGAGGGTTAAGGTGGAAGGGAGTTGGTTTAGGTTTCATTTTATTTCTAAAACGTCTGGCATGCTATGACAAAGTGTACCATAAGGCCAAAGTCTACTCGTATGACTCTCAGCAATAATGACATCTTTTGTTTATCTTCCTCAAATGAACTAAAACTCACAGGCAGCTTCTAGCTGCCACAGCATAATTCTGGAGACTGCCAATGCAATTGGAGGCATAACCAAAGGTGACTGTTGTAGTTATTCAGTTGTTTCAGTCATGTCTGACCCTTTGTGACCCTGCTGGGGTTTTCTTGGCAAAGATATTAGAGTGGTTTACAATTTCCTTTTCCATCTCATTTTACAGATGAGGAAACTGAGGTGAATAGAGTTAAATTACTTGATCAGGATAACACAGCTGGTAAGCATTCGAGGTCCAACTTGAACTCAGGTGTTCCTGATTCCAGGTCTACTACTCCATCCGCTGTGCCATCTAGCTGCCCAATCAGCAGTGGTAGGTGAGACAATTCCAGTTATTAAGGGATAAATGTATTTATGAGTGGCCTAAAAAAAGTAGTAGGGGTCATTTGGTAAAGGCCATTAAAGTCTTGGTGTTCCAGTGGACAAATGTTAAGAAATTTTGAGTACCTACCCCAATTTTTTACTAGATACTTTGACATATAGTTAAACTTTGGTGGGAGAGGTGACTAGATTGTTTTTCTAACATTATATATGTATGAAGATTATATGTACATATATGTGTGTATATTTAGACACATGTATATACATACATATGCATATACACATACACACATATATATACATATATGAATCTGGAAATCCTTAAAAGAATGGGTAAGTTAGAGACAAATATCTAGTCAGGTGATATTTCACTGAGACTGAAAGCTTGTTACTGCCAAATACATAATAAATCAAATTCTTATTGAAACCACAACTAAATTCTAGGTTTCATATTTGATTTGGAAATACAACTTTACACCAGGGCAAGCTTTCATAGGATTTCCCAAAGGGAAATGGATAGCACCATAAATAACTGAATTCCTCATTAAAATGTCTAGATTGGCTGCCAGGTTGCAAAGATGACTTACAAAACATTACTTGAATGCCAAACTACCCTGATATAATGGCAGGGGAGAGGAAGCAGTTATGCTAGAGATTTGGGTTTCTCAATTCCCTCCCAAAGCACACTTCATATAGATATAGCTGATTTCTGCTTTAAATGGACATAGTTTAAAATGTGACTCTTCTGAACTTTCTAACCTTATGTGAGAGGAAAGCATTCGAAGAGCAAGGGATGAAATTCAATTAACTGAGATGACAGAAAATAATCTACTAAGCAAATACATCAGGCAATTGGAAGCTTTCATACCTTTCAAAAGGAAATAGGCTATTTCTTTCCTTGTTATCTAATGACACAGGAGTTTATTCCTCTGGAAGCAGTTACAAATCTACCTAATGGGGCCTAAATACTGTTGCCAAGCAATTTGAGTTTTTATTGTGTCACTAATTCCTTCATTTCCATGTTGATGATAATCACCCTAAATATAGGAGCCGTCATTCTCATCTAAGAGTCTATACACATGCACATGCATAAACAAACACACAGACGTATACATAGCCACACATACACACTGAAGTTAGCTGACGGAGACAAAGCCGCAGCTCTTTGGGGCATTAGGGTGGGAAGGGGAAAGGAGCAAAATTGATTAAATACCAACTAGTACCAGGTACTATACTAAATGTTTTTACAAATACTATCTCATTTGATCCTCACAAAAGAGCCTGGAAGGAAGGTACTATTATAATCCCTGTTTTACAGTTGAGGAAACTGAGGCAAGACAGTTTGAGTAACTTGCCCTGGATCACACAACCGTTGCTAAGTATCTGAGGCTGGATCTGACATCAGGTCATGAAGAATCCCAGCCAATATTCGATGCACTGTGCCACCTGGCTGCTTTAGGTCACTGGTTCTGGATGACAGCCCCCATTTTTATTGTTAAATTTTTATACTTAAAGATTCTGCTGTTTTCAATAGTTTAACCATTTCTGTCTAGTCAAGTTAATAGTTTCCATGCCCATATTTTTCCGATGGTTACTTTTTCTTTTTCCTCAGTGTCTCGCAATTGTGGTAATAATTACTGATATTTATATGGCACTTAATGATTTCCAAAGTTGTTTAAATACATAAAGATCATTTGATCTTTACAACAACTCTGTGAGGTGAGTACTACGGATATTATTAACCTCATTTTACAGATGAGGAAACTGAGACTGAGAGGTGTTCAGTGTCTTGCCCATGGTCATGCAGCTGAAGTGGAATTCACATGATGATCTTCCTTGAATCCAAGTCCAGTATTCTGTTTTCTGTGCCATGCTGCCTGTCTACTATAACATTAATATTATGTATAATATGAATATAAATCATTGTGATATTAATATGTAAGGGGTGATCAAGGGAGTCATCCATCAGTTTAATGAGTCACCCCATCAACATGATGAGATTCCTGGTCATAGGTCCTTTGGAAAGTGAACATATGCACACATATGGCACTGTAGACTAGAGTTCAGAAGACAGGGCTGCCTCTTGATGATTGGGCAAATGAGATTCAGGTCATTCTCCCCATATAAAAAAATTTATTTAATTCCCCTTTAAAAGAAAACTGATTTTGCCTCTCTTTTGAGAACTTCCTTTTTACCTTGTCTCCTTTTGCTGTCTTCCACAATATATTAAAGAGGGAAGGGAATTTCTTCCCACTCCAGAAGCAGTTAATGGCAGCTTATAGCAGAAGCACATGGTGGATGCAAACTTGTGTATACTTACTAGACCTGAAGAATCCTTTAGAATTGCCTTGTGGGTAACTCCAAGTTTTAAAGTTTAGACACTGGACTTTTCTTCTCTGCCTCTTTGTTTCATCTGTATTCCAGATTCTCTGATTTCCTTTAGATCTAAGCTAAGGTCTCAGCTTTTACAAGAAGTTTTTTTCAATCCTCCTTAATCTCAGTGCCTTCCCTTTCCAATTTTCTTACACCATAACTGTAAGCATTTCTCTAGGCTCCCTGTTCTTTTCTCTTTACATTTTCTGTCTTGGTAATTGCATTAGATCTAATGTCGTTGATTTAAATGTCATCTCTGCTCTAACAACTCATAAATCTTATGTTTCCCTCCTGAGTTTCAATTCGGTATCATCAATTGCTACGGGACATTTCCAACCAGATGTCCCAGAGACATCTCAAACTTACCATGTCCGAAACATATCCTGCTCTGTCCCAGCCCCATACTCATTCCTTCCCTATACTTCTCTATTTCTGTCATTTGTGTCATTCTGGCATTACTCTTTTTCTGGTTTCCTCAGTGTTGTGCTCAGGTCTTCACTCTCCCTCATCCTACATATATATAATCAGTTATAAATGGTGTGATTCTACCTCCATTTTCCTTTTAGCTGACTCTCCTTTCTACTCACACAACCAACACCTTCATTCAGTCTTTCATCACTTTACTTTAATTACTGCAAAGTCTCCTAATCTTTCATTATGCCAATCAATCCTCTAAACTGTTACCAAAGTGTTACTTTAAGCTCATGACTGAACATGCCCCTTTCCTACTTAATTAACTTTAGTGACTCTTTACAATCTTTAAAACAAATATAAGCTTCTTTATTTAGCTTCCAACAGCTTTCACAATCTGACCCATCCAATTTTGGACATTACTCCCCCCTCCACATTCTTCAACCTTGCCAAACTTGCCTTCTTTCTCTTCCTAATACACAGAAATCCATCTCCTATTGCCATGCCATTACACTCACCATTTACCATTCCTAGAATGCACTTCCTCCTCACCCACCTTATAAAACCCATTGCTTTCTTCAAGACATAGCTAGCACCACTTTTTAACTGAAATTTTTCCTTACCTGCCAGCACCTTTACTGCTAGTGCCCTCCTTCCCAAACTATCGAGGAGTTAATACTTAGCATTTACATGTATTTATTCTGTATATGTTTATATGTGTGCCTATTGTTTTTCCCATTAGAAGATATTGTTGCTCTAAAATATTAATAGAGAAATGCAAATTAAAACAATTCTGAGGTACTACCTCATACCCACTGAATTGGCAGAGTTGACAAAAATGGAAAATGACAGATGCTGGAGGGACTGTGAGAAAACAGGTAGTTGAATGCATTATTGATAGAGCTGTGAACTTATCCAGCCATTTTGGGAAATTATTTGGAAATATGCCCAAAATTATTCAACGTGCATATTCTTTGACTCAGCAATACAACTAGTAGATCTAAATCACAAAGATATTTAAGAAAGAGGAAAAGGACCCATATACACAAAATTATTTATATGAGTTCTTTTTTTATGGTTGCAGAGAATTCAAAATGCAGGTGATGTCCATCAACTGGGAAATGACTAAACAAATTAGGGCATGTGAAGATGATGGAATAATATTGTGCAGTAAGAAATGATGAAGGGGGTGACTTCAGAGAAACCTAGGAAATTTCATATGAGCTGGAACAAAGTAGATAAGCATAGTTTATACAATAAAACTGTAAGGATAAATAACTTTGAAAACCTTAAGAATCCTAATCA
>CM053769.1:217629599-217662581 GCA_028658325.1 Potorous gilbertii
GGAACAGAGCTATTGATTCAAATAACAAAGACCACTGTATAAATTGCTGTGTTTTTCTCTGGGTTTTTTTTTTTAGTCTGGGAAAATTGATTTTTCTTAAACTCTCCCTTGAAACTCAAGTAGCATTTGATTTGAACCTAATGCCACATTTTTAAAAGTTACTCTAAATTAAAAATCAATGTTTTCTGTAATTTTAGCATCTTGGGATTGATATATAAGTACAGAGGATTTATGTTGTTAATCATTGTGAGTACATTTTTAGTATTGTTCCTAACATTTTAATCTCTGCCTTTAAAATCTAGAAAGTTAGAGTCAGACATAGGAAATTTAAATGAAGAAAAGTAATCTATAACTTACACAATGGAATATGTTATAAATTCTCACAAAACACCATCTTCCTTTTTTAGTCTTCTCTCCTTTAGAACAGCAAATTTTAAGTAACATGGACAAAATGATTGTGTCAGATGACAAAATAAGTGTTTTGTTTCACACTAGGAGCATAAGCCATTTAAAAATTTTGATCTACCTATGAACATCGTTATCCTCATGATTTTCCTTATCAATTAACATTTATTAAGGAGCTATATTCTACAACTTTTAAGAACATTTACTATGTGCCCAGGACTGTTCTATACACTGGAATGGGGAAAATAGAAAAAATACATAAATGTATATATATGTGTGTGTTTGTGTGTGAGAAAGAGAGAGAGAGAGAGAGAGAAAGAGAGAGAGAGAGAGAGAGAGAGAGAGAGAGAGAGTTCACTAACCATATTATAAACTGCCTAATGATAAATATTATATGTTAGTATTTGTATCCCTTTCCTTAGCATCCAACAACAAATATTTATTAGTCACCTGCTATGTGCCAGGCACAATGCTAAGTGCTGGGAATGTACATACAGCAATGAAACAATCCCTACTCAAAACGAATTTACATTCTAATGGGGGACACAACAAAGACATCAATAATTAAATAAAGCACAAAACTAAAGAGAAGAAAGGCAAAGAAATACAAAGTAGTTAAATCCAAGGTAATAGAATGTTTAGGGATGGAAAGGATCATCCAGAACAATCTTTGCCTTTTAAAAATGAGGAAACTGAGGCACAGAGATGTGATGTAGTAACACAATAAATCATTTTCAACCTGGGGGCGAGAATCTGAATCTCCAGACACCCATTTCGGGGTGTCTCCCATTACAGAGTTGTCATTCAATAAATGATAAATGAATGACTTGGTCCCAGACCTCAAGAAGCTAATCTCGTTGTGGAAATAAGACTTATATACGTGAACCAATTAAAGGAAAAACAACCAAAGCAACCATCGTATCAAAACATTTTGAAGGAAGACTGACAATAATGCACTGACAAGTTACTCTTGACTCAAACAAATAATAACAAACAATCCTTTATCCATTAAGAAGTGAGTTTCTCTGCTGTTCAGTCAGTCCATCAAGTTTAAGAGAAAACTTGACAGTGGCATTTGAATGGTCCTAAATCCTCAGGACAGATTTTCCACATGGGCTTTAACAGATATACACAGAGAACTTCAAAATTTAGGGATTTCCCTTTAACAAACAGTCATGAATTCTGAACATTAACCCTCTCCATACCTTGGTAAGGAGATGACATTATTAACAATTTTATATGGTTAAAAAATTGAGACAGAATGGCTAATAAAGTGATCTAAAGTTAAGCGGCAATTTAAGTGAGATTATGGATTTGAAAGAGTTTTGAATGAGTTCAAATTTCATTATTATTGTGATGACACACTCAGAGGGACTAACTATCAGTGCAGTTTACTAACAATAAGAACCAGAGGACAGCTGAAAAAACGGGAAGAAATCAGAGACTAAAATCTAGAAGAAGGAAATAAATATTAAGCTTTAGAGGTGAAAGTAGAGAAATCTTGAGCATAGACTGGAGATTGACAAACACTAATTATGCTTTCTATATAGGAAATTCTCAATAAATAGTTGTTGGTTGACTGCACATGAGGTAAAAATGTGAAAGAAAAGTATTTACTAAAAAATAAAAGATGAGTATCATTTAGATGCCAAAGGAATCATCTTTGACCAAACAAGACTTGGTTTTCTAAAACAATTTTTCTGTGACAGTATGCATGAATGTAATAGTTTCCCATTTTAATTCTTGCCAAATAATTCACAATACAGCTCTCTTGCCTCTCAAGACAATCCCTATGGGGTCACTTTGCAATTCAATTTTTCCTTTCTAAAATTTGAACAAGACAAAAATAGGCAATGTGAAGGACTGTTTGACTGTCCAGCCAACTGTGCTAAGTGTGAGCATATGAAATCTCTCTTTTCATTATACTTGAGGCTAGAGCAGTACTCTTTTCAGAAGGCCTTTCCCTGTGCACAAGCTGTCTAGCTCCATCTAAGTTCCAACATCACCACCTTCAGGAAATAATGTAAAACTCCCTAGATTACCAAGCCATTCTTTGATTCAAGCTCACATGGCCTTCCCTGGGGACAATTTCTCTTTTCTTTTGCCCTTGCTTTCCACCCCCTCTATAAAACACTCTTATTCTTTAGAGTGATCCCAAAATGTGTACTTTACCCCACCTACCAGAAGATGAAAATAAGAAAGTTAATATTTGTAGAGCAGTCATCCTCCAAGGGCCAATATGGTACACGCACATTGAGCCAGGTATTTAGTAAATGCTGAATAGGGCTTAGCCAAAACAGGCCAAGGTCTCCCACTGCATCCTGGGCTGTCTCCAGTCATCCTGATGAGTACTTGGTCACTAAATTCAAATGATTCAGGAGGAGAAAGTGACGCTGGTGACCTTACACAGCCCTCCCTCACTCAAATCAAAGTCAAGGGCAAGTCATATCATCATTTCTCTGATGTCATGGTCTTCTTCAAAAACAAAAGATGAACACAAAAAAATCTAATGGTGAAAGTCATATTTTAAAAACCAAAACAGAACAAAAAAAAGTGACCCCACTGCTGCCAAAGGATACTGGCTAGACAGACAAGGAGCTAAAAAAGCTGAAGAGTCTAGGAAATGAACTTGGGTCTAGTACTTGAGGCAGGCAATCTGTCATTGCATATAAGGTAGTGGGCTATGTAATCCTCTCTCTGATGCTTAACAGCTCTATGACCATAGGCAGATCACTTAACCTCTCTGAGACTCGGGCAATGTCTAATATTAAATTTTAAATGAATTGACTCAAACAATCTCAAAATAGTTGCAATTTGACATTCCTGTGCTTGCTAGGCTTTTTATCAAATTTCTCTTCTTCCCTTATATAGGCCTTATTGAGCTGTGCTTTGACCTTCAGCCAGTGAGATCTTAATCTTAACATAATGTTCAAAAGAATGATTAATAATGTTTAGATGTCCTATGAATATGATCATTCTTAACTAAGCAAGATTGGCCTTCCCAGAAAGATAGCTAAATGTCAGAGGTAGCCATTTAAATTGAGGTCTCTCCTGTCTCCAGGTCCATTTACACCATGATGTAGGCAAAAGAGGGGTATGTTAGGTGAAAGAGGTTAAAGAGATACTGGCCTTTTTTTATAACAGGGGTCTTTTTTTCATACATAAGTTCAAGGGCATGCTGGGGCCAGCTTGTATCAGTTTCAGAGAGCCGATCGTTAAATTTTCAATTTGAGCAATTCTGTCTCAGAAATCAGTAGATGTTACAAATTAAGGCTTAATCTATTGTCTCATTGATTATCTAAACTTAAGAAAGTAATGGAGAAAATGTTAATGATGCATATGAAACTTTTTTCAGAGGACCAATTCTTAAACATGCATAACTTTGCAGAGATCAGAAAGCCTGTTAAAAGACCATTGTAATAATCCAAATGGGTGGTAATGAAGAATTTTACTAGACAGAGGAATGTCGGTAGGGTTAGAAAGTCAAAAATGGATGTGAGAGATATAAGGCAAACAAAATTGAGAGGACATGATTGATTGGATATGAGATAATACCAAAGTTTTAAACATGGGAAATGAGATGAGTGGTGCTGTCACTGACAGAAAGAGTCTGGGCACATGGAGGAACAGAATTAGGGGAAAAAACAGATTCAGTTTTGAACAAGTTGAGTTTAAAATATTGGTGGGATATGTGGAGTTAGCTGTTCTATTGGCATCCAGAAACATGTATTTAGAGCTTGGAAGAAAAAGTGAAATCAGGATCATCTGTCTAATATCATGATAGTGAATATTGTTTCCCACAGTAGGAGAATAAAGGGAAGACTTTTATTTCTTAGGATTCAAGAGATTTACATGGCAAACAATAAAGAGACAAACGGTATTGTCCAATGGATAAATGGTCGAAGGATACAAATAGTCCTCAAAAGATTTGTAAACTATTAAGAAACATAAGAAAGGATGCTTCAAAGCACTAATAATGAGAGAAATGAAAATCAAACCAGCTTTGAGGTATTACCTCATATGAAGAAAAATGGCAAACATGAAAAATATGAATAATCATTGTTGGAGGGGGTATGGAAAGATAGATACAACAATACATTGTTGGTGGAGCTATTAATTAGTTCAAGCATTATGGAAAGCATAATTTAGAATTGTGGTAAAATAAATGTCTAAAATGGCTAAACTTTTTGATCTAGAGGGCCCACTGTTAGGTACATAACTCAAAGATAAAAATATGTCATTATCAAAATATTTAGTATAGTACATTTTTTAATAGTAAAGAAAAAAGATGGGATTCCATTAAATAGAAGCAAATTGTGATACATAAATTTAATGGAATATTATTTTATCGTAAAAAGATGAATATGAAGATTATAGAGAAGCAGGGGAAGTCATAAGAACTGATGCAAAGTGAAGAATGCAGAAGTAGGAAAACAATATACACCATGACTGCAGCTGTGTAAATAGAAAGAAGAAAAAATGGAACCAGCACCCAGTTGATACTTTGATTAGTTTTGTAGCTTTTTTCCCCTTCTCTTCTTTTTTAATTCTTTGTTAAAAGGGATAGTTTGTTGGGTAAGGAATTCAGGAGAGATATGTTTAAAGGTCATTCTGTAAAATGAGCTGGAGAAGGAAATGGCAAACCACTTCAGTAACTTTGCCAAGAAAACCCCAAATGGGGTCATGACAAGTCAGGCACAACTGAAATGGCTGAACAAAAATGACAAGATCCTAGATGAGGTAAAAGAGAATTGGATCAAGAGTATAAGCAGAGAAAGCCTTAACATGGAGTAAGGTTAGATTTAACATGGAAGAAGGACATTTTTTCCCTTGTAATTCAAGGAAAAGGAGGAATAGGTGATAATGTTGAGATATTCTGAGGGGTAGTGGAAAAAAATTGAAAAAGTTTATATCAGACAGTTTCATCTTTTCAGGGGACTAGCCCATCTATATAAGGGTTGGTTTGCAGATATTGTTGGCGGCTTAAGAAGTGAAGCAGTTTTAGAATACTGGCTGTGAAAAATAAACTAGGGAAGAATAAAGCAGAAGGCTCCTGGAGCAGCACTGAAATTCAGAATCATAAATTCACAGTGGTCCATGACACAACATTTCCTCTATGCTCCAAACTCCACAAGTGAGTTAGAACCCTAACGCTAATACAATCTATTTAACCTTTCAGGGATGCTACAAGCATGAACATGTATCAATTGATCAACCAACAAACATTCATTTAGCACCTAATATGGTAAGTACCAGGTTAGGTTCTAGGGATATAAATACAATAGATGAAACAATCTACTCACAAGGAGTTTAAATTCTAAGAGGGATGAAAATACTTTGAACTTTCATGTAAACAACCTTGTATTAAAATAATACACAGCTATGTGAAGACATTGCATAGGGAATCCCTAGTATGGAAACTCATTCTACCAATGAAGAAATCCAACCTGTCTATGACTTAGTAGTGAGTTGCCTGAGGCATCAAGATGTTTAAATGGCTTTTCCAGGGCCATACAGTTAGCAAGTGTCAGAAGTGGAAACTGAACCTAGGGCTTCCTGACTCTAAATTGAGAACTTATCCAGACTGCCTCTAGGAAAATTAATGCCATTAATACCATCACCAATTGTTAGCATTCCAAAAATAGCTAGAGTCCATAATTCACCCTCCTTTTCCTAGGATCATATACCTAGAATTGGAAGGGATTGTAGAAGTCTGGTACTACAGATGAGAAAACTGGGGCTTTAAGAGGTTAAGAAATTGGCAAAGGTCAAACAGAGAGCAATTGGCAGAAGCAGGATTTGAACCCAGGTCCTCTTGCATACTTTGCCTCTCTCTCTCTTTCCACTTTTCTCCAGGTCAATGTCAAGGGATGAAGTAATAAGGAAAAAACGGTTGTTATACAGACCTTCTGACTTCCTTTATTTCTCCCACTCAAAGAAATGTCTCTAGGTGGCAGAGAATTTCATTCTCCAGATCTGTCTCTTGTATATCTTTCATAAGGAGAAAATTCAAGTCCCACCCCCAAAAAATAAATAAAATAGAAAATCTGATTTAAAAGAAGCAATGATGGCCGCTACATCTCTGCTTAATTCAGTCTGAAAGTGTTTCCCTCAGAGGTAAGCATCACAGAACAGCAGAATGTTTGATGGCATTGGGAGACTGAGTAGTTTTCACCAAAGACTTTCTTTTTGTTCCTCTAGTAGTTTTCTTCTTGCCTTTTGGAGCAAGGATATGAATCTCAGGCAGACTTCCCCTGCACATGATATGACCTTTGCCCCTTCTAAAGAAGTTAGCACACCAGAGGAAGAAATATGAACAGACACTAGTCCAACACACGAGTTGTTTACAGAATGATTGAAAACTAACACGTTCATAGGGATTCAGGGTGCTTTTATTTTCAGCATCTAAATGTTTCCATTCTTGTCATATTATGCTTATGCTCTAGTTATTAGGAGCGTCTGCTCAGACAAGCCTGCTATCATTTATCTCACTTACAGTAGCATTGGGCAGGCTATTAATACTGTTAGAATCATCCTGACTCAGTGAAGATGGTTTAATAGTTTTGAAGGAAATCCACCCAAAGTATAGTATGGGGGAAGAGTGCCCACCAATTTATAAATGGAAAAACTATTTAAGTATGAAGCTGCATTCCCCTTTTATTCATTTTTATGGGGCAGGTTCAATCTATGCCAAAATACCAAGAGAAATTAAATGTTGGTGAGAAAGGGGATGCTAATATATTTCTGCTAATCATTTTAATCCTACTGAAGTGTTCCTCTTTCTTGCTCCCTTCAGTAATCTTTCAGGGTTTTGAACATATTGTTAAAGGGAGATTATAACAGCAAAAAGGTGATTTATACTATTTCCTTTTATTTTATTATTTCTTTAAATTATATTCTCACTTACCTTGGTGTGCACTGACACAAGTATTCACTGTAATTGCCTGCGAAAATTCATTTTGGGGAGGAAAAACAACTCCAGAAGCCTTCATTGATTTTTGACTTTTATTTTTCATCAAAAAGTACTATGCTACTAAAACTGAATATAGCTATAGAGAAAGCTCTTACTAATTGGGGGTTGGTTGTGGACTTGGGGGTGGGGTAGAATATACAGAATGTATTCAATTCATATACACATGAATACCACAGCCTCTGCCAGTACTTTTATGTTGTCCTGGCAAGAGGAAGGATTTGTTCTAAGAGGACTTCTATCATTTGTTTTTCATCAGGGACTGTTCAGTATTCTTTTTCTCCCCCTGCTGGCTTTTCAGCAGTACTTTATGGCAAAAGCCATCGAGAATTCAATTCAACAGATATTTGCCCAGCACCTACTATGGACAGGGCATAGTACTAGGTAATGGAGATACAAAAGATTTTTTTTTTAATGGCACTATCTGTGTCTTCAGGGATCATACCTCTTAAGTTCATATGTACGAGGAAACATGACTCTTTATTTCCAACAGTAAGTAGTCAAAAAGAAATAGCCATTTAAGCTGTACCTTTGGGAATTCCATTCATTCCCTCAAGATATCATGTCCGTACTTTAACACTTCTGTGGATCTCTGATCTCATCAAACTTGGTACTCTCCCTAATGGTGCAGATTGCTGTCTAGCCATGTCCTCTTATCCTATGGGACTCTGGTCTACGACTTTTCATAAAACCTCCAATAGGCAGAGGGCCTTCTCCTAGTTGTCTTGACATTGATTGGATACTAGTGGTGCACATGAGCTATTTATCCATTATCCCTGTGGATGACAAGAGTTCATCAGATTAGTTTCATAATAACAGAGTTCATTAAATTACAGTTCCAGCATATTGAGCTGCACCCTAGAGCCTTGAAAGCGGCTTCCAAAGGAGATGAGCTTACAGCTAAGAAGTAGCTTAAACACATGGAATTTATGGCTCAGCATCTTCCAAATGAAAGGAATGAGCATGTTTTCAGAGAGTTAAGCAAAGTCTTCTTCTATGTTGCTAACTGAGTAAGTCAACAACTGAAAATAAGTTAGTAACATCATGATATCAGAGCTGTGATCCTGAGAAGTTCATTTCTCTCTTCCTGATATGCCAAGGTCTTCATTTTCAGACACACGTATCATGATTGAAGTAGCCCATAGTTCCAATTACAGTAGTTGTTACTGAAATGCCTACCAGTAGAGGTAGTCATACCCACAGAAGAGGTCACTTCTATCAGGCATTCTGTAGTGGACCTGGCTTTCTAATCTACATCCCAATCCATTGGGGGCAAATTAGTTATTAAAACTTAACAATAAGAATTCTGAATAAGCCTAGCATAAATTCTCAGAAACCAAGAATATTCTCTTGTTATTTCTTGTACTCAATGAAGAACATGAACATTCAACCTAGTGGTTATTTTGGCATTCTCTTTCATTAGAATTTTATGTAACCCCAAAGAAAGCATAGGCTTTAAACAAAGCACAGGCTAGGAGATGTCTGAATGTTTTTCATTCCCATTTTCTTTTGATAGATCCATCATCCTACCAGAGGTACCTCAAAACCTAAAGCCATCTTCAACTCTTTCCTCTTCCTCACTTCATTCATTATTCAATCATTCACTAGGTCCTACTGATTCTACATGTACTTTCTGTTCTCACATACGTCTCTTTCTCTCCATGCACACAACCACCACCCAGATCAGACTCTGGCCACTACCCACCTATCAAGTACAACTTTCACTTGGCTGTCAAAAACAATCTTTCTGAAGCACTAATTTTTCCTGCTCAAAAAACTTCAGTGCTTCCCCAATGATTAGATCAGAAGTCATTAATGTTTTTTGTGTTATGGACTCCTTTGACTGGTGAAACCTGTGGACCCCTTCTAAGAATATCATTTTTAAATAATTGAAGGAAATACTAGATTTCAGTTAGAAGTCAGTGAAAATGAAAGTATAACTTTTTTCACTCAAATTTATGGATTCCTAAAATTCATATAAAGACTTCAAAAATAAGGACCCCTGAACTGGAGGATAAAATACAAACAACTCAACTTGGTATGCAGGTCTTGACTAGTCTGGATCCTCTTTATCTTCCCAGCCTTTATTTTGAATTACTTCCTTTTATACACTATTTATAGCTGCTTTGTGCATTTTCTTTGGCCATCTCTTAGGCCTGGAATTCATTCTCTGCCCACCTCTACCTTTCAGAATCCTTCTCTGCCTTCTAAATCCAGTTTAGTTTCCACTTCCTCCACGAAGCCTTCCTTCATTCTCCAGGCTGAAAGTGTTATTTCCTTAACCTCTCAGTCTTTGAATGGATTGTCAGGACTTACTCCTTTCCCCTTCTTGTATAGATTTATATTGAATTCATATCATATCATTCCCAGTAAAATGTAAATTTCTTGAAGGTAACAATTATGTTGGGTTTTTTATCCCTGTGTATGCCTAGTGTGACCTTGTCTGTTGTAGGAACTTAATAAATGTTCTTGAATCAAATTTAACACAAAAGTAAAAATGGGCACACGTAAGAATAATAAGACACAGACAGTGAAAACCTTAGGTCATAAATGACTATGCTAATGGACACAAAAGTACCTTATAAAAAATAAAATTGTATGCTACTGAGGTGTTTGGAGGGAATTTCTCTTTTTTTTTATTTTGATTTTTGCCCAAGATTCTGGGAGAAAACTAACAAAGGCCAAGTACAAAGTTCAAGTAGTTTTCCAACCATAAGGAGGAAAAACTGGCAGTCTGCCATCACCCAGAAGCATTTCCAAAAACAAGCATCACAGAAGTCTTACCCATTGGCCCTTGTGCTGTTGATGTGATGGATGAGAATAGCAGCACTCTCAATTAAAGAGGTTGAGCAGAGGGGAACCAAGTGGTAATTTCCTGTACTCCAAGACAGGCAGCTTTGGCGATTTGAGAAAAGTAGATAAATAGAAAGTTCATATGAAAAACATCAGTGAGATATGAATAAGTATCTCTCTCACTCCTACCTTAAGAGAAAATTCCTATGCTTTCTTATTATATGGAGTAAACCTTTAGGTGGTTGTTAAAAGTCTGCAATTCATTTGAAAATGTTTACATTCTTTACTCATCCATAAGGGAATCACTTTTGATATTAAGTATTTGTGTTTTTCCCATGTTTTAGGGAATAGCAGAACCATTCAAGAAACAGATGCTACAAAAGTCTTTTTTCCAACTTGACAGCTTCCCTCATGTTAGTTGCATTGATTTTGTTTGTACAAAAAATTTTCATCAGTTTATGTTTTTGTGCTTCTGATTTTTTTTCTTCAAAATAAGTAGTATGAATATACCCTGGATTTATTGCAAATACTTGGCTTTCAGGATCTGTTGGCATAAAGATCTTGTAAGAAAATGAAACAGATAAATCTAGGCAGAAGATACCCCTGTAATAGAAGCCTTTATTTCATGTAATATAAAATGCATGATTCAGCATATCACAACTTCATCATCAAAGTCTATTTATACAGTGAACAGCGTTCCCTTCTACTGAGCGTTTCTATTTCTATCCCTTCTAATAATAATCCCAAAGACCAGCTGTCATTTCCTATCACGAGTGAGCATTTGGCAAAATTTAACAAGACAATTCTTTAAAACAAGGTGCCTGAATTCCCAAGTATTTTCTCATCATGAAAGCAACTATTGAACAATAATATTACATACTTTTTTAGCAACACTTCTAAGAAGGGACCTCACTGTTCCTGAGATGCTAAGAACTCAGAGAATAAGAGGAGAAAGAAGAAGTGAAGGAGACACATAGGAAGATGGGGAGAGGGAGGAAAAGAGGAGAAAGGAGGGGGAGAGGTAGAGAAACTTTCAGATATCCTTATCTTCTATGACAATGAAGCCTTAATGCTACAAGCAAATGAAAAATCTAAAAGAGAGATCCTGGACATAATTTAATGTATCACCTTAAGTCCAAAAATGTTATCCCTGCTCACTTCTTAAAATTCCTCACTTCCTTCGTAGCCCAGATGAGTCTCTGTCATCTGCCCAAGGCCTTTCCACCTTAGCCCAGTAATTAGCAGTTTCCTTTTCAGTTCACAATATACTTAGCATGCTTTTGTTACTTACTTTTCTGAATACATCTTATATCCACTCAATAGAAGACAAGCTCCTTGAAGGAAACAGGGACTATTTCATTATTAACTTTGTATCCTACTCTATATCTAGCACCTGGAAGGCATTCAATAAATACTTAATTGAATTGGTCAAAAAATGAGATACTTTTGTTGGCCTACACCAACCTCAGAAAGGATACAAATAGCATAAACAAATAGTGTATAAATTATTTTCTAACATAGCAGAGGCCAGGTGGCTAGTTGGTTCATATAGACCACCTTGAAAATTGGGTGGTTATGCTTTCTTTAAAACCAGATTCTGTAAGATTGCACATATTTATAAGAGCTGAAGTAAAAAATATACTCAGATTGTTGAGAAAGGAGATCTGAAGTCTTTGTCTCACTCATATTTCATTACTTCACAGATGTTTCAGGAAGGAATAGGGAAGTGGGGAAAGGGGAATGTGCTATTATTCACAGATAGCCCATTGTCTCTCCCCCAAACCCACTTCACACAGAGATTTCAGTTTACCCATTGGCGTGACTTAGACACCATTTTGCTTCTGTGTAGGGAAATATAAAATGTATTCTCCCTTTAAGCTATTTACTATGACCAACATGATACTCAACCCTCCAGATGTTTGTATAACAAAGAGCTAAAGAGTAAAAAACAAAAGGAGAACAGTTCTGCATCGGAGACACTAAGAGCTCTATTCATTAGAAAAGATCCGCTGACTTCCACATCCAGCCCAACTATTCATTCTAAAATCACCCGGACTGTCGGAGACTGTTTTTTTTCCCCTGGTGGATAGGCCCAGGCAGTAGAGAACTGAACAGAATAGGAGTGAGTGTATTCATTACCCTCTGCTGGCATCAACCCTTGCATGGCCACAGAAAGGAAAAAGAAGGGTTTAAAATTGCTACATGTTCTGAACTGCACTTGAACACCAGGCCTTTTGACTGCTTTGAGCTACTCTGCCGACTCCGAAGCTACACCCAAACTACACTAACCATATAGCTGGTGTGGCAGGTTTTAGAGAGGACAAACCCATGTGTAGCATAAAGGAAGTGGTCAGTGCTCTCTTTAACCGCGCCTGGCTCATTTCCTTGATAATTCTTACTCTGGGTTCCAAGGCATAATTGCTATCAACAGTATAGCATAGTAGAAAGCTAGAGGCAATATAGAAAATTAGACAGAGAGTCAGCCCTAGAATCAGAAAGAACTGGTTTCAAGTTCTGGCCTTGGCACATTCTACTATGCGGCCACGAGCAAGTCACTAAACTTCCCAATGTCTCAGATAACTATTTAAGATGCAGTGTGATACAGTGGGAAGACCACTGCTCTAGACTCAAAGAACCCAAAGTGATTAAACCCCACCTCTGATATTTACTATTTATGTTACTTAACCCCCATATTCCTCTCTTTCCTCATCCATAAAACGAACAATATAAATAAATAAACTAGAGGGTCTCTCAAGTCCCTTCTAGACCTATTAAACTATGACTATATGTTACATATTAATTATAGATCTGTGTCACTGGGGGAAAGTTTCTGTATAATATAATAGGATATATAATAATACAAGGATAGGATATTAATAATATGACATAATATAACAACATAATGTAATATTAAAATGGTATTATATGATACAGTTAATATGATATTGATATAATAATATATAAAATATAATACATAAAAATTATCATTAATGTGTCCCCAGGTCACTCTTAAAGACCATAAATTACTTATGACTTGTTGATCTTCCTCTGTAGAGGATATTTCCATATAAGGAATTTCCTACACTAATGAAATTGTAGATCCAGAAGACAACAACAAAATAATAGAAACAAGAGTACTAGATTGGATTCAGAGGACCAAGGTTTGCATCTTGTCTCTCCTTATTGAGGGAAGTTCAATCACTGCTCTAGGCATGAGTTACTTGATGTGTAAAATGAGGAAAGTTGGACCAGTTGTGTTCTAAGGTCTTTTCCAGCTCCAAGTCCTTTGACTCTGCACTTTCAGGAGGCTGGGAAATCTCACTCCTAACATACTGAAAAGTCATAAAAACTCAGGTGGGAAGTTACAATAGGACAAGAGCAAATAAAAATCCTCTTCTGATTTTCCACTCCTCTTCACTAAAGCTCTTTGTATATGGTACAGAAACTTATTTTGTTGAAGCACACCTATCAACTTGCCCATCTCTGACAACTATCTAGGTGGAAATTAAACACTGTCGGGCATCTTCTAAAAAGATGAAAGTGTGACTCCAATTCCATCTCCTGATAAAAACAAAGCCTGATGTCCAAAGTTGTGAGCACTGTTATTGAGTGACGCCTCATTCATTTCTTCATAAAAAGATGGCTTTGAAATATCTTGAACCTGAAAGACATTATTTCAAATCTAATACTGTATGGAGACCACCAATACAGGCAGGGCAAGTACCTGGATAAATAGCCTGCAAAGTTATCTGTAGTTAAACAAGAAGAAGAATTCACATTTATAGAGAGCTTTAAAATTTATAAGAAGCTTTTCTCATAAGAATTATATAAACGTTATTCTATAAACAAACCAGCTACCTGCTTCTGCCTCCAGAAGTCAAATACAATTCAGTTCAATTTGAATCAAATTAATTCATTCATCAACTGCTCACTATGTGTAGAGCATTGGGAATACAAAAACACTAGCTAGTTCCTGTCCTTATGGAGTCTATATTCTATATATCACAGGTTCAAACTGCAATCAAGGTAAAATGAGGAATATATATATTTTAATCACAATAGTGGTGATAAAGTGTTCTTAGAGTACCTCTCAGAGAATATGCCCCCGAAGAATATGCCTCAAAATTATAGGGGGGAAAACAGTATATATAAAGTATAGGGGGGAATAACTTGCTAGAGTGTCTAAGCCTAGGTTCTAATCCTATGTTTTCCATACACTTGCTGTGTGACCTCAGTCAAACAATTCACTTCTCTAAGGTTCCATTTCTTCATCTGTAAAATTAGGGAGGAGTGTATGACTTACAACTACAAAGTCCATGAGTAGTCTTCCATGAGTATAGTTTTTTTAACCCAAAGGAGTAATGTATACAAAACAATAGTCATCCTATATAGGTGGCACAGTAGATAGAGCTCTGGACTTGAAACCAGGATGACTAATCATCTTGGGCACAAATCTGGCCTCAGACACTTAATAGCTGTGTGATCCTGGGCAGGTCACTTTACCCTGTTTGCCTCAGTTTCCTCCTCTGTAACATGAGCTGAAGAAGAAAATGGCAAACCACTCCAGTATTTCTCTGAAGAAAACCCCAAATGGGGACACAGAGCTGAACAACAACATATACTGAATCATCAACAACATAGATGCTGCCACTACTTTAGGAAAAACAGTCCTCCTAGACACCCGCTGCTGGCTGGAACTCCTTAAACCACTCAGAAGAAAAGATCAGGCAAATCATTGAGGAACTAGTTTAGAGAGAGTTCATATAACATAGTAGAGTGAAGCAACTGCTTTGAAGTCTTAATATATGGATTGAAATTTCATGCCTTTGTTATTTATTACCCATGTGACTTTAAGCACATCAACTTTAACACTTTGGATGCCAGTTTCTGCGTCAAAAATGAAGGAATTGAACTAGAGAGCCACCAGTATTCTTTCTAGTACTAGATCTTAGATGTATGTTTGAATCCCAGGCCTCTCATATACTCTGTGTAACATTAAACAAATTACTTAATCTCTCTAGTCTTCAGTTTTATCATCTTTAAAATGGAGGCAAGGAGGATTAGATGACCCTTCAGGTCCCTTCCAGTCCTAAATTTCTAATCTAATGATGCCACCTGACTTCCTCTTTTACTATGACTAACTATCAATAATGAAGCTCATGTTTATAAATATATCTGACTGGAAAAAGGAGAAGGTAGCTTTCATTGTAGTTTAGGACTGGCCTAAACAAAAAAAAAAAAGAAAAAGAAAGGTAAAAAAAAATTATGACTTTCTACACAGAAGTTACTATATATCCAACTATATATCCTATATATACAACTGCCTAATTTTGACAGTGTCTCTCATAACAGAGGAAAAAGACCATGGGCTCTTCCACAACTACAAAGTCACATTCCTTTCTTTCTCAGATTTCTCTTAGAGCAACAGGGGGTAGGTAGGTGGTTCAAAACTGGCCTCAGACGCTTATTTGCTGTGTTACCCTGGGCACATCACTTAATCCTGTTTGCCTCAGTTTCCTCCTCTGTAAAATGATCTGAAGAAGGAAATGCAAACCCAAGAAAACTCCAAATGGATTCATGAAGACATGACTGAAAAATAACAGAAAGAACATGGTTAATTTCTATTATTGTTTTTTAAAAAATATTTCTCTCTTTAAAAAAAAACAATTCAGTCTCTTTTTCTTAAAATAATTAATTTGGGGTTGTATGTCCATGGGGTTAGTTAGGCAAATGCCCCTTCTCTTATTCAAAGAAGTTGCTCAGGAAAAATGAATCAGTTCTGGGACCCTACCCTTCATTCCCTTTACCACCACTTTAAGTAAGACCAGGCTGAAAATGCTTAGTTGCTTTGAGGGTGAATATTTAGCTGAACCCCTTAAAATGAAATTGTGGGCCCTTGAAATTATCCTTTAACATACGAATAAAGCCATTTTTTCTTCACTACAGCTTGTAAGTTTAGATCTATAACAACTTCCTGCAACATTTAGAAAAAGGTAGCTCTTAGAATCTCACCTATAATTACCTCACAAGTGAATGAGAATCACTTGGAAATATTATTTGACTTGGGGGCTAAAGCTTTCTGAAATGATGACCCCTGGTGGACACAATAAGGATAAGCTGTGAGCTAAGGAGGGTGGGAATGTTGCATTGAATTGAAAGGAAAATAATAATCAAGTGTCAAAACTAGGGCTAATAGAGGGGATTGTAAGGGAGGGGAGAGACAGGACTAATAGGGAGAAGAAATATATAATGTGTAAATATTTCACTGTAATGCTTCTCCTCCCTTCTTCCCCCATCCATGTTCTTTTTCTGGGAACTCATAAGAGTATTTCTCTAATTACCTACTGTCTTCTACATTGCACCTCATTTCCCAGATGAAACTGGGCCCGCAACCAAGTTACATACAAGTAAATGTACTTATTTTTGCAGCCATTTATATTTGCATATATGCATGCAAAAAAATCACAGAACCTTCTGCTTGCAAGGGACTGCAAAGGCCATGTGGCCCAACCCAAGGTGTGAACAAGGATTGCTTCTACCATCTAACAAGTCTTTGTTAACCCAGTCTTTACTTGAAGACCTCAAGTAAAGAAGAACCTGCCATCTCCCAAGTTCATTCCATTAGGCTGATAGAATCGGAGCACATTTAGGGTTAGGTTTTCTTGAGAAGAAGTCTAAATTTTTCCCTTCAAATTTCAAATATCCAAAATCCCTGATGCAACCTCCTGGAGCCACCAGAACAAGTCTAATCCCTCTTTCATATAACAGCTCTTCAAGTATTTGAAGACAACTATCCTGTCCTCTTTGAAATTGTCATTGCTACAGAATCAATGAACCAGTATTTATTAAGAACCTACAATGGTGTAGATGCTAGACACATCTCTTTTGTTGTTGAAGTCTCTAGGTGTTTTTGGTGGGTTAATTAAATTTAATGTTTACTGTGTATGTCATTATACATTTGGGCCTACTATTCTCTATTAGGTCATTACCTCTCCCCTCCAATCATATGCTCCAACTTCCAAATAGTTCTGAGCTTATTTTATCTATTATCTTAATAATAAATAAATTTTACACAGTTGGTTTCAAGAATAAAGGGAATTTGGTGATTTCTGTTGCTCTAGTCAGTGAGAGATCTTCAACTTGCTTTTAGAACTGAGAGTCTAAAAGCATTCTGCAACAGATCCTCCTTCGCCATGAACCAAACGCCCTCTACCATCTTGGTTACCTTGTTCTGGAACCTCCATTTTATCAATGTCCCTAAATTCAAGAGGGTACTCCAAATAATGTCAGACCAGAATAGAGCAGAACAGGATCATTGTCTCCCTACTCACACGAGGGGCCACGTTTCATCCTTGGACTTTCTGATGGGACTGGGCCCACAACCAAGTAACTTATGAGTAAACATAGTTATTTTCACAGCAATTAATGTCGCTTTCAAAAGGAGGTATCGGCTTCCCTTCTGGAATTATATGCCCATATGTATACTAAGAGATATTTAGATAAGGAAGGATTTAGACTGAGTGGTATTCTCCTATTGAAGGTACTACTAGTTAGAAAGACAAGTCTGGGCCCTGGGAGATCTCCATGCTTTCTGCAATAGGGTGCATCTGTTTTCCTTATTCAGACTTCCCCAGTTAGTCTTGTACCAGTCAACAGACATGTGACAAAAGCAAGTGAAAACTTCATCTTTCATTGGCAATATTACAACTCCCAAAAAAGAAGAAACCCTTGTTTCTTGTAGTGGTCATGGTAAGTAAGTCAGACACTTGTTGAAATTCAAGTTGCCCCTAGAAATTAGTCAGCTCCCTTGAAAATATAACGATAAGACAAAGAAAGAAAGGAATATTGGTTAATAGGAGAGCAGTTGAAAGGCATAGAAAGGCAAGCAGCCACGCAATTAATGGTCGGTGAGAGTTCCTGTCCTAGAGTGCCCCCTGCTGACCAACTCAGGAGAGTCATGTGAATTAAAAAAATAATAGACTTGTTTAATGTTTTTTAAAGTGCTGAACTATTTTATTAAAAATTACATATATAATATTATACATTATATATTATTACATATTATATTTCAAAATTTCAGAACTGTCATGGCAACAATCTATGGTAATGAGTAAGGTTATGAACAGGGATGCCTACTGCATTCAAACATTTTCAAACACGATGCTCAGAACCATTTTGTACTGTCTTTTTTTGGTATGTTTAAAAAGTGAAGATTATTTGGCTTTAGGTCAATAGATCCTTTTAGAAATTATTTCATCTTAAAGGGAAAAACTAATTATGAAATTTCAGATTATTAATGATGGAGTGAGTTGCCCTTGGAAATATTTGTTTGTCCTTGTTTATACACAATACAAAGCATGTGGATTTCCTTTGTTTTGGTGGTGCACATTAACTAAGGTTTTTACAGATCTATATATGCAGCACCAGACTTTCTCCTGAGCTATAATCACACCTCATCAGCTGCTTCTTGGGTGCCTCTGACTGGATATCCTATAGGAATTTCAAACTCAGCACTCCCAAAAGAGCTCATTCTGTCCCTTTTCCTTCCATCTCAAACTCTCCCCTCTTCCAAACGTCCCTATTACTGCTGAGGACACCACCAGCCTCCTGGCCACCCAGGCTCCTGACTCAATGTTATCCTTGACTCCTCACATACTCACCCCACATATCCAAATATTGCTATTTTGACCTTCACAATATCTCTCACACTCATCTCTTTCTCTTCATCCATGTAACCACAAATCTAGATCAGGTCCTCATTGCTTCTCTCCCCTGGGCTGTTACAAGGTTATCCTTGGAGTACATGATATGCATTTTCACTCTACAGTGGAGAATAAGTTATATTTCATCTGCTTTTAGATTTATTTTTCTATGAGGATTTCTAACATTCTAGGACATGATCACTTCCTTCCACTTAAAACTGACTCTGTGAAATTTGCTCTTTAGTTTGCCTCAGTAAAAGAGACTAAGCCTAAATGTATATTTGGATAAAAAAAATCAATATTCAATTTAATCAACACACCTAAAGGAACTAAAGAGAAAACCAAAACTAGAAGAAAAAGAAGATGATCATTTTTACCTAAAACAAGTTGTAATATTAAATCCCAGATTCTTCATACCTCATCCTTGAAGCCTCCCCCTGATTGTTTCGGCTCCCATTAGACTGGACTTTCTGATGGGACTGGGCCCACAACCCAGTTAGATCAATTATGCCTGGATGTTGCCCTAACTTTATTTTACAGTGATCTCTTATTAGGGCTGTGACTAGGGAAAAGTCACAGCTTATTAAGGGCAAGGAATTAACACATTAGTGTGTCACATTTGCATATAAATGCAATTATGCTAATTTGAGTTTAGATATATCTATTAACTCAGATTTCTAGTCTAAGTAGCAGCAGTAAGGTAGAGTGGAGTGTTGAATTTCTAGTCAGAAAATATGGATTCATATCCTCTATATGACCCTAAACTAGACAGTTAATCTTCCTGGACCTAAGTTTCTTCATTTGTAAAATGAGGGTTTGGAACTAAATATTTTCTTGGATCTTCTCCCTCTCCCCCTCTAGATCAATGACTCTATGAATGACCAGAATTGAAGGCCTGAGAATCCTTAAGTTTCAAAAAAGAGGTACCCCACAAAAGGGATGTGACAATCTATAGCATTTCCCCTAGTCTATACTAAAAGCAGTGCTATGCTCTATTTCCCCACTTAAAAGTCACAGCCCTAATATGGAATCCATTATTGATCTGCCATCCCATTAGCTAAAGGTATCACCAAAGGACTACCTCACTACCTGGAGAGTTGCCTACAAGAGAACTGGCCCAGAATGAAGTTAGAATTCCATCAGTTGGATTGTGACATTCATATGTTATCCATAGTCCAAGTTCCCTAAAGACTGAGTTCACATGGACCTGGGTCCTGTCCTAGGGTCTGACCCCTAAAAGGGTCATTCATCATCTTTTTTAACTCTTTCCTTGTACCCTGGAGGATTACATTCAGGAAAAATCACCTGGAAAAAAGGTACCCCAAAAGTAGGTAACAGGATCCCCAACTCCCATACAGGAATTCGGTTTATAATATGAGGCCACCTTTATTTCACCCACCACAAAAAATTCATAAAACATAAAGGACTCACCAGAGGCCATGAACAAATACAGAACCATGAAACTCCCAAACAGCTGAATCTTCCTTCTCCTCCAAAGTAAAAACATTTTTAAAGTTACTGCACAAGTATACCCCCATTTACCTTCCATCTATATTGTCCAAATAACTAATAGCAATATCATGTATTACTGAAAAAGTTCATATTTTCTGGCCCCTATGACATGGCTTTAGTCTTTTAGCTATAGGACAGTCTTCTCCCTTTTCCAAACTTCACACTGTTGAAGACATTTTCTCCCTCCAGAAAGTCAGTGCCCAACTCTCAAACTCAGGAATTTTTTAATCTCTTGATAACCTTTAGATTTTTCATGAAAAGTTAATTCTTGTGAATCTTAATTTCTGATTTGTGCCTAGAACAAAAGGAAATAGGAAGGCATGCCAATCAGGTGCCATGAACTCCCTTCTTAGTCTTGCCTGTATAAATGTAGACAGTTTGCCATGTGCTTCTCCTACAAGTTGTCATATGCACACAAGAAAAGCAGGTATACAAGAAAAAGGTAGGAACATGAAAACTTTAAAGTGTGGAGAGAGAGAAATCCATCCCACCCCTCAAATTTATAAATTCAAGGGGAGAAAAAACTGTTTTACAATTTACTTTTCTTGATCATAGAGAGGATGGTTCACCCAACAATCTTTACTCAACCAATCATCAGGAGGCAGATCCAATATCTAAAGCCCAATCAGTAAAATATTAGTGAACAAGTCCACCTCCACTGGAGGTGCCTTTCAGATGCCTGCACCAAGATCCATACCTTATGGATCATAGATTTCACGCTCTAGGATACCTTGGAGGAGCAGCTAGGTAGAATAGGTAGAATGGATAGAGTCCTGAGCCCAGTCTCAGAAAGACCTGCATTCATATCCACTCGGGGACACTTACCAATTGTGTGACCCTGAGCAAGTCACTTAACTTCTGTTTGCCTCAGTTTCTTCAATTGCATAAATGCTATAATAACCCCTACCTCATAGGGCTATTATAAGGATAAAATGAGATAATATTTGCTTACCATGCCATGTAATACTTAGGTCCTATATAAATAAAAAAAATATAAATTACTATATTACTATCTAGTTCAGTGGTATTAAACTCAAACAGAAGTGGATCCCTGATGGATCATATTGTCTTAAAAATCTACAAATTAGCATTATCTATGTTGAATTTTTGTTTAACCAAATAAATTACATTTTAATCTGGTTTTTGTCTCACTCAGAATTTTGTGGTCCCCTTGGGGTTGGCAGGCTATGAGTTTGACACCTCTAATCTAAGACTTCTCACTTCATTTTACAGAGGTCTAACAGAAGGGAAGCAACATGCCCAAAGTCACACAGGTAGTAAATGGCAAAGCAAGAATTGGAACCCAAAATCCATTGATTCTGAATGAAGCAGTTCTGACCATCCCCTTAATCACAAATCCCCCTTATTCAGTTATGAACATTAATAATAGTTTATGACCTCATACAGGTAGATGTGCTACTCTCTAAAGTGATATGGAAGTTGTTTTCAGGGCTTTCTGCCTAACCAGACCTAACATCAAAAGTCCATATCCAGGTCATTATTCAGTCATAAAGCTGCGTCCAACTCTTTGTGACCCAACAGACAATAGCCTGCCAAACCCATCTTCCACTATTCCTTGAAGTCTAAACAAGTTCATGTTCATTGTTTCCATGACACTCTCTAACCATCTCATCCTCTGCCATCCCATTCTCTTTTTGCCTTCTGTATTTCCCATCAAGGGCTTTTCCAGTAAGTCCCATCTTCTCATTATGTGTCCAAAGTATTTAAACTTCAGCTTCAGTATTTGACCTCTCAGTGAATAGCCTGAATTAATTTCCTTAAGTGTTGACTGATTTGCTCTCCTTGCTACACAAGGGACTCTCAAGTCTTCTCTAGCACCAGAAGTGGAAAGCGTCCATCCTATGGCTCTCAGCTTTCCGTACTGTGCAACTTTCACAGTCATACATTGCTACTGGAAAAACCATAGTTTTGCCTATATATGAACCTCAGCAAGGTGATGCCTCTTTGCCAAGAAAACCCCATGGACAGTGAAATAAATTCATGAAATCTTCAAAAAGGGCAGAAATTAAAGATGAAAACTGCCAGCTGGAGGGAGAAAGAGAAAAAAGCAGAGGTCTCAAGATGACCTGAGTTTAGCCCAGCTGTTTGATTTAAGTTTGGGAATTCTCAGTGTATCATGTTAAACTTTTTTTAAAGAAGGACCAAAGGAAAAGGGGAGAAGAGTATGTATAGAGAATGGTGGGAACAAAGAGGGAAAGGCAGAGCATCTCTACATTCTAAAGTGTTGTTTCATAGTATTTTTCCCGATGAGGCATTTAACAATTCAGTCTATTTTGTTTGGAGTCCTACATGGATGTGTCTGACCTAGGGGTCCTTAATTTTCTCCCCATTATTGTTTCTTTTCTGTCTTTCTTTATGCTAGAAGAAGTGTTTCAAATGGGATATTTTTCTCTCCAAAAAATTAATCATTGTTCATTTACTTGAAAGTAAATTTAAACCAAAAACAGAGCATCAAAATTGATCAATATTTTCAACATGATCCCATTTTCATGTAAACATTACTGGAAACTAAGAAGTTTAAATGAATTCAAGCACACAATACCATAAGTTGTCATTAACATTATTATAGACATTTTAATAGATGTAAGGTTTACAAAACACTATATATATATATAATCATGTCATTTGATCATCACAATGACCTTGCGAACAAAGCAATAGCATCCTCATTTTACAAATGTGGAAACTGAGGCTCAACAAAGTAAAATGAGTTGCCCAGGATCACACAACCAATAAGTGTCAAGAGTTAAGATTTCAACCCATGTCTCTCCTGACTCCAGGTCCAGTACTCTTGGATAGTGTAGCTTGGTGTTGCCATAAAATTTTAGCGAATCTTTGGATTAACATATAGAGAAAATGACAAAGTAAGAAAGGCAATGTAGAGTGAATTTAGAATAAGAAGACCTGAATTTGAATCCAAGTATTCTTATGTCACCTTGGATAAGTCACTTTCTTTCTTCAAAATTCCCTCATCTATAAAATATGAAGTATACCTCCAAGGGCCCTTCCAACTGGAAACATAATTATCTGAGTTTTCATTGAGGAGATCAGAGAAAAATATAGATCTTCGAGAGGGAAAGAACCCGAGGTGAACTGGCCCTTTTCCCCAACCCTTTTGCAGATAAAATAAAATTATACCTTGATGATGCTGAGACCTAGTAGGGTCAAGTAATTTGCCCAAGGTCATAATTTAGTAAAGGGTGAAATGAAGAAAAGTCCAAGCTGCCTACCGTCCACTAAACAGGTTATTGAGAAGAGGGTAAGTTACTTTTACCCATTACCCCCATCTAGCTCCTTAATCAGAAAACTTTGTGCATGGGGAAACATTGAAATTCAAAAGCCCATCACAGTCCTCTAACTTAAGACAGCCCTGTGCAGATGGGACCTATGGACTCGCAAGGAAGTGAGATGGTTTTTATTTGCTGGTAAATGCTGCCACCTTATGGCCCCTCCATCATTCATCAGCTAAGCAATGGCCAATGGAGTCTTCCTGTGAATTCTAGTAGGGCATTTTACTCTAAGAACCATTCACTGAGAATAGATAAATTCATGTGATGTAGGGAATTGTCCCTCTAGGACCAAACGAGTCAGTGAATAATTTGCTTGGAGGAAGTACAGAGCCCAGATACCAAATCATTGCTTATCCTGTATTTATTGTTAATGGTCATAAAAAGAAGTTAAAAATAACTAGCTAACTATGAACAGCCTACTTCTCATTTATATAATTAGTAGCTATACTTGTCAGCAGTTTGATTGCCTGGTAATTACAGTTTAAATTAAACAGGTAAATCTGAAGGGTAATTATTTGTTTGTAGATGGGGCTAAGACAGCCCTGTATGAAGCATTATCATGTCATTCATCTGTGGTTTCATGGTAATTATTGGGCTGTTATGAAGTATTTATATATGCAAATAAATATTTAAAATAAAAATGCCACAAGATGACAGACAAAAGGTGGAGGAGTAACACTAGATTATGATTAAAATGATAGTCTTTTCAGAACAACACCAGTTAATATGATAGTTGGGGAACTGTCAGTGTATCATATTGCAGTGAGAAGAGAAAAGCACTTGAAGTAAAAATTGTTGCTATTCCGTTGTTTCTGACTTTTGATGACCCCATTTGGGATTTTCTTGGCAAAGATACTGGAGTAGTTTGCCATTTCCTTCTCCACTCATTTTACACATAAGGAACTGAGGCAAACAGAGTTAAGTGACTTGCCCAGGGTCATACAGCTGCTATGAGAAATCTTCCTAACTTGGATCCACTTCACCACTGAACTGCCCTTGGCACAAAAGACTTGAGTTTGTATCTTAGGCAAGTTATATAATTTCTTTGGGCCTCTCAGTTTCTTCATTTGCAAAATGAGGGAGTTGGACTACATAGCTTTTATAGTGCCTTTGAGCTCTGCATCTATATTCCTATGTCTTATAAGATATAAATCATAGACAAATCACAGAACCTCATATTTAGAAGAGATGAAAGTGGCCATCTACTCCAACCCATACATGAGGAAAAAACAGATATGACGTGTCCAGCAAGGTGACCAACCAATCTCTACTTGAAAAACTCTAATGGATTGGGGAATCATTACCTCCCAAGGTGTTTTACTTTACTTTTGACAATTCTAATTGCCAAAAGTTTTCTCCCTTTTACATCAAGCTTAAATTTGCCTCCACAGCTTCTGTCTAAGCCCCTCATAACCTGCCCCCCACCTTTCTACTCTTCTTGTACTTTAGCCACCTGGACTCCCCCACCACCAACACATCACATGGTGATATAAAGAAATTTTATCTCCCAACTCTGAGGATTTTGAATGGATATCCCCTATGTCTAGGATTCTGTCCCTCTTTAAATTACCTCCTGATTTCCCTCTCTTCCTTCACTTCCAAGCTAAAATCTCACCTTCCAGAGGAAACCTTTCAGATCTCCCTTAATGTCTTCCCTCTGTTGATTATTTCCAATTTATCCTGTGTATAGCTTGTTTGTATATTGTCATTTGTATATTGTCATACGTTGTCTCCAGCATTAGATTTTAAGCTCCTTGAGGGCAGGGGCTATCTTTTGCCTTTCTTTCTTTGCTCCTTTTCCCCTAGTGTCTAGCACAGTACTTGATACATAGTAGGCACTTCATAAATATTTATTGCCTCACTGGCTGTCTGTTTCCTCTAGAGTCAAACAGAAAAAAAAAATATTAATCCCTCTTCAATATACCAGAACCCTTCAAATACTTAGAGATAGCTGCCATGGCATCTTTGAGTCCTTTCTTCCCAAGCTAAATATCACCAATTCCTTTAACTGATTCTCATACTATATGTTCTCAAAGCCCTTCCGACCTTTGTATCATCTGCAGATCTGATAAGCATGGCATCTGACCTTTATGTATGTCATTGACAAGCATGTCAAATACCACAGGACCAACCCCAGATCCCTGTGGCATTGTAAGTAGAATTGCAAGGAGTTATGCCACTTGGAAACCACACATCTAACTCAGAAGCTATATGAATACTGAAAGAGTTAAGCCATTGAAGGCAAATCATTCTTATTCTCTCTTTTTAGCTAAATTTTTTTCATCTCTCTCGAATGCATACACACACACACACACATACACACACACACTGGGACATAAAAGAAACACAATTAAATTGTTTGTACCTGAAATGGACCATCTACTAAAAGCCACTCAATAGCATCCATTATACGTTGAGTATGTTCTCTCTGAAGGTTACATATGCTGAGTCAAAAGGAAGTTGGTTGCCTAAATGCCCTCAAAGTACTAATCACTAATCTCTCCTCATTGACTCATCAGGGAACATTTTTTATAAAGGGGGAGAAGGGAACTCCAGGCACTGGGCAATAACGAGCAACAACCTTCCTATTTAGCAATAATTTTCATTTTTATAGCTCTTTATGTTTTATAAAGTGCTTTCCTGACAATGACTTTTGAGATACTCATTGTACATAATATTATCGGTCTTTAGTGATGAGGAAACTGTGTTTCAGAAAAGTTAAGCAACTTGTCCTCGGGCCATAAGCTGAATGCCAGAGCTGGGATTTGACTCCCCATCTCCTGACACCAAGCCTAGCACAAATCTGCCCACTATACTTTCTAAAGGATACTATTAATGAATAAATACAAGGAAAAGAGTGCAAAAAGATGGTGATATTTAAAAAAAACCTGTTTCCGCTTGCATTTTCACAAATAAGGTTGCAGAAATCTCTCCTTGCCTGGTGAGCCTATTTCTTTAAACCCAAGAGAAAAATGGTAAAGTCCTTTTCATAGCACTACGCTCATTCATAGACTTCATCGCTAAAAGGGTTCTTATAGAACTTTCAGTGTAGCCTCTGGGAGGCTAGGTGGCAACAGTGGATAGGCCTGATCTCTCTGAGTCCAAATCTAGCCTCTGACACTTAGTAGTTATGTGACTTAGTAGTTAAGTGACCCTGGACAAGTCACTTAACCCTGTTTGTCTCACTTTCCTCATCTGTAAAATGTGCTAGAGAGGGAAGTTGCAAACCACTCCATTATCTTTGCCAAGAAAACCCTGAATAGACTCAGGAAGAGTTGAACACGACTGACTGACAAAAACAAATCAGTCCTTTCATTTTTCAAATGAGGAAAGCAAAGTCACAGAAGTGAAATGACTTGCCTAAACTTACACGGGTAATAATTCTGGCAGAGCCAGAATTCAAACTTGGGTCCCTCTAATTCCAAACACAGTCCTCCTTTTACAGCATCATAACAATTCAAAGCCAGATATTCTGACTCCAAATATGTGTTTTCTTCCACTGCACAAGGTCCACTTGAGCATTACCGCACAGTGGAAAGAACACTAGCTCAGGAGAACTTGTTTTCCAATTAACAGTGTGGTTTGGGGCTAGTCACCTTGGAACCTTAGTTTTCTCATCTGTCAGATGGTTATAAGATCACCAGGCCCTTACTAAACCTTTGGAAGGAGATTTATACAACCAACATCCTTTCATCTCAGGATATGTGTAACCTTTTGAAAGCATATGAGAGTAGACATTTTTGGCACATAGTGAATATTATTGGGTGATTTGTGGTTGACAGTCTATTTCAGATTTAAACAACATGGTCATAAGGACCTCACCAAACCTTTGTGAGTATTAAATGTGATGATGATGATGATGATGATGATGAGTAGAATAGTGGAATGACTGGTCACTGAGCCCAGTCCTCATGAGCAAGCAAAACATGCTGATATAAAGCCCCACATGGAAAAGTATGGGCAGCTTGCTTCTGAAAGACTCGATAATATATTTTAAAAGTGACTTGGAGAAAGTTGGATCATGTATACAGACATTCTGTAACTGGTTCCTATCTGCTAACATAGTGAATTACAACCTCATTGATTAGAGTATTTGCAGAACAGGTACTTGGACTATATTCAAAAAGCACTGGTTGACCTTATCTTAACTCTTGGTTTAATCCTTATTTTCATGTGACCCCTTTCGGGCAGATGATGTCTGGTGACAGATAATGCTACAAGGGGTGAGGCCTAAGACTCTGTCCCTCTGCAGTCTATGACCTTGTGAGTTTTGAAAAGTCAGTAGAGTGATCCACCACATGTCCAGGACTCAGAGAGTTGAGAATATCTCAGGTTTTGAAGCCAACCCAGTATAGATGCACCGAGCATGAAGGATCAGCCTCCAGAATCCAGGTGAGATAGGGAATCATCAATCAGTGATGTCCACATTTGGATAGGACTTTGACGAAACCAGCACTATATAGAAACTGCGTGAAGTTGGGGTCCACACTCCCCAAAGACTGAATTAATATGGAGAGTGAGGAATAATGTTCCCCAAAGTATTAAAGAGAAGTGTTTGGACTTCTGTTCTTGCTAAATCTTTGAAGAATAATTTGTGAAGCATAATTGATGTTGATTGGTTAAATGGACCCAGGGTGCTAATCACTAGCACCTAAAAGTGGGAAAAACATGCCTAGAATGAGAGTTCAAAACTACATAAAGCTGAAGTCCATTCTTCTCAAAGACCAAAATGGTGTAGGGAGGAGCAGTACCCCAAAATCACCGAAGGACAATGCTGTAAATATTCCTTTGTAAAAGATAATTTTTTAAATTAATTAAATGGTACCAGACCTGGTTTTGGGGGAGTACACAGAATCAATATTTTCCCTGCGCTTATTCTCTGAGAATTGTATCAGTAACTCCATGCTGCAGATTCTTGTTAATTATAAGAAAGAACTTCACAGTTAGCACTATGCATATTGGACCCAGTGGTCAATCCTCTTTTACACTAATATAAAGCACCACATAACTCTAAGATAATATTCTCACTAACATCCTCCTCTGATGCTACAACTTATCAAGGCCTAGAGGTGACTCTGGGTTCTCAAGAGCAATGACAATGGGGCAGAAGCTCTGACAGATCCTACCAGGGCAGAAAGGAGGGAGAAAAGAGAAAGAACATTTATTAAGTGCCTATTGTGCGTCAGGAACTGTGCTAAGCATTTTTTTACAAATATTGTCTCATTACGTTGGTCTTCTCCATAGGTGAAGGCATTCAACTAAGCATGAAATAGTCAGGTCCACAGGGCAGACTCTGAGAGGGTCTGAGGCAGCCACAAATCACTTCTTCTCCTTGACCCTCTCAGCGTCACTGCCATAAGTTTTGGTTTCAAGCAAAGAAAATAATTGTTCTCTACTTGAAGGTATTTTATTTTGTTCCTTTTGTTTTCTCCCTACTTGTAACTAACAAAAGGATTGGGAGATAGAAAGGATTTTTTTTTATTCATACTTATTTCTCATTTCAAAATTCTTTATATGGTAGGGCTGGAGAGAGGAACCAGTAACTCTCTCTTCAGAATGAAGAATCCCAGTTTGTGTATTAGTGTTTTAAAAAAAACTCAGGTAAGATTTTCATGGATTATTTTAAAAAGTATGTGTCCTTAATGTAAAGTTTATATTAGCAATATTTAATCATTTCTCACCTGTAAAGAAACAGAAGGTAAATATTCTTGCAGAGAATAATAAGCAAAGCTTTAAGATTCTTTCTGAGTTAAGTTCACTTTGTTTGCCAATGCATTGTTTATGTTTAGAGGTCTGTTATACTAATGCTATTTATAAATTATTTTCCATTCCCATACATAGCCAACTAAAGAACTTTTCCATGCACTCATGTCTGTAAAAAATTATTTTTCAATGAAGTTCCATTTGTCGTAACAGAAAAAAAGCAAATATTGTCTCATTTGATCCTCATAAAAACCCTGTGGGGTAAATGTTATTATTGCCCCCATTTTACAGTTGAGGAAATGAAGGCAGCCAGAAATTAAGTGACTTGCCCCAGGATCATGTTGCGAATAAGAGTGTGAGGGCAGATTTGAACTCAGGTCTTTCTTATTCCAAGGTCACTATTTTATCCTCTTCACCACTAGCTGGCTCTAAAAAAGATTTTGAAGGAAGGGCAAGCAATGAAGAATCTGCTGTAGTTATATTTTGAGAGGCTCATTACCCTACTAGTCACAGAATAACAGAATGTGAAAGTTGGAGGAGACTTTAGCATTCAACTAAGCCAACCTTCACACTAAAAGAATTCCCACTATGACATATCTTACTTGGAAATCAACCAGCCTCTTCTTGGGTATTACGTTTTTTCAGAGAAAGCAACTCGAGGTCTACTAAGTCTACTAAGTCACAGATGTGACGAAATCTGCACTGTATAAATACAGCAGCATTATGGATATTTATTGATCTTAAATAGAGTGGACAGGAACTCTTATGACTTTTTCTGGTGCGACTCCAGACCAGCACCAGTCACAGATTTTTGCTCAGTATAAGAAAGAACCTCTAATTCAATCAACAACTCACTAGATAAAAAAACATTATTGTAAGGCAACAGGGAACCAATAACTAAAAATAAAACTGCCCCATCCTCAAGAAGCTTGTGTAGCAGGTGCTGCATCTTGGTTAGATGTCAAAGATGCCAAGATCACCCACTGCATTCCAAGCCATTGCCACTTGGCCTGACTTTTGTCTTGTTGCTGGACTTCAATGACCCTGGAAAAGAGAGGGAGGCTAACAACTTTGTGGAAGACATTAGCCTTCACAATGTGATGTCATCAGTCCTCTTTGAAGACAACAGATGAATGCCACCACCACATTTTATTGAAGGGAGCCAAAATGTATACATATAAGTAAACTCAAATCAAAGGCAAAGGTAAACAAAGCAGTTTCATGATGGCAACTGGATTCCAACCGAAGGCATTAGGAAAAGCCTTGTGTAGGGGGAGGCACCAGAGGTTTGCCTTGAAGGAGCTAAAGTCCTTATGATTAGTCTTGTTAAAAAATTGAATGAGTTGTCTCAGGAGTCAATAATTCGCAGTCATTGGAAGTTGAAAGACTGAATGACTGCTTGTTGGTATGTAATGATCCATTCATTAGATGGGGGCTGGTTAAATAGGTCCTATTATTCCTTCTGTGTCTAGGAAATCACACAAGAATATATCAAGTATCAACAAGTCTTGACTTATTTCCTTTCCATTTACTAGAGACTGAGAACTATTTATTTGCACTGGCAGCAAATTAAGCAACTTTTCAGGCAACACAATTAGCTCCAAAGGTGTGGGGCTTCAATGAAGACATTCAACTTATGGCACCTCAGTATCCAGAACAGCAGGTAAAAGATCAAGACTTGTAGTTATAAACATGAGCCCCTAAGATGGTTACATGGGAAAAATAAAAGACTAGAAGGTGCTGGGAAAGTGGAGGAATACCTGGACAAATCTTCCTGAATACAAAGAAAGATCTAAGAATCATAGAATTTCAGAAAAGTTCTTGCTAGAGGAGAAAAATCACAAACCCATGTTCACTGGATCCATTACAAATTTATGTTACAGAATTTCAACTGGGATTCCTTTGTATCTCCCTAACCCTGACTTTTTCCCAGTTTTGTCTTCTTATATTTTACTCCCTTCTACAAATTCTACAATCTAGCCGTAATGGTCTACTTACTATTTCTTGAACACTACACCATCAAACTATCTCCAATCTCCATTCTTTTTGCACGGTTGTTCTCTAAATCCAGAATACTCTCTTTTCTCACCACTACCTTCTAGCTTCCCTGGCTTCCTACAAGACTGAGATCAAATCCCTTCTTTTTTCAAGATGTCCCTGCCCCCTCTCCACTTTTCCCCCAACCTATTGCTTTAGTGTTTTTCTTGTAAGATAGCCTTCCATTTTTTACTGTGCATATCTTTTCTACACAGTTATTTGCATGCTATCTCTCCATTAGAAAATGAGTCCTCTGAGAGTGGGGGCCTATGTTTTTGCCTTTCATTGTATCTACAGTACTTAGTAAAGTCAAATTGTGAACTCTTAATAAGCGAAGTACTTGTAAACCAAGTACTTACTGACAAATACAATACTTAACAAATACTAACGAACTGAGAATGGAGAGGTGTGCTGGAACCATTTCACATATTTGTACCTTGGAAACTGGCAAACAACACAAATCAGGCCTTAATTTATTGGACTCTTGGTTTAGTTTAAACTTAAGGTGATGGAGAACATGTTAATAATGCGATTAAACTTAAAAGGGTGTTGCGGGTATTTTTTTGGGGGCGGGGAGAGTTGGTTCTCAAACATTGATCAGCACACTGCTTATCCAATCATATCCAAAAAGTGATTCCCTCTATAATACACTAGTCAACTGATCACTCAGCTACTGCATAAAAACCTGCAATAAAAATGAAAAAAAATCACCTCTTTTTTTATTTATTTAAATTTATTTATTTAAGTTTTCAACATTCATTTCCACAAAATTTTGGGTTCCAAATTTTCTCCCCATTTCCCTCCTCCCACACCAAAGCACCAAGCATTCTAATTGCCCCTATCACCAATTTGTCCTTCCTTTTAACATCCCTTCCTTCCCTTATCCCCTATCTTCTCTTTTGTCCTATAGGGCAAGATAAATTTCTATACTCCATTACCTGTATTTCTTATTTCCTATTTGCAAGAACAGTACTCAACAGTTGTTCCTAAAACTTTGAGTTCCAACTTCTCTTCATCCCTCCCTTCTCACCCATTCCCTTTAGGAAGGCAAGCAATTCAATATAGGCCATATCTGTGTAGTTTTGCAAATGATTTCCATAACAGCCATGTTGTATAAGACTAACTATATTTCCCTCCATCCTATCCTGCCCCCCATTGCTTCTGTTCTTTCTTTTGATCCTATTCCTCCCCAAGAGTGTGGACTTCTAATTGCTCCTTCCTCCCACTGCCCTCCCTTCCATCATCCCCCCCATTTTCCTGTATTGTAAGGTAGGTTTTCATACCAAAATGAGTGTGCATTTTATTCCTTCCTTTAGTCGAATGTGATGAGAGTAAGCTTCATGTTTTTTCTCTCACCTCCCCTCTTTTTCCCTCCACTGAAAAGTCTTTTACTTGCCTCTTTTCTGAGAGATAATTTGCCCCATTCTATTTCTCCCTTTCTCCTCCCAATATAGTTCTTTCTCACCACTTAATTTCATTTTTTTAAGATATGATCCCACCCTATTCAATTCACCCTGTGCACTCTGTGTGTGTGTGTGTGTGTGTGTGT
>CM053769.1:217663081-217693725 GCA_028658325.1 Potorous gilbertii
TTACTTGACTTTTGGATCCTTTGTCAAGAGTAGGGTATATTCTGGGGGTCTGCAAAATCTCAGTTTCTCCAAGGTGGCACAATGAAGCATGTACACTGGTCTGGGAGCAGGAAGAGATTTTTGTGCCCAGAATCTAAGCAGTTACCTCTCCACAGCCACCTGGCCTCCAGTTCCACCAAACTAGCACTGGGGGGGCTGAGATTCAGTCAAGCTGTGGGGGCAGGGCCACCATTCAGTGGGAGACAAAGACCAGCTCCCTCAGGCCCTCTACACAGGGCCAAGGTAATAATTAGCTCCTCAGTGCCCCCAAGGGATTATGATTCAACAATGAATGTGGGCTTCTGTAGGGGCTGAGATGGAAACTGCTGCCTCCTGTCATGGCCTCTCCTGTGGCTGCCTAAGGTCAGAGCTATGGCAAGGCCCTTCTCCCTTCCTGGCCAGCTGAAAAATCCCTGTCACTGACATTTGGTACCTGTGGGTTGAGGGATCTTCGAACCTGCTGCTGGGACTGGGGATTCTGAGACTGGAGATTCCACCCTCAGGGGCTGTTCAAAAGCCTCAATGTCAAGGCTGGGCTAGGCTCCACTCCATGTCTGGTGCAACAGATGTTTCCCATGGGCCTTTCAGGTCACTCTGGGTTGGAAATCTCCTCCACTTTGTTGTTCTCCACTTCTGCTGCTCCAAAATTTGTTGAGAGTCCCTCTTTACAGGTATTTTATGGGCTGTGTGAGGAAAGCTTGCCTTTGTGTGTCTTTCTACTCTGCCATCTTGGCTCCACCCCAAAAAAATCACCTCTTGAAGCAACTCATTCCACATTTGGATAGTTTCTCATTGTTCTGGCTCTCCCTCATGGACAAAACAGAACAAGTCTAACACCTCTTCCACATAACAGCCCTTGAACACTTGCAAATAGCTATCATTGTAATCCTGAGTTCTCTTCTCTAGCCCATATGATCCTTATATGACATTAACTAGAGACCCTTTATACCCTAGTTGTCCTCCTCTGGATGCTTAACAATGCACTTCCTAAAAGAGGGTGCCAAGAACTGAGCACAGCACTCTAGATGAGATCTGACCAAGGGAGAGTACCATGCCACTATCGCACCTTTAATCTTGGACTCTGTACTTCTCTTAATGAAATCTTAGATAACATTAGTTTCCTTTGCTACTGTCATGCTGGTCATGCATACTGAACTTGCAACCTTCTAAAATCCTCAGATTTTTTTAAAAAATGAGCTACTTACTCATCTTGCCTTCCTATCATACACTTGTGAAAATTGATTTTTTTGAAGTCTTATAAAAATTTACATTTATTCCTCCTAATTTCATTTTATTTGTCTCAGTTGGATGGTCTAGCCCAGAGGTTCCCAAAGTGGGTGATACCACCTCCTGGAGGAGTGCTAGAATGATAAGGAGGAGCAGCATTAGCCTCAGGGGCAATTGAGGGGTATTGAATAAAAATAAGGGGGTAATACAAGCATAAGGAAAGAAGAGAAGAAAAAATTTTTTAAAACCATTCCTACATGCTTTATCTGTTGTATAACAGAGTTAAAGCTGTAGTGATTACATTATTTTCCACATAAACACACAAAATGCAAGTTATAACTCATCAGTGGTCAAGTTCACCAACAGGTCTTAACAAGCAAGTGTTGGTAGGCACATTTTCGGGAAAATCCAGCATGTATCAGCAGGAATATGTGCATATAATGACTTGTTTACAATACAATACTATCTGGTTACATTATACAATATTATATCATCAAAATGTCAATACAGGAAAAATCCCACAAATTTACAATAAAGTGTCATTTTAAAAAAAAATAATATTTCATACTTTTTTGAAATTATGCAAACTTTTTTAAAAATTAAAGGGTTAAAGAAAGTAGATTTCCAGGGTGGCTCTGAGTAATTTTTTTAAAGGGGTTATAAGCCAAATAAGTTTGGAAACCTCTGCTCTAGCCTATCAGAAGCTTTTGTTCTCCATCTTCTGTTTCTCAGTGTCTTAGTCATCTTTTTATCATGTGCAGATCTAATACCTATACCATCTAAAACTTTATCCAAGCTATTGATAAAAAAGTCAATAGCAGAGGGTCAAGAACAGATCCCTGGGGCATAACAGAGGAGACTTCCTTCTACTTACCATCAAGCCTGTCTTTAGATCCAGCTGTCTTTTCTACTAGAATAGCATAAAAGAGTTCCGGGGAAATGATGAGGATAGTTCAGGATGAGGTCCTGAACTATTTATACTCCAAGACTCAAGGTCTAGAAATCTACAAGTTTAAAAACAAGAGTCAAAATCAGCAATGAATCAAAGAATAAAGTGTCCCACAAAGTGTAAATACAGCCCATAACATTTCTCTTAGCCTATTAAATTTAATCAATATAACCTCCTAGAGAGAAAAAGGAAGAGTTCCAAGACAAAGCCAAGTTCCTGAACCCAACCAAGCAGAGGAGTTCCAGGAATTACCAAGAACTACAACAAAATAATAGCAGGGGATAGAACTTTGATGTGTAAGAGCAAAATTGCCCATAACTAGGCATGTGTGTCATGTGGACTGTGAAAGCTGAGGGTAAAAGTGGTCAATACTTGAGTGATTCCAGCTGACTTTTGAGGGGGAACTTTGACCTTATGGGAGTATATTGTAAGTTTGGAAGAGTGCATAGATACCTAGGGGAGGAGAGGTTCCTTGAGGGGTGGATTGAGTCTTGAAAATACAAATTTTTCCCTTTTCTCAGAGAGATTCTCAAATAAGTCCAAAAATCAGTAAAGGGCCTTAGGGAAGGTAGAGCCTCCACAAGTAGGGAATAAGAGTTATTTTGACTATTCACGGATTCATATGCAAATCTTTTACATTTTGCATTTTTGGTTAAATAAAGACTTATGGTCAGTGAATTTTAGCCTGAGTGCTTGAAGGTGAGCTGATAACCTTTTTAATCTTTCACTTCCATTGTGAAGAACTTGACACAGCTATATACTAAGCTCCCAGAGCAAGTTTGGGTGTAACACCAATCACAACAGCACAACCAAGGGGCTGGTGCTGTGAATAATTTCAAGGGTCTAATGGCATAGTATAATGAATTCTCTGTTCAGCAATAAACTAAACATTGTTCAATAAAGTAAAGCATGACATTCATAGCAATATCCCTAAGTAAAACATAATATATACAATTATATATATATATATATATATATATATATATATATATATATATATATATATGTACATATATATGGAGAGAGATTATAACAATAGCAATCAAGACCAAGTATCCATAAAGTCCTTTATCAAAGTACCACACTAACCACCCCTAAGTCACAGTAATCTCCTTAATCAATGCCAAGTGTCCAAGTAAATACTTCTTTCATCTAAACTCAAGGTTAACTTCCAAGTCCCATGGCTCTTCCTCTGTGGGATGACCACTCCTGACTCTTGCCTGGATTCACACATAGGTAGCTCTCTGTTCCTGTTCCTGGTCTCAGCTCCACTCTGCAGTTTCTGCCTCAGGAAAACAAAGCTCCACAGGACAACAATACTAACACATACCAGCAGCACCATCATCTCAATTCACCTCCAAAATCCAGAGACTCTGTGTCAACAGCTCTCAAAAGGGGGTGCTTCCTTAACAACTACCCAGAGTCTCATCAGGCATACGAACCTTCTTCCAAGCCCCCAAAGCAAAATCTCATCTCAAAGTATATACACACTTTTCAGAGCAGGAGGACTTTATGACCCTCCTGACCCAGTGCTTCATGGAAATTAACAAAAACTTCCCTCAATGGGCTTCTGGTGAGGCCTATTAATGGATGGGGAAGGTCTTTAACTCTAATTAACTTTACATTGGGTGAGGAAAAAAAAAAAGCCAAATTCTGATATTCCCATGGGAAATCCCAAGGGAAGGCATAAACAAAAAGAATGATTTAAGAGCTAACTCCAATGTCAAGCTGGGACTTTGGTTTTGGTCCAAGATCATAACCATTCTAAGTCAATAATTCCTAAAGCTATGGAATCTTTTTATCCCAGGGTCAGCTTTTAATACCATAAGATATTCTCCCACCCTTCATGATATATGATAGCGTGGAAGCCTGCAAAATTATGAAACCTTAAATCCACCTTTTCCACCAGAGCCCTTGCAAATATTTTAAATTATGTTGTCAACTTGCTTTTGCTAATAAAGTCTGTCAAAAAAAAGTGAGAAATCTAAAAGAAAAAATAAAACTCAAAACTTTGGCAATCAATCTGAGCACAAAACAATTTCCAAAAAGTAAAAGAAACATTTTAAAAACAAAGAGAAGAAGTGAAAGTTATTTCTTTACCCTCTGAGTATAGTATGTGCCTAGCATGTAGTGAGTGCTTAATAAGTGATTTTTGACTAAGTTTAGTAGAGATTAAATCAATGGAGAAATAATCTATGACAGATTACTTTTTAAAAATTAAATAACTATTAAGGAAACCACAACTTCAATTGATCCATTCTGTTTCATGAACATGGATCATACCACTAAACCCTTCTCTGGTCCCCAGCACCAATTAATGCTTGCCATTTGTCACGAGCAGAACCAGGCTAGAGAAGGTGCATGACTCAATGTAGATTCATGCTAGCTGTCAGGTGAGGCCAAGTGGCAAAGGGAGAGAAGCTTGAGGACTACTTAAAGGACTACTAGATCAGTACAAGCATCCCTTACCTCATACTATAGATCCATTTCTGAAAATAATAATTATGACTGATATTTAGGTAACTCTTCAAGGTTTGCAAAGCACTGCCCGTATTATTTTATCTTCACAACAATCCTGTGAGGTAAGTACTATGTTTTACAGATAAGGAAACTGAAGCACAAAGAGGTTAAGTGATTTACCCAGAAAACAGCTAGTAAGAGTCTGAGGTTAGATTTAAACTCAAGTCTTCCTGACTGAATCCAGTGTTCCATCCACTGCACTGTCTTACTGCCTCAAAGTTCTGTATGAAGAGAATGTTGGTATATCTAATACTTAGACTCTGGGAAAGCTTGGTATTTAAAGAAATCTTATAGTGAATCCTTTTGCAAAGTCAATAATCACTCCCAACTTATCTGCGTAAATCCAGATTTTCACAGACATGCTTTGTTTGAATTAACATACATCTATAACACAGTTAAAAGCAAACACAGTAGCTTCTAAGAACCACTGACACTGAAGAGCGAAGTATATGGTTCATAGGCACTGGAAAGAGAAGAGTATGCCAGGATTTTAAAGAGGAGGAAAATGGTTTTAGGTGCATCATTATAATCATATGACAGGGTTTGGCAACCAAGAAACCCAGTTGAGCCACTTTTCGGTAATATTCATATGGCTGCCAGCCAGCAGAGTCCTTAGCATTATTAAGAAATTGTCAAGGCTTTTACTTGGCACTGTCCCATCTCCTTACAGTCAATCATCAATCAATTAACAAATCTGCAGTGAGACCCTAGTCAAATGTTATGATAGAGCTCTCTTCCCTTCACAGACCCCTCCACACACCTAGCCCAGAAAACAAGGGCCCTAATACTGCCTAAATTTCTGATGTTCCAAATTTCCCTACTGCAGCTTTGGAAACAAGCTTGTGAAACTCTCAGAATTTCCAGATGACCCAGATATTCCATACATCAACACTTCCAACCGTTCAGTGAAGGGTAAGGGCTTGGCATATCTAGGTATTAGGAGGAAAGTAATCTGATTTTGTGAATTCCATTATTTATACTAAGGTGTAAATTATTGTTGGGCTTAACTCTAAGAAGGACTGCTTGCATTTTAAAAAGAAACTTGTTAACTCAAATAAAACTCTAATTAGTGGAATGTATTCCATTCAAACTGCTCACAGTGATAGGTAAATTTGTAACAGTAATCCTCAAAACAACCACAGAGAAAGACAACTGGTATGTGAGATTATGCATCTACTGGCAATGGGAAGAAAAAAAATTAAAACACAGAGAGAAAGTTAAAAATGACTCGTCCTGAATAGAAAGCATAGTCACAGGAAAGTTCTATGTAGCAAAGAAAATGTTTAGCAAAACATCTCATGTAATTCTTGTAGAAAAATAAATGGGAGATATGACAGGCTTATGTGATAAGATAGATGAATTTAGAACCAATTGAAGGGCCAGATTCCCAAAAGTAGTCATCAGTGATTTGATATCAACTTGACAAAAGATATCTAGTAGAGTGGCCCAGAGATCAGTGTTTGGCCCAATTCTATTTCACATTTGTCAGTGATTTAGATAATGACTTAGATAGCATGCCTGTCAAATCTGCAAATGACATAAAACCATGAGGAAGAGTGCCATGTCACCATCTACCTACTGAAAATTTTCAACTATATCCATGACACCTCAGACTCAACATATCCAAAATGGAACTAATTATCTTTTCCCCAAAATCCACTTCCCTTCTGAACATCCCTACTACTATCCAAGGTACTACCATTCTTTCAGTCATCCAGATTCTCAACCTTGGGATCATCCTCAAATATTCATTCTCACCATATTCTCACTACACACACACACACACACACACACACACACACACACACACTCACACACACTCGCACACACACACATTCTCTCTCTCTCTCTCTCTCTCTCTCTCTCTCTCTCTCTCTCTCCCTCTCTCCCTCTCTCTCTCTCCCACTATCATCAGTGGCCAAATCTTGTCATTTGTATACCCACAAATCTCACACAAATGCCTTCACTCCCATTCTACCAGCCCAATTCAGACCCTCATCATCATCCACCTGGACTGTTGTTAATGCCTCCTAGTTGGGCTAACTGCCTCAAGTTTCTCTCCACACTCCAAGTCACTCTCTACACAGCTGTCAAACTGATTCTCCCAAAGCACATATCTAGACATACCACTTCCCCACTGGTAAATTCTAGTGACTTCCAATGACCACTAGGATTAACTTGATACTCTTCTGTTCAGCATTTAAAGCTCTTCAGAGGTTTACCCTTTCCTACCTTTCCACTCTATACATATTACTCCCCTCCATGTACTCTAAAGTCTAGTCATATTTATTATTTCTTGCACGTGACACTCCAGCTACCATCTCCATCCTCTCTACTGATTATCTGTCCCTCATGCCAGTTTATAATCTCCCTTCCCACCTTCACTTCTTGAAATCCATGATTTCCTTTGAGACTCAAATATCATCTCTTATAGGAGATCTTTCTTGGCCCTGCCAGCTCCTACTGTCTCTCCCTCTAAGTTTACTTTATACCTATATTTTACATGCATTTTGCCTTTTCACATATGATCTCCCCTATTTGAATATAAATTTCTTGAGAGCAGGGATCGTTTTGTTTTCTTTCTTCTTTTTATGCTCAGTATTTAGTACATTGAGCACTAATCATTTGATTTAATTTTAATTTAATTAATTTTAATTTAATTTAATAATTTAATGTCTATTGATTTAGCTCTGCTTGTTTATCTAGATATTTACTAACCATTCCTTTAATAATACAGTAAATAATTTTACTAGGAATGAAAGTCAAGTTTGTTGACCTATACTTTGCAGTTTCTACTTTTTTCCATTTTCTGAAAATCAGAACATTTGCCCCTTGCCAATCCTTCATTACCTTTCCCATTCTCCACAATCTATTAAAGATCTCTCACAGTAGTTCAATAATAACATGTGATAATTCTTTCAGTGCCTGGAGATGTATTTCATCTGGGCTAGGTGATTTAATCTCATCAACTAGGTGATCTCTCACTATATTTTTCTCTTGGATATCAGTTTCCTATGAGCCTCATTTTTTCTGATCTTTCCAGTCCAGACAGAGAAACAAAAACATCATTAAGAATTGAGAAGTAATATTTTCTCTCTGCCCCCCATTATTATTGATCCCATCCACTCCTAAGCACTGGTCCTATCCCTTCTTGATCTTTCTCTTTTCTCAGTATAGCTTTTGGTGGTTGTTGTCCTGTGCTTTCCTCATCCATCTCAATTCATTTGGAATTTTAGCACTCCTGACCCAATCCTTATGGCATTATTTTAGGTTTTCTTATTCATTCTGTGTTAAGTATAAAGGTCATTTCATACTTTAAGCTGGCTAGTTCATTTCCTGTGACTACAAGGCACTGTAACATGCAAAGTGGCCATACCCCACTATCTCAGCCGACAGGCTAAGCCAGGTTGATGGTCATCAACAGGCTTCAAATCCAGCAGTGAGTTAGAGGGATGTCTGTGCCAAACATGTGAATACCTTCCTTGGCAGAATAACCGTGGAGTGCTTAGAGCTTGATCAGGCATTGAAGATGCCAAGGTCATCCACTGGATCCTGGCATGTCACTGTTCATCCTGACTTTTGTCCTGCCACTGAAGACTCTGGAAGAGAGAGTGAGGCTGATGACTTTGTGTAACTCTGCCAATGCACATGGGAGTCAAGACATCACCCCATGATGTTCATGGTCCTCCTTGAAAACAAATACCAAACAGCATTCCCTGTTCATCTACATTGTTCTTTTCAGACAACACCTCTTTTTCTTCCTTGTCTGAATCATGGGGCATATGAGAGATTGAAGTGACTCGGTCAGGATTTCAAAGCTAGCATGTATTAAAGGTGGCACTTGAATCTAGGTCATCTTGACTCCAACTCCCTATCCACCATACCAGGCCACCTCTTAATGCAAAATGAATGACAGGACACGTGCTCCAAGAGACCTAGAGTACCCTGGACAACCCCAATTATAAGTGCTATTTCCAAACACATCTTCCTAACATTTGGAAAGACTGCCAGGTAATTCCATTAGACCTTTTGTTTGTGAGGGCTCTGACAACTGTGTATTTTTATGTGTTCTGTTACTGAAGCAGACCTCCTGATTCTCTGGCTAGGTTTATTTATTTTTAATAACCTACTTAGCACTTCCCACTTCAAGAGATACATTTCCTTTACTGCTCATTTACCACCTTCTCACAGTTACAGGGGTGGGAGAGAAGAAATATCCAGGTGGACTGGTGAGTTGTTTTTCTGTAATGAGTAACCAGTTTATCACCTTCGAGCAGATAACCAAACTGCCAGACAGGCTGCACACCTGCTTCCCTTTCCTTCTCATGTATCAGTGTTGGCCTGGAGCCAAGCAGATCCTTTATATGGCAACAATAGTCTTTGACACCTCTCCAGAGACCAAGCAGAAGGTGTGGTCCATCTTCCCTCATCCTGAATAATCCATTTTCTTAAGTCAACATTTTTTTCCTGCCTGCCAGTTCCTGCAAAGGTGAAGGTGCCTCCTTCTGACCCTGCTGATAGAAAGTTCCCACAGGAAACCTTTGATGAGTTAGCTCTCGCTTGGAACTTGTATTGCAAGAAGGTTTGTCCCTCATTCTCTGAGAGGACCAGGAAATCAAGAAGGTGATGCCATGACTTGCAACAAAATGGATTTAAGTGAGGGAGGACTGTGCAAAACCATCAATCTCACTTTCTCCTCCAGAGTCATCTGGGTTATATAGATCAGAACCACTGGAGAAGGCCCTCACTCAAATGCTTTAGGATAAAGCTTTGCTAAGAAACATCCAGCAGAGGGCACTGGAAAAAAAAGCTCTCCAATTCTCAAATGACATTTGGTTCAGTGACTTACAGTATATTAACAAATTATTAATTCATCCTCCTATAGGGGTCAAAGGAAATAGGGCTGAAGACTCCCTTAAAGATCATCTACTCTAGAGCCTCTTAACCTTTTTTTTTTGCCTCATGGCCCCCATAGCACGAGCTCCCTTCTCACAATAATGTTTTTAAATAACTGGAGGAAATACTAACTTTCAGTTAGAGGTTAGCAGAAATTTCTTTTCCCCTCCAAGTTCACAGAGCTCCACAAAAGATGGTAGAGCTAGGTCTCTAGTAGTGCAAAAATGAGCCTTCCAATGTGGTTGTATGTATTCAAATTTGCACCATTCAAAGTCATAACTGTAAAATGTAATCACTGGTTCCAGCTCAGTGGAAATAGGCAGTGTGAATTCAAGAGGATTCAAAATTTGTGCTAATCAGGATCTGGCTGTACCGTAGAAAACAAATGGTCCTCCAGGTTTTGCTTGAAGACCATTGGAGAGAGAGAACCTATTATAGTCTGGAGCAACATGTTCTACTTTTAGGGCCCCTAGGTGGCATAATAGAGAGGGTTCCAGGCCTGAAGTCAGGAACACTCATCTTCCTAAATTCAAATCTATCCTCAGACACTTACTCGCTCTGTGACCCTGGGCAAGGTATTTTACCCTGTTTGCCTCAGTACCTCATCTGTGAAATGAGAAGGAAATGGCAAACCACTCCAGTATCTTTGCCATGAAAACCCCAAAAGGGGTCACAATGAGTCAGACATGACTGAAAGGAATGAAGAACAAATTCTATTTTTGGATGTTACAATGGTTAAAAAGTTTTCCCTTTCATAAATCTGCCTCTTTTAAACTTCCACCCATTGCCACTTGTTATGTCCTCTAGAACCAAACAAAAAACAAATCTAATCTCTTCCATAGCCTTTCAAATACTAAAAGACATGTATTATCGTCCTACTCTCTCCATTAAATTTTCTTCTTTCTAGGATAAAATCTCCAAATCTGACAAAAGGTCCTTCCCCAGCATAATCTGGAGGCCTTTTGTCATTCTAGGTACAATCTTCTGAATGCTTCCCAATATTTCAATATACTTCTCATACTTTTTTGGGGCTGCTCATTCACTTCTAGTATCTACCTGGCACTCACTTCTCACCTGTAGCTCCAAGGATCTGTAGCATGCACACTGGCCACATCTCAGTAAAACATCTTGGCAGATGGGTTAAGTCAGGTTGAGGGTAACCAACTGACCTCAGACCTGTCAGTGAATTAGTGGGGTGTCTACAACAAGCATGTGAAAACTTACCCTGGAAAAATAGGCAGATGAAAACAATTTGTTTCAAAGACCCTGAAGATGGTTGAAGCAGAGACTGTGCAGTACTTTGAGCTTGCTCAGAAATTGAAGGTCATCCACTGCATCCTGAGTCATTCATTACCAGTCACCTTAACTGCTACTGACTTCAGTGAATCTAGAAGAGAGACAAAAGATGAAAACCTTTTGTAACTCCACTTCAATTCACCACAAACAAGACATCACCACAATGGTTCTCTTCCAAAACAAAGGACAGTGTCCTAAATGAAGGAAGTGATAGTTCTGTCCTACTCTACCCTATATACCCCATCCAGAGGATGGATCCAATTCTGGTTACATTTTGGATTTGGTGTATATAGATTTTATACTTTTAAATAATTCTTTCATTGGAGTTTATTTCAAAGCTCAATGGTTTAAATAAACCTAAATTCAAGATTTTTTTTGTTGTTGTGAGATAATACTTTATCTTTCTTGTAGGACAAAAACCTATTCTTTCTAGCAACTTGGTTCAGTGTAGATTTATTATGTAATAGTTCTAATAAATTTCTTAGAGTATTTTGATTTTATAAAAAATAAGGGTCTATTTTCACCCACATGTACTCCTTAGTTTAATTTTAATCCAGCCATACTCATCAACACTTCTGAAGAAAGGGAAGTTAAGCTTATAAGCCACTAACAGCTTTTAAAAATCATAAACAAATAGCTCCTTCATGGTAGTTAACATTATAAAGATGAAGGTATATTTTAAATGGGAAATTATAAACCTAAGTCTATATTAAAATATTTAATACAATTTAAATAACAATCTATTAATTTAACTCATGACCTGGGGCTAGTCACTTAATTTCTCTGACCTTCAGGTTCCCCACCTATAAAATGGGAATAATGATACTTTTTTATGAGAGCATGATGAAATATAATTAAACCTTACAATGCTTTTAAAATTCTTGGATGGAGGTTACCACATCAGCATAGAGAATTAACCAAAGCCAAATATTCATTGAATACCTCCCAGGTACAAATCACAAAATACTCCACAAATCTTAATGTACAACACAAATGTGAAATATGATGGTTGTTACATACTGTGAACTTTGGAAGATACAGAGATAGAAGTCATTTTACTTGTCTTTGATTAAAGATGACAAGGAGTGTGGCTCAGTGGGAAGGACATAGGATTTGCATCTGAATCCCAGATCTTCTGCTTTGCCTATGAGACCTTAGGCAAGATATCTTCCCTGGACCTAAACTTTCCCTCTATAAAATGATACAGTTGGATGTGATCTGGAAGGCCCCTTCTGGTTCTAAATCTAGATTCAGATAACTATCTATGGTAAGTATTACATATCATGTTCCTAAGGCACAGGTCTAACCATTTCACTCCAAGGCTCGAAAACCTTCAGTGTGTCTCCCTATTTTCTCTTGAATAAAATACAGTCTCCTTAACCTGACATTCAGTGCCTTCTACAAATCCAGCTCTCCTTTCCAGTCTTATTTCACACACCCTGATTCTCCAGACTACATCACCATGTCTCAGATGCTATCTGCCTCCATTCTTGCAGGTCCCTTCTCCCACTGGTGAGTTCTTCTCAACCTCCATTTTAGGGAAAGGCCCTGGACCTATGATCCTTCATTGTCTGGACTTAATCACCATGCCTTGCCGGATACCTCCTCCTACTTTTCAACTTTCTTTTTATAGGTTGTCTTCACTTACATTAGATTATAAGGTCCTTAAAGCCAGGAACTCTCTTTCTTTATTTGTACCGTCAGCACTTAGCATAGTGCCTGGCATGTAGTAAGGGTTTAATAAATGCTTATTAACTAACTATAAATATTCCAACCAAACTAGTCTATTCCTGCTCCCCAAATTTAACATTACATAACACATCATTCTCATAAGCTGTCCCCCATACATAGAAAATACATGCTACTCATCTCTGACTTTGAAAAGTCTTATGTTTCTTCTCAGCTTGGGTGCCATGAAACTTTCTCTGAACCAACCACTTCTAATGTTCTCACCCACCTCAAGCTATTTTTTTATTTCCTTATCAGTGTACATGCTATATCTCCTCCTAAACCATAATATAAGCTCCTTGAGGGCAGATTATTTCATTTTCAGCACTGTACCTTGACTTAAAAGGGAGTTTAAGAAATGTTTGCTTAATTGAATTGAATTGAATGAGAATAGAAAAAAATATTTATATTTATATAAATATATGTATATATATATATATGTATAAAAAATGAAGTAACATAAAAGACCATACTGAAGTTGCAAATCATTAAAAGTTCTTTTTAAAAAGATTTAAGTTTAACAAAATCCCTTTGGAAGCTTGAATGTTATCTTACCTCTCCAAAGGATAACTATAGTTTTGTGCTAGGAAGGTTTGGTAATAAAATGTTGAACATTTAAAGTTCTTAGTAAATAGAACTCTGCAGGCAGCTACTCACCTAGGAAGAGTAGATTTCTTCTAGGCAAGTAGGAAAGAAAACTGACTTCCCTTTTCTGACACCTATCTATCCCCTGAGGAAGAGTAGAAGGATTCAGTGAAGAAGGCTAATATATTTCTGCATTTATTGGCTGACTCATTCCAGTCTACTATGATCAAGGTACAAGGCCATGACTAGGGATTTTGGTACCCAGGGCAAATTGAGTTAAGGGTAGAGTTGTGATGGTGATAATGATGATGATGATGATAAGCATTTAAATGTGTTATGTCATTTGGCCCTCACAATAATCATGTGGCTTAGGTGCTCATATTACCCCCATTTTGCAGGTGAGAATCTAGGATGAGAGAGGTTACATAGCTAGTATCTGAGGCAGGATTCAAATTTAAGTCTTCCTAATTCAATGTGTTGAAGATAGTCCGCTCACTCTGGTTAGATACAATGATGCTGAGAGAAGTGCTGGAAAGAAGGCAGACCTAGAGATTGAGGTAAGATGTTCCAAGTGGCATTTCAAATAGCTTAACATGGTTGGTGCTTTGGTCCTTAATGAATGCTTACTCTCCATTCCCCCCACCCTTCCAGGAGAAGAGTGAGTCAGAATAATGTCACAGGGAAGACCATCCCGTCCCACCCCCAGGGATGTTAGCATGCCAAGACAAAGTTTCAACCATCTCAGCCTAGTTATAGCTCTGTTCAGTTACCAGGAGCAGGTAACTCAAACCTTGCTGATGTTTATTAGAGACTTTCTACCTTCATACTAATTGTCGTTGTAAGACCATATAATATTGGGTTTGGCCCTTGGGACTTTAGAAACTATTGTACTCCAATCCCTTCATTTTACAAGTAAGGAATCAGGCTGAGAGAAAGATTAAGTGACTTGTCTGGTTATACAGCCAGAGTCAGGGCTGAGACCCAAACCTCCCAACTTCTCATCTAATTCTCCTACACTCTCTATCACATACTCTTTTGACTCCTTGTGTATTGTCAGAAATTTTAAAGAACTTTCCTTTTTAAACTATCTGATTAAAAATTTTTTGAACCTTCTTGTTGACATGGTTTTTGGGACAAACAGAGAAAATTCCTCTTCTCATGCAAAATGCAATAAATTAATCGGTAGCTGCCAAAACACACAAAGGTAGGAGTTGTCTAAGCTACTCTACACCATTGTAAATGAGCAGCACATCTTAAGAGGAAAATTATAGGCTTAAATGTACAAAAGCAAGCATGATCGGCTTTTCCTGTAACTCCCTGGCTAGTTTTCAACACCACCAGAGTTAACCAGGTACTCTGTTACCACACAAGCTCTTCATACAATTTGACTCACTCAGCTCTCATGGGTCCCAAATCATGAAAACATCAACCCCCACTTTGTGGAAGGGAAACCTGATGCTGAGAAGCAAGATGGATTTTCTCAAGCATCATGACAAGAAATTCACATCATTATCTGAGAAAAGTATGCAGAAATACCTTAAATTCAGGCTGTCACCCACTCTTACATTTGGGGTGACTACATTTCTTTTGAGAACAAAATTGATTTACAGATTGGAATGAGGGGAACCAATTTATAATTCTCCCTTTTTTATTTTTCACAAGAGATTCATCAATCATTTCCACCTTCCCTTTTTAAAATGAAAACTCCACTTACTGTAATAATTCAAATTTGACATTATTTTAGTTGCTTCAAATAGTATGCTTAACATAGCTTGTGTTCAATTTTTACTACACAAACTATATGCGATTTCTTCCAAGTGGGGAACTTTCAAGGTAGAAAATCATGCCAACATTGAGAATTCAGAATGTCAGCTGTCTATAAATTAATTCATAAATCCTAGGGAGTTACTTGAGGCATCAGAAGTTAGATGACTTTCTCAGGGTCACTGCCTAATAAATATTAGAGACCAGATTTGAACCCATATCTTTGTCCCTCAAAACCTAGCATAATAATAATATGTGGTGCTTTTAAAGTTTATAAAGCACTTTCTGTGTTACTTCGTTTGATGCTCACAACCACCCTGTGACCTAGATGCTATTAGTATCCTCATTTGAACTCAGGTATTCCTGATGCCAAGTCTACCACTGTATCTACTGTGCCACTGCCAATACACCAACTAACTGCTTCTATCCACTTTATTAAGTGTTTACTGTTTATTATTCATCTCTTTCTTTGCATCTTTTTTGATGAAATTCAGATAAAAATAGTACTGGGAGAAGTCACTCACCTACTATTATTCATTAATATTTAGTATTCTATGGACTATTGCATATGTAGACAAAGTAACTGATTTTAGTAATTGAATAAATGTATTGGGACATAAGCTCATTTTTTGAAGGCTCACTAAAAGTATATTTGAGACAATTTCAGTAGCAGACAAGGTGATGATAATTTATGCTGCAACTTCTCTTTAAATCTTTTTTTTATTATAGTGTTGTGATTATGAGTATTTGGTATGACAGCATCTATGAAAAATGTTCTTGAATTTTAATGATCAATGTCACATCAAGGAGATTATGAGTAATGGTTCTAGCTGTGACAATGATCTAGTTCCATTCCAGCTTATTTGTTGAATTTTCTTTTTGGGGAGAGGGGAGAAGAGGAGGCAATTGGGGTTAAGTGACTTGCCCCAGGGTCATAAAGCTAGTAAATATCAAGTGTGTGGAGTTGAATTTGAAGTCAGATTCCCTTGACTCCAGGGCCAGTGTTCTATCCATTGTGCCACCTAGCTGCCCCGTTTTGTTGAATTTTCAAGGATGTTCTGAGGTTTCTAATATAAAGATCTGTTTTCTATTAGTTCATGAAAGATAGCAAATTTCTGATGCATCATTCTAATCACCAGGTTGTGTCTTCCTCAGTGTTTGGGAGGTGCTAAATTGTTGCAGAATTGTTTTCTGTATTGCACACTTTCTATTGTTTCCTTACATAATCCATACTGGTAAGCAAATCTATTCTCCTTAAGAATAAGCCTTCTATGATTTCTAATGACCTGGTCCGGAATAGTCATCATAAACCCCTCTGTTTCTATAAATAAATTCGTTTAACCCAGTAATTTGTTCAGTGCTTGTTTGTTGACTTATTATTGGTTGACAATATGTGGATGCTGCTCATTGAGGCCTTTTGTTTCCACTTATATATGAGTGATTTCATAATATTCTATCCAAAAGTAAAACATTTTTGCTCATATTCAACAAATCCAACAACATGAACCTATTGTCAGCCTCTGTTATTGCCTGGTGATGTGATATCAGCTTATTCTGATAGCATTTATATGAGCTTATATAGGAATACATATGTATATATGTGTGTGTTCACAAATATATGTGTATATGTAGGTAATCTAGAGAGTACCCAGAGATGTGCTTTGAGAACATCTGTCAAATCTCTTTCTGTTTTTTGATGAGAAAGTTTAAAAAAATTTTTTTATTTCTGCCTTAGGGTTATGAGACCTGTAAATCATAATTAATGTTGATTGGGTTGTTTGTATACTTTCAATGTCTCTTCACAGTTCCTAAAGCATAAGTTAAAACTGATGTCACATCAATGTTCATTACTTTTAATATGTCCTTCCCTGGGCTTTGATTTCAGTCTGATAGTGTCTCCTGACACACACAAACACAGTTTTCTCATTGACACATTTATGCTCAGTGTATCTTGCCTAGAGGAGATCAGGATATTTTTAGAAACTGTCTTCTTCCATTATTTAAATTCAACCTCCAGACTCAAGCTCAAAGCCTTCATCCTCCATCTTTTCTTAGTGTGATAGCTAGCTAACAATAAATTAACATTTATATAGCACTTACTATGTGCTAGGCACTGTGCTGAGCAATATATGTGTGTGTGTGTGTGTGTGTGTGTGTGTGTGTGTGTGTGTGTGTATAATTACATTTGATCCCCATAAGAACCTTGGGAAGTAGGTGCTAGTCCTATCCTCATTTTACAATTGAGGAAACTAAGGCTACCATGCAAGTGTTTGATACCTATTTTAGGGAATATTCCTTGATAGCTATCTCATTTTTCTAATTTTTTAAAAATTTTGTTTTATCATAGGTACAACTGCCACATATACCATTGTATGCAGGTCTTGTAGTGTTTTTATGTTGAGGTTTTTTTGGTCAAATACTGTGGGAGAATATATTCCTTCCTGGTGGTTCTAACAAAATTTACTCTTTTCTGATAAAGTTAATCTGCTGGTCTGGTTAATAAGTCAATAATATTTATTAAATTTCCACTGTGCACCAGGGATGATGTTAAGGGCTGGGGATACAAAAAGAGGCAAAAACTTGTCATTGCCTTCAAGGAAGTCACAGTCTGTATGGGGGAGACAACATGAAAATAAGATATGTAAAGGGCAAATCAGAAATAATCTCTGGAAGGAAGGCACTAACACTGAAGAGGACGGGAAAGACTTTTTGGGTTTTTTTGTTTGGTTTTTGTTTTTTTGTTTTTTTGCAAAAGATGAGATCTTTATTTGTGTCATTAACCTCAAAAGTGGATTTTGAAATCTGTGTGACCATGCCTCTCCAAATATCATTGTGGACATTGGTGCAGTTTCATTATTAGGTGTGATTTCTGGACTTTGCTTTAAGGGAAAATTTTCAGTATCAGGTCATGTAACTTTTGCCTCTTTATTTTTTTAGTAGTTCCTTGATTTCAACATTTATTTCGTCTATTTTGGATTTGAGATGAAGTTATTTTTTAAGATTAGACGGAACTGGTCCACTGTACATAGTTGGGTGACTTGGAGCTTTGAATACCATTAACAAAAGTAGTATGAAACCATTGTCTATAATTAGCATAATCGGTTTCCAGTTTTGTTATAGTATTGTATAGTATAGTATAGTATATATATTGGCACATAATGAAAACATTCCTACTTTAGGTCCATTTCATGAGCACTCATGGCTGGTTCACTTTAGTGTATTGAAGCACTTCTTGAAGTGAGGGCACAGGGAAGGGGAGTACCTATCTCTGATTTCTTTAAATGTATCTTGCCTTCTTGTAGTAGTACAGCATTAAAGTATGCCACATGGTCAGCTGCCCTCCATGTCAAGCTAATACTCCCAAAAGCATGGAACTCTATGTGCCTCCTCTATTCTTTGACTTTTAGGAATAATTGAATCACAGTGACTGGGTCAACTCAATCAGTGGCACCACCAGAGTCCAATTCCTGAGGCTTCACAGCTATTATAAGGCTCTCAGGGTTCATGAAGTCCCCAGTCTGCAAAGCCCCATGTAGCAATCCATTACTATTAATACCCTCCCTCGGGGCATCAATGGCGGGTTGGGCTTTGGGATAGGAGGGGACTAGCAGCAGCAATAATATTAGCATTAATGATTGTTCATCGTGATAGCTAATTTTCATATATTCATTATCTCATTTGATCCTTACACCAGTACTAGAAGGTCTCTTATTATATTAATTATAAATGTATTAGTTATGTATCATTACTATTGCCATTTTATAGAAAGGACGCCGTTATGCCATGCCTACCATGTGCCAGGCACTGTGCTACATGCCTTTTACAAACGTTATGGCATTTGATCCTCATGCAACTGTATGTATTGTGATAATGTGTAAGGTGTAATGTGTCATTTTATAGTTGAGGAAACTAAGGCTAGGTGACTTGCCCAGGATCACACAGCCAATGTCCTAGATCATATTTAAACTCACGTCTTCCTGACTCCAGGCCCAGGGCTCTATCCGTTGTACCACCAGCTGCCTCAGAAGCAAGAACAGAGTGAAGACTCAGAAACATTGTATGAATTGACCAGAGTCACACAGCTTTGAAATGCCAATGGTGGGATTTGAACCTAGGTCTTCCTGACCTCTCTCTCCATTACTTTATCATACTTCTTTTGCACATAAGGAAAATGAATTTAAAATTCTGAGGAAGCACTCTAAATCAGAGAAGTACTGACTAGCAAAAGCTAGCTACATATAGTTTCCTGATATTCCAAGGAAACCAACAAGAATGTGACAGGTGCCATCAGTTCAAATTAATCTTCTCTTGAATTCTCTATGAAGCAAAAAAATTCAAACACATTTAAAATATCTAGATATTACTGAGCAACTACTCCCAGTGATATCAGAAAAGAAGAAAGCTTCCATATCTCCCATATAGTAATAATTTTAAAAAGCTCCTGTTTTAATAGCAAAAAAGCTAGAAATAAAATAAATTCCCATTGATTAGGGAATGACATGACAAAATGTGTTATATGAACATAGTGAATTAATTATTACATTGAAATAAATGAGAAATACAAGACACCTAGAGAAGCATGGAAAGACTTTTACGAACCAAGGTAGATAAAAGAAAACAGAATCACGACAATACGACACTTTAAAGACAGATGACTTCTACAACCAGTATTAGCTCCAAAGGATACTAATAATATCACACATTTATATTGGATTTTTAGGTTTACAAAATACTTTACAAATATTACCTCATTTTATCTTCAGCAATTCCTGGTGCTAGGTGCGATTAACAACCTAATTTTACAGTGAGGAACCTGAGATAGACTTGCCCACTATCAAACAGGACTTCTGGACCATAGATCTAGTATTCTATCTTAGAATCTGCCTACCTTCCTACTATGCTACCTAGCTGCTAAAACATACCTCACTATTTAAAGTAGAGAGGGAAGGAGACTTGTGGGTGCCAAATCCTCCACACACTAACTTATAGAGTTGCTGTGTTGGTTGATTTTGCTTACATATTTTTCTTTGTAACAAGGGAGAGCTTTATGGGGAGAGTGGCTGATAAAATGGGAGAAACCTAGTATAAAAAACAAAAGGCATCAGTAATACTGTTTTAAAAAGAAAGAAAAAAAACATCAAGAATGGGGTACCCTTTCTGTTAAGATAAATCCTCTAGAGTATTATAATATAGCTGAAACAAATTGGAAAAACCCCTGTTAATCAAGGACCATGTTTTATCTTTATGTCTCTCCAGAACCTTGTACTATGGTTAGTACCTGATTTGGGATTGATGATCCAAGCCCCAAACAGCAACAAGAGAGATTAGGTTCTATAGACTTCATGCCCCCATCAGCCCTGTTGGGCTGATGCTAGACATTGTGAATATTTGAAACCATGTTCCATGTTTACATTTTAAGGATTTTCTGTAGGTAATAACCGAACATGTGAGTAAGGAGCAATGTCAAATGGAAGTCTAGAGACCAACAACGTTGCAGGCAATCAGAGAGACTGGCCAACTCCCCAGGTTTGGGGAAATTACTCAGGTGCCACAACAGAAAGGATCCAAAGAGCTTTCTGACCTTGCTAACTGCGGTTCTGTGGGAGACCGCATATTTCACACTTGCCCATTTTATCACATTGGTCAGATTTATTTACTTTAAGCTCCATAAACAGAGATTTTTTTTTTTTAAACCCAGCTCACTCAGGCAAGTGCACTATCTTCCCATCCCAGTCTGTAGCCAACAAACAGAAAACTGAGAAATCTGTTCTAAATGCCTATTTGATCTCTTTTAAAATGAAAGTTTGGTGCATCATTCATTTCAAATTCCAGAGTCTAGGTGACTTCTGGCTGAGAAGGAAAAAAAAAGGCTTTCATAAGCCAAGCAATCCTGTGTAGCAGTGGGGTGTTAATTATTGCATGGAAACAAACCTTTCAAAAGTTGCTTGATATTTCTATCCCTCGCTTGATGTGTTGCCTAAAGCCAACCAGGTCCATGGAGATGGCCCTCATTTATTCCATTTCTCAGCCAAGAATTTACTCTCCAAAGGACAGTAAATTATCTTTCTGTGGTGGCAACAATTCCTGGCATTAAAACCTTATCTATGAAGGCTGCATTAATGCATAGGTAAGATCCAGGGTTTAACTACTGCAGAATTTCCAAATGGCTCTGAGCAGCCTCATCAATGGGCTCCCTTTCTGTTTGACTGACTGGCTCTGGGATGTGCTTTTTAAATCATCATGTCTGGTCACGTCCCTCTGGTCTAGATTGTAAGCTACAAAGATTCAGGGTCTATACATAAAAGTAGAACGTTTCCCACCAGGAGATAAGCTGAGTTGGTTGCCTAAAAATGTATGCCTAGTCACCCTGTGGAAAAGTCTTCTTAGTCCAATGTGGGATTGGGGAAGGGAGACATTGCTTTTATGTGACATTTGTTAAATACCAAAGAGCCATGCTTATCAATTCTCCTCTCTCTCTCTCTCTCTCTCTCTCTCTCTCTCTCTCTCTCTCTCTCTCTCTCCCTCTCTCTTCCTCCATCCTTCTATTTCTTTCTGTTTCTGTCTCGTCTCTGCCTCTCTGTCTGTCTGTCTGTCTGTCACACACAGACACACGCACATGCACATGTGCAAAAGAGGTTAAAAAAGAAAAAGCTAAAATAACAACTTGACAAATGATTTGAACACTAATGTAGCATCCATGTTTTTCTTTCCTGTCAAGAACAAGTCACACAGATTACAAATCAAGAAAGTAATAGAGGTCATCTATGAGCCTCTAATGCAAAATTTTTGGGTCTATTGCCTAAGGATCTCCTCTAGTTTTCTTCTTGCCACTTTTTTTCTTCTAGAAAAGACTCTTCTCTATTTTGTGGATGAAACCATCCTTGGATTACCTTGTGCTCTGAGGAAGAGGGTCAAGGGGCAAATCCACAAAACTGCAGGGATTATATATGACCTGTCTGAAAACTAGTCCCTGGCTGCTCCCTCAGGAATTATCTGAGCTGAAAGCAGAAAAGCTCCTTTCTGTTCTTTAAACTCCAAACTATCACCCCCAAATGGGTCTGCCAGCCTTCAAGAGTTTAACAATGGTAAGAGCTGAAGTCTGCCATGTGATTAAGTGGTAAATTTTGAGCTTACAACCCTGCTCGTATTAGTCAAACTCTCTGAAGTTTGAAAAAAAAAAACTCTTTGACTACACAAAGGTATCCTACTCTGTACGTGGCTGGCAGCCAAAGAACATTACTGATGCCAGCACTAGCTTCAGTACCATTTACCCCAGCTGCAGAAGTGGAGGAAGCCATCAACCTCCTTGTACAACGTGAGAAAGGAGGGTGGTCTGCCAACTCTTCCCTGAATATTTGGCTTTGTGGGAAATGTTCTTTTTCCACCAGCTGTAAGATACCTGGATGCCAACTGATAATTCCAAGCAATTGGAACAAGATCTTAAGCCACTTGATCTTAAGCTTGACAACAGGGACTCTCAGAGGTCCAGAGAGACCTGGGTTACTTCCAATTTTGGATTCTCCTAGCTGTGAAAATAATAACTAAAAGGAAAATTCATACACAATTAAAAAAGACACTAAAAACCTGAGCTGTGTTGGACTTTATAAAATTATTTTTAATATTTGATTTTCTTTTCTTCCTCTATGTGTATGCACTAATAATTACTAAGAGAGAAATCTGACTTTCCTTGCAGAGTCCCAACCACCATTAAGACTGTTAAGATCGTTTAAATGCTTTAATCTCATAACTGAGTGGTGATAACTCTTTACCTATTAAATCTATCCCCTTTCACTTAGGCCTACATCATATCTGGTCACTGGATTCAGATGGCTCTGGGAAGTGAGAATGGTGCCCTTGCACAGCCCTTCCTCACTCAAAACAAAATGAAATGCAAATCATGTCATCATTTCTCTGATGGCATGGTCTTTGGCAATGAAGGATGAATACCATAATCTGTGAGTAGATGCAGCTGCCTGAATGGGGACCCAGCTAGCTGGGTAACTCAGCTCTTCCTCTCCTGTCTATCTCCCCCCTCCTTCCTTCTCTTCTCCAAAGGCAGGTAAATTTGGATGGTCAAAAGATGCCCAGTTAACTTAGGTTTTACTGACTAGATTCCTTCCCTTCCCTTCCCTTCCTTTCCCTTCCATGCCTTTTCTTGCCTTTTCCTTGCCTTCCCTTCCCAAAACCTTAAAGCTACTGCACTGTGAAGCTCTTACATTGGAGGACACTAGGCCCCTGCCTCAGGACTCCTTTCTGGACCTTCCTGGCTTAAGAGTGATTATCAATAGTAACTGTTGCTGTTTCCCTCCCAGTCTTATGTCTTTCTTTTCTTTGCCTCATTAAAGGGGCCATCCCCTGGCTACCTCTTAAACAGGCCTATTCAATGAATGGGCATTATCTCACCCTAACTGACTACCTAAATAGATCTTGGCCTAGGTCAAGGGGCCAAGTTCTCCCAGTGCATCCTGGGTCATCTCCAGTCATCGTGATGAATATCTGGTCACTGAATTCAGATGGTTCTGGAGGAGAAGTGAGGCTGGTGACCTTGCACAGCCCTCTCTCACTCAAAACAAAGTCAAGTGCAAGTCATGTCATTATTTCTCTGATGGCATGGTCTTCTTAGGCAATGAAGGATGAACACAATAACAAATAGTCCTCCTGAATCCTGCCACTTCATACATCCCCCAGTCATTGACCATGATTGCTCAAGGAAGACCTGGAGAAACTAGTAAGAATGGATGAAATAGGAGTAGAGGACTGAAATTCTGCTAACAATTATTTTTTGCATTAAAAGAACTTTTTGAAACTTTTCTTGAGAGTTTGGGAGATAAAATGGAACAATTATTTTCTTTTGACTAATGCATGTGTATGTGTATTTTCACTCCTACCCCAAGTAACATAATTAATAGAATGTAATCTCACTGTGAGTACAGATTGTTTCATTTTTTTTTTGTATTTGTATCCCAGTACCCAGCAGAGTACATAACACATTTTAAATACTTGCTAACAGGTTGATTAAAGGAATATAAGCAAAGAAGACCCAGACAAATCAACTGAATCAATAAATCTATCAAAAATGCAAACTACTCCTTAATCAATTTGAGAGTAATAAAGCACTTTGTTCAGATGATAAAGAGAGACAACACTACATAGGAAATTTCTCATAATTGGTGGAAAGAATTAGGCACACCTTTGGGTATATGTACAAATCATCAAGTTAGTTTGAAGTCAATTCATCCAGTGACAATCTAATCTAAAGGAAGTTCTAGCCAAGTCCCTAAGAGGAAATTGCTTGGAAAGACAAAAGAACCTTTCTCTTAACTTCTCTCTGTCCTGTCTGTCTCTGCCTCTGTTTCTCTGTCTCTGACTCTCTCTTTCTCTCACTGTCCCTCCCTTCTCTCTCTCTCTCTCTCTCTCTCTCTCTCTCTCTCTCTCTCTCTCTCTCTCTCTCTCTCTTTCTCTCTCTCTCTCTCTCTCCCCGAGGTCACCATGCAAGTTCAAGAGATCCTGAGATTCCATTAAAGATCCCACCAGTGACCAGAATCAGTGCCAGATTAGATCAGAACTGGAGTCAGGAGATAAACAAGCAGAAATTTTGACATGCCAAAGAATTGATCCTTAATACATCCATTTTCCCCCCAATGGTGGGTTTATTGCCATCTTGTGGCAGATAGTTGAGTGGGCCTTCAGGGATGGCGGCTCATTTCTCCAGGGACTCATAGTTCAGAAGCTACTCAATCAAGTCCATGTGTGCCAGCAGCATCTGACAGCAGCAGTATTGCTAAAGGCCCCATGTACCCAGGGAGTCTCCCTCTGTGTATGCCTACAGCAACCCCAAGTAGACCTCCCACTTGTTGCCCAAGATCTTGCTACATGTGAAGCAGTGCCCCAGGACGATCATGATGAAGGCAAAGACGTGGAGATACTAACAGCACATGGCTTAAATACCATGCCACGTGGGGAGCCAGCCCAGCAGAGCAACTTGTCTACCACTGATGACATGCCTTTCAGTGAATTTCTTGAAGATTTCATAAAGGGAGAAGAGCATTTCCAATAACTCAGATTTATGAGGTTACTCTTTAGCCAGATGTGTCTGACACCTCTCCATCATCACCATCATCAGATTCTGAGTCCATGGTCCTTAGGTGACATTGCGCACGCAAAGGGAAGAGTGCTCCATATTTGGAGAGAACATTTTGTACAAACTCTTCTTGTTATACTTCCTTAGCAAATAATCTTTCCTAAAAGCAGATTGAGTGCTTGCTTCAGCAGCACATATACTAAAATTGGAATGACACTGAGAAAATTAGCATGGCTCCTGTGCAAGGATGACATGCAAATTCGTGAAGTCCTCCACATTTAAAAAAAAATAAAAGCTGATTGAGGTCATTGGTTGATAATCATTGGAAAAAATACCAATGTGCAACTGTGTTAGAAGCCACAACCCCTCAGAATCTCTAGAACCCAAAGGGGAGAAGTGGTTGGCATATCCTCCAAGTACCCAAACCTATGCTGGTGAAATGGTGGGATATATGACTTGAACCCTATGCCTCTTGTCTTTTATTACTTGTGTGACCTTGGTCAAACCACTTGATTTTCCTGGGCCTCAATTTCCTCTTGTGTAAAATGAGGAGTTTGGACCAAGTGGTCTCTGAGGTCCCTTCCACATCTAGATCTATGACTTTGTCATCCAAAAGGACTTTACATTGTATAAAACTGATCAAAAGTAAAAGGTGTTTTCAAGCCTAGAAAGGTTTAAAAATGTTAACTTTCCAGTGACTTCTGTTACTTCATTTAAGATCAATGTTTTTAAATTTCACTTTCGCTAAGAGAACAGAAGTGATCACAGACTATTTTTAAAGGAAGGCAATCCAAATCACTAGGACAGGAGATGAGTAGAATGTCATGTAGACTTGCAGTTTCTGTCTATAAATACCCTGACCCTCGGATCAATAAACGGACTTGCCCTATCTTAAAAAAAAAACACTAAAAGAAGGCAATCTGGGGGCAATTAGGTGACTAGGTAGATAGAGCAGTGACACTGGAGTCGGAAATACCTAACTTTCGATCCAATCTTAGGCACCTACTAGCTGTACGACCCTGGGCAAGTCACTTAACCCTGATTGCTTCCAAAAATACAAATAAATAATAAAAATTTTAAAAGGCAATCAAGCATCATTCCAAAATAAATGTCAATCAGTCAATCAAACAAACAAAAAAACATCAAGTGCTGACCATGTTCCAGGCACTGTGCTAAGTGCACCAAGTCAAAAAGGAAGAAAAGGGAATGACTGTTGGCAGGTGGAGATCCTTTACTCTAGTTCCTGAAGAGGAGGACGTTCACTCCCTGCCAAGTGATAGTTCCCTGCTCCTGATAATTCAGCAGACTGATCGCTGAACAGTTTCTTTCTTCAACATCACACCAACACTTATGCCTGGACCCCAGGCAACCATCCATAAATCTGCACTGCCCTATACAAGCTGCATCTCACATGTGTCTGGCACATTTTTCTTGTTTCCTCCTTTGGTGTCTTCCAACATGTTTCCTATAAATCTAGCAACAACTTTTGTTTCTTAATGTCCCATTAGAGAACACATTAAATGGCCTTAAGTAACTCCCTTTATGGTCAAAGTCTGGGGCAAGTCAACCCCTAGTCATATGGGTGTGTACAGGGTGTGCTAACTATGCCCAGGCACACCCACCTCTCCTGAAGCAGAGTTGTCCAGGACCCAGAGCATTCTGGACAGAAAGGTTTCTTTTTCAGGCTCTTGGATCCCCTGGTGCTTCAGTTACTTCTGTTTCTTTCCTCTGTTTACTACTTTTTCCACTTTTAGGAAACCGTGATGTAGGAGAAAAAAAGGAGACAAATCTAGTAACTCAGTCACCCTCCATCCTGAGGTGTTGAAGGCCAGGGTGGAGTGTGGTTGACAGGATCAAGATTCGGGGAAACTGTTCTTGGAGACTGTGCTCATTATCACCCGGAATGGCTCTCCATGCCCTCCCCCTAGATGTTGTTGTCTCTGTGAGACAAGAGAATTACAGAAAACAAGGGATATGAAAAATAGATGCCCCTAGGCTCACAGTTTTTAAGATAAGACTGATTTAATCACTGGGACAGGAGATGAGCAGAATGTCTCGTAGACTTGGAGTACCTTGTCTATATAAACCCTAACCCTCAGATCAACAAACAGAATTGGTCTTTCTTTTCTCGCCTCCAAAGACTCTTTTCTTCAACCACTTCACCGAGCCGTGTAAGGACGTGGGCCGTCCACTACACTGAGGCTCCCCTACAATCCTCTTCCAAACTGTCTTTGCAGCTGTATCTCACCCATGACAGTAATGCTAATGCCCATGCAGGTCAGTCTGAGTCCCTGCCCTCCTCCTTCTCACCACTAGAGGCCCCACTACTTACTGCCTTGGGGCTACAGCCCTCAATAGCCAGGTCAAGAAAATAATCGTTTAAGCATTTTTGCCCTTTTGATGTTTTCCATGGCTCAGCCAGAAAATACACATGGCCCTGGGGCTCTGGTTGGGGTGTGTGTGTGTGTGTGTGTGTGTGTGTGTGTGTGTGTGTGTACCATGCTCTGAAATTTAGGCACAAATCTGTCAGAAATTATTTTTATTCATTTAGCATTATTCTAAACCTAGGAATTGCTTGCTTAGAGAGAGAAATGTCCAAAATTATACAGTCCCCTTATACTCTTGGACATGTCTCTCTACCCTAAGACAAATTGAAGTAACATATGTAGGAATTTTGAATTTAGAAAGGTCATATGTTGCCATTTAACCATGTTTTTTAAAAAAAAGTAACATGTTTTGTTAAAATTTGGTTTTGGAGTCAACAAACAATAGTCTCTTGATCTTCTACTAAAATTACTTGGTCACTCCCCTCAAGGACTGAAAAGGCTTCCTTCCTGTGATCAATATCTTAATCCTTTCTGCAAGGATTGAAAGGGCTTCATTCTGTATGATCAATATCTTAATCCTTTCTGAATGGAGAAGAGGGCATTGCCTTTAGTTGGGTTATAGCCCAATCACTTCAGGGGGTGGGAAAGGCCAAGTTCTTAACTAGACAAGAGGTTTTACTCCTACATTTGGTTTATACTTAGAGATTTCAGTCTTTGTTCTTGACCTTCTAAAGCATTGCTAAAGGGAAAATTTTGGAGTTTCAGACTGAAGAAAATGGAATTTCTTAATATTTTCAGTTAAACTAAAAAAGGTAGCTTTTAATATGCTTCCACAAAGACAGGGAAGGTAAAGAAGTTAAAAGTTAAAATTTTTTAAGGATGTGACTCTGACTATTAGTCCTTAAGTCTCTCAATCAACCTTTCATAGGCAAAGAACGAAACTAAAAGAAGAAAATGAAAGAATTGGAAACATACTTTTTTACTCAAGAAAATTGGACTGAAGACGTTATTATGCATCTTAAGAGGATGGATTTGATTTAAAGGACCCTTGTCAAAATTAGCATTTTTGAAATAAAATTTAGTTAACTTTAAAAAGTTTAAGTGCTAGTTTTGTTAGATTGATGAATAAATGTTCTTTATAATAAAGATCGAATAAATGTTCACCTTTTAAAAAATCAAATCAAATCCCCTGCGTGCCATCCTAATGAATTGTGTTTCACACCCCTTTGTGCTCAATCCCAATCTTTCCACATTTTTTCTGGACCTAGAGATTACAGGAAAATAAAGGGGTAAATGCTAAGCACCTGAGACTTTAAAAGAGCATCTGTAAACAGATAAAGCATCCACAAAGTATAGCATAGTGACTTCTTTTAATATAATGACCAGCACTTGTCCTCCTCAGTAACATGAAAAACCTGCATGGTATATTTTGCACAAAGTAGATACTTAATGAGTATCTGTTGGATAGACTGTATAGTTCTCAGGAGTTCACATATTATTCCAGATTCCTTTGAGGTTGCTAACCATTTCAAGGAGGGCTTATATGAGATTCTTTTCCCAACACCCAACTTTCATTGGACTTTGACTGCTAGTATATTAAGTGAAACACAACTCAGGTGTATTCAAATTCTTCCCAAGCTCCAAAGTCTGATTCAAATCTCTATTTAGTCACCAGCTTCTCTGAATTGCTTTACCTCAATACTTCAAGCATTCGGGATTTCATCAATGTGGATTATATCTCCACCAATGCAGATTGCAATGCCTTTATGACTTAATAAGGTGTTTTCAAGAATTGCTTTAAGTAGAAGAAAAAAATCTCCCTTTGGCCAGCCTCTCCAAACTTAGCTAGGGTGCCTTGGACAACACACACAGAGTTCATCATCACCTGACTTTTTCTCTTGAAGGGGGCTACCAATCCATTCCTAAGAAAGTAAACTTTGATTTAACACCTTCCAAGTGCCAGACATTTGTGCTAAGTTACAGGGATACAAAGAAAAGTAAAAGAAAGTCTCTATCCTCAAGGAACTCACAATCCAATGGGGGAGACCACATACAAACAACTCTGTACTGATAATCTACATACAAGATAAATTGAAGATAGTCAGCCTAGGAAAGGCTCTAGCATTAAGGGGGATTAGGGAGGCTCCATGTAAAATTGGAATTTTAAATGAGACTACTAGTTTTACATTCCCAACACCATTTCCAAGGATCGACTGTCACTTCCACTCTATGATAAAGCATTAAGAGTACGATTTCAGTGTAAACTAAACTCCTATACCTTATAACCTATCAATGTCACAGTTAAAACTTGCTATGTAATGTCTTATATCATTCACTGATTGTTTCCAGTTCATCATTTTTGTATCAGTCTAATTAGACTCTGGCAGTTAAGTAGCACAATACATAGCATGCCAAGCCTGGTGTCAGGAAGACTCATCTTTCTAGTCTCATCTAGTCCTCAGTCTTGTTCAGCTGTTTTTCAGTTATATCCAACTTTTCATGACCCCAGGCAAGTCACTTAACCCTCTTTGCCTCAGTTTCTCATTTGTAAAATGAGCGGAATAAGGAAATGGCAAATCACGCCAGTATCTTTGCCAAGAAAACCCCAGTGGAGTCATGAAGAAAATTCTGAACTACAACAAGTAGAATGCAAATTCCTTGATATCAGGAAACATATCTTAAGTAGGGGAAATTTCCTTTACCTTCTAAGATCCCTATCTATGGAAAAATATATTAATATTGTATGAAGATTTATCCCCAAAGGATAATTTTTCCTCAGATTCAGGCAATTCTCTCTTTTTTGATATTTTTAGTTTTTTCTGACTATATAATGTCAACACCTCTTTTTAGTGCTAATCTCATTTTTAACACTTCCTACTTTGTCATTATCTCCAACCATGGAGAATGGCTGTTCACCTCCCCGGAGAAGGAGAAGTTAACTACAGACAACAGCAGTTATTTAAGAAGAGTCAAGCAAGAGACTTGGATTGAGCTGTACCAATAAACAAGAAAGGCGTGTTATGGTGTGTTAGGACAACAAACTATAAATATTTGAAATGGTAACTTCTGAAATTTGAGAGAGATTTCTGAGCTCACTTCTCTATTCCTCCCACCTTTACCTTTCATAGTATCTAACATCATTCCAAGTAGACAAGTAATAAATATCAAGTACATGACTTCCTTTTTTCTACTTGGTAGCCTCATTAGCTCCCATGGTTTTAATTATCATCTC